>CM033829.1:1597347-1708253 GCA_019677325.2 Pleurotus cornucopiae | reverse complement strand
AGGAAGTGGAAAGGAAAGGGAACGAAAGGGAATGAAAGGAATGTATGTAAGAGTCCGTGGGATGAAGGAAACAAGAAAGGAACGAGGAGGAAGGGAGAGGGACAGGGGAATAGGGGAAAATAGGAGTGTCCCCTTACACTTCCATGAACTACAGTGCCCTCATGGCTCCCATGGCCACTGTCACCTCTCACCCAACCATCACTATCTATGATGCTGTGTTCGCCATACCGTCTAGTGCATCCCATATGCTGAGACTACAGAACAATGGACCGCATCTACCGCCCGCGAGCGTTCATATTGGACATTGGAATGCTGGTCCAGTCGATAGATGGGCTCGAATTGTAGGTAGAGACAATTACTTTTTGTGTTCTTTTCCTATCAAGGATTGGATTTCAACATTTATATGCTACGTGATATATGTATACTTGCTAGTTAGATTGCCAGGTGACAATCGTAATATTTCGTTTATCAAGGATCGCCGCCGGCTCAGAAGTACCTTGCTTACAGAAGATACAAGTGACCATGTGAAGGAACTACCCAAAAAGGGAACCTTTGTCTTTCAAGCAAGGTAATCTGCTCGTTATTTATATCAAAATGTCGGTTCGATGGCGTAGTTGGTTATCGCATCTGTCTAACACACAGAAGGTCCTCAGTTCGAGCCTGGGTCGAATCACATTTTTACTCGTCCCAGCTGGGAATCCATGTGCATTAATGCGGTCGTTCCTCAGGCCTCAAGGCCTCAAGACTAGGGCAATGTATAGGTTCCGCCAACACAGAGCTGCATGGCTGTGAATTCTGGCTAAAGAGATTTATACAAGGGTAGTACATCGACAATTTCAGAGTGTGCTCTGCTATCGGGCGCTGAGAATACATTTCGACTTACATGAGGTATAGAAGCACGCACCTTCATTCACGACTTGTCCGGGATCATGAATTCCTTGCCAGTCATCTTCTTGTATTGATCTCTGATCGCATCTGATATAGCTTCGTCCTTCGCTTGCTCAATGGCGGATTCGTTGCTTTGGTTGCCTTGCTTGAAGACATGTTCTTGAACCAAGTCAACGGCTACACGCCAATGAGTGGTAGGTTTGATAGGAGTCAAATCAGCGGGTACCTTTGTCGAGTAAATCTACAAAATCACCATATTAAAGATTGCTCGATCGTCTACGATATATGATTAGCAGCGTTAATCGTACCTTCTTTGTGCTCGCTTTTCTTCCCCCCTCCCATCGCGCCATTGATCATTCCCATCAAACCTCCTTCATCTTGCTTTTGATGATCCCCGCCGCCGTTGTCTGACTCCTTGTTGTCGGTAAATTTCTTCAAGAAATCCATGGTATGAGTTGATGGGGAAGAACGATTGGAGGGCGAGAGTGATATCTGTTTAACAGCAAATGCTGTGGAGCCGAGCATGGTACCGGTTTTTATAGTCTTGTCAAATGTTGGTGGCGGTGAAGTACAATGCAGACAGGGGCTTCGAATGATGAGGGATGGAAGTGCATCTGCTGACTGTCCATCACCTCCTCATCGTATCCGAAGCCCCTGGTTCGTGGACATGGGATGATAGCACACCCCAGCGCGATTGTCTACCATGTCAATTTGCTGTTCGAGCACGAACCGTCAGAGCCATTTTCAACGATGTTACGAGGACATAAGTTCACCAGTTCCCCCATGATCGCGGCCGCTTTGGGGTCACTAAGATCGACGCTCTGGTTACTTTCTGTGGAAAATGAAAAATGGGTCTGCCCCAACAATTCCGACCAATGGTGGTAGAGCAGGACCAACAGAAAACGACCACCCAAAACTCCACCATACCCGGAACGAAGCTAGGCGACCGTCGGTCAGTACTAGCGCCTAGTCGCGAACCTCCGTACAGTATGGGGTGGCGTTAGTCCTTCTGGTCAAAGGTTATGAATGGAAAACTGTCGCGTCAGAAAGCCTTGTCGGCGGGTCGCGGCCCCCAAAAGGTCGAAGCCGAGCTCACGTCCTCCAGCTGCGCGAACTCAGAGGCGGCGGGTCTGCGCCGGGGTGGTCAATGCTTGGTGCAAAGCGATATGAAAACAGACGTACCCCATGGCTATCTCATACTGGGATTTAGCCGGCGCTTCCGGCCTTGGTAGTCTAGGAACGAACACGGGCAAACAACGGGGTCGATCCGGAGCCGTAACAAAGAGTAGCCACGAAAGAACTTGGGAGCGTTCAGAAGCGTTCACAAGAAGGAAGAATCGGCAAAGAAGATGCATGACAGCGAGTATATAGATATGGAGATACATGAAGCGAGAACGGAAGTGCCTTGGTGAATATCGATACAGTGTTTGTGTAGATGCTGAAAAGAGATGGACAAAAAAAACGAACGCAAAACAAACATGGGTAACAGCAGTCTAAAATTAGAAGGAAACGGTGGCAAATGAGGACGGCGATACTGCAGGAAACAGGACACGCATAGTACAAGCGTGATGCCGAAGAAGGGGCGCGCAAGCCTTGCTGGTCAGTCGCTCCAGCTGACGCAGATCTTGCCGACATCAAGATGAAGATCAGCACCCACGGGAGCAGGGGGAATACGTGGCGACGTCTACAAATAGGATAAGTGAATATCATGGTAAGTGGGGAAAGGCACTCACATTCACGATCAACCTGGATGGCCTAGGTGTCATATCCGCGTCGGATTCTGAGTCGGAATGGCCACCGTCAAGGTAATGGTTGCTCTCTTGTTCAAGGGTGCGACCAGCCGCTTCAGTTTGACCCCAAGCTACTCGCTCCCTGCCCCTCTCCACCTCAACGTGCTTCCCTTTCACATCAGGGGCAGTCCCAGAAGGTTGAACCAGTCGAATCCCGAGGATTGGGTTGCGTATATGCGCTTGCAAGACTCGGCCATGGTCCCCATCAACGTCGATTTCTATCCCGTCCGGGCCAATGGTTTGCGATACGTCTGTAGTCGACTCAGAAAGGGCGCCAGCGAGGTGATGAACTGGCGACGGTGTGAGTATTCCGTCGTTGGACGGGCCGGGCTCCATCGAAGAGTATCTGTTCGTCGATGTACTGGCGCTACGCGACGAGCTTGTACCATACATCGCTGGCAGAGCGCGATTGTGAAAGTTGAATGGAAGCGGGTGGGAAACATTGATGAGCTTCCTGTGGAATATCAATGCATGCAGCATATATGCGCTACGTAGAAACTCACCCTTCTTTCTCGCGTACCACAGCCGCCCATTTGTCCCTCAGACGTTGCTGATCGACAACTTCATCATCTAGCTGGGTGTCGACGCGAGCATCACTGAATTACTGCAGAGTTAAAGATATTCGATGCATAGAAGAGGCGACGCACATATCCTGATGGGGTATCAACGACGTTCGTTCGTTGACAGAATCCTGAAGCCTGAAGTCAAAGAATGAACAATGCACACGAGGGTTTGGCACCAACTCACCAAAGAATCGCGACGTGCACGCGTACAGCAGCACAGAATACTTGAGAACATAGACATCCTTTGAGACTTGAGCTTGAGTTCTGGACGGTTTGTGGATATGCTTGATTGCAATGAGGAAGAGGTGATAGAATAATTCGAACTCAGCTCAGCCCGCAACGTCCCACGTGATGGTGTGCATCGCTGTTCTACTTTGGACCGTAGCAATGGTAATGGTAGCATGAATCTTGAAGTGGAGCATGTCGTACACACCTGCATTATCATCGACGAGGCCAGCGGTAATCCCATTGGCCTTTCAGAGCTCGTGACCAATGGCGATTCCAAAGTATCCGAATTTCTGAATCATCTCCAAGTCCATCCGAAAATCAATTTTCGTACCGTCACCCCACCTGAAGCACTACACAATGTAATAGCCTTCTCATAACGATGCATTTTCCCATATTTGACTCATCTTAGCTGCCACCAGAGCTGGCCCTCCTTAGACTTGATGGAAATACTCCAAACAAGCTACGCCGAATCAGGGCTGATTGGCGTCTTGTCATCGACGATTGTTCTGCCCACTATGGAACCACACGCCTTTCAGAGCTCAGAGATGCTCACATCGACTCGGACACCAAGCTTTTCATGGTCGCGTTTTGTGGTGAGCCGTTTCGGAAGTCATTCCATAAGGTTTGTTGACTTCACCCCTTCAAGCTATCAAACACTCGGCCGAGTCGACCCTCCATACGAATACGATCGAAGAGGATACGGTGGGCCGTAGGGGTCACAAGCATCCGCACATACACCGTTCGCGTTCGTTACTCTCGCATTTATGTCGCCTCGTTGTTGATTCTTCGTTTAGCCTATCCGTCAGTTGCTACGTCTATTCGGTCGAAGCTCAACCCCCCGTCCACCAGCGCACTGAACGCCCTTCTAATGCAAAGTGAACGGTCAACTCGCCCCGACGCAGTCTACGACGGTCGCCCGGCTGGCATTACGGGTCCAAGCATTGCAATATACCACCCCATCTTCACGAGATTCCAACAACGCTTCAGCCAGCCTCCTTCAATAGATGATATACCTGAGACAGCCTTGACCGATGCCTATGCCTTCATCGTGAAGAGTGCAGAATATTACGCTTCGGAGCCTGTGCGCCGGTCCGCTATTGCGCCAGTCGTAACACCACTGTTAGGACCTTGGGCTGTCTTTCGGGAGGTGACACTCCATTACGGGAGTATGTCCTTCAAGCCTGACGGTCATAGGTCAGTGGAGTGCGGTGTCTTCCTCCGTTATGACCCAGGCTGCCAGCTGATGCTAAACCTTATCGCCGAGGTCAAGAATGGGATTGGATTAGGTGACCGAGATCCAATAGAGCAGGCAGCCAAGGCTTACCTCATAGTTGTAACGGCGTCTGAGGTCCGTCATTTGCTTGGATACAGCCTCCATACTCAATTGTCGACAGCTTGGAAAGTTACGCGCTACATCCTGCATGCCCGCCTTCCTGTTAGGCATAAGCGGCCCCAACATCACTGTCTCCGGAGCCATCTATGTCGAGGGAGTCATAACGGAGCGGTTAACCGACATCATTTCTCTCGTGCCCGTTTTATCCTCACAGGAACCATTGGGGCACCCATCAGCGCGCGACCAGCTTGCATACCGTATTGCCCATCTTTTTATATGTCTCCGGGAATGTTTAGACCAACTAGCTGACGAATACGCCAACATGTCCTCTCTCCCCGCTGCTGACGATTTTATGTTGGTCCCATGCCCTCATTTTTCCTCATTCCGCGCCGACGACCTCGACTATAAACTCATCTACCGCCATCGCCTCTTCGCAAGTCGCAGCGAGCGAGCGGTATTCTTTGCTGAGGCGCAATCGCCTGGCCAGCTGCCGAAGGACTGCGTAGTCAAGTTTGCGTCGCGTTACTGTGCGGAGGCACACAACATCGTCTACACAGCCGGCGCCGCCCCTCGGCTCTTGTACTGCGCGTTCGAGCCAACGGTCGGCAAGTTCTGTGTCGTTACCGAGTTTGTGGAGGAGAAGGAGAGCGCGCAGCTGACGGCTGACGGCGTCAAGACGCTGCGGGATGCGGTAAACGCGCTGCACGCGCACGCATTCGTCTTTGGCGATCTGCGTGACGCGAACGTTCTTGTGGATACCAGCGGCAATGCCAACTTGATTGATTTCGACTGGAGTGGTGCGGAAGGTACAGTGCGCTATCCGCTAGACCTCAACACAACGGGCATCGATTGGGCACCAGGCGTGCGCCCAGGCGCGAAAATTACGCGCGAGCATGATGTAGCCATGTTGGAGAAGCTGTTAACGACTATTTCCCAGATTCGGGATTAGGTCCGTGCCCGCTCAGATGACGAGGGTATCCGAGTCTACCTTGCATTTGCTTGCCAGCCATTTCTTGCTCGTCCACTTTCAAAATTCTTATGAGTTTGGCGGCTTCATCCATATTTACAAGAGAAATATACTGTTTGTACATGAACTCCTAATAGCCGGGCCGTGAGTAGCACTAGCACGCATTTGGCTGCATTTGGGCGACATCAGTTCCGAAGCTTTAGCCTGATGGCCACTACATCCAGCAACCACCTCTTGGAAATCATCCCGAATCGCATTGATGTTCGGGAAGAAGCTAGGCTCTACGATGAGCTATGCGAGGTTCGTCTCATATGGGTAGAGCCTGGGTATGGCATATGCTCACGCACTTCAGGACGACGATTCAGATGGAGGCACACCCACCGGTTCCAGAGGGAATAGATCAAGTTCCCCAGAAGTGACACCTTCACTGTTCTCTAGGGAGTCAATATGGCTACAAGATCACTCCGGCGAAAGTGCCGCTTTCGCCCAAGATGTAGAGATATCAGGTTGGACTAGTGTGGGCGACAAGAAGGGTGGAGCTTATGTTGGTGAGTTACGGCGACGTGTGATGGGGTACAATGTGCTTATCACTCTCAGTATACGATTGCTCCATCAAGACGAAGGAGGTGCGCTCAGCAGTGTAAATTGCTATCCCGACTCATACGTGATTACCACCAGGGGACGGTAATTCATGCACACAAACGTTACAGTGCTTTTGAAGAACTTGAGACGGCTCTACGGCTTTCATTACCAGTATGCTGGCCATTTTTCTTCGCACCGTGCGGTGCAAGCTGATGCGATGCAGCGAAATTTACAATCGTCCGTGCCTGATCTACCCCCGAAGGCGCCGTTGTCCAAGTATCGACCAGTGTTTCTAGAGCGTCGGCGGCAGCTTCTACAGCATTGGCTTTCTTCTGTTCTACTTCACCCTGAGATTGGAGCCTGCAAAGCTGTTCGTCTATGGGTTATGGATTAGCGAGTCGCATATCCTCTGTGCTAGATATCAAAGCACGACTGCGATGGCGCTATGGCGGGCTACAGGCCAGGGACGAACGGTGAGTATTACCCAAGATGCCTCTATCGAATATGGACTTATGTGGTAAATACAGGCGGACAGGTTATCCATCTGCTAGGTGTATAATACCTTTCCCGAAATTCTTCCCTCGTTGAACATCCAGGAGGACTTCACCGACAGTCTCTAGCCCGTGTGTTATATCTTCCCGGTATTTGATGTCACCGCTCGCCAACAATGGGACGAATTCCCGGTAAAATTCATCTCGGTACTGATCGACCAGGGACCAGACCAGAAAGCCCTGCATCGTGACTTGCATTCCTATGAGCTTGAATAGATTCTAGGTTGAATTCTCGTCAGTATGTACAACCCTCGACCAATATTGTGGAGATGCAGCGCACTCTGATTGGCAGGTGTTGTTCGTTGTATCCTGACATCATACCCGACTCTAAAAATCGTGCCCCAGTAGAGGCGTTGTCCAACGCAGCCTCTAATGTCTCCCCTCCTACGTTGTCCCAGTATCTTTATGTTCGTGCTCGCGTGAGTATTGTGCATAATTACAGATGTGATGATGGTGCGTACGCACATGTCAATGGGTCCTTCTTTCTCGAGGACTTCCCTCGCACTTGTTGTTCTGTAGTTGTACGTGACGTCGGCCCCCAGGCTCGAGAGGTACTGGAGTTTCTCTTCCGATGAAGCGCAGCTGATGACCTTCATCCCGTCCCTCTTCGCCAGTTGTATAACGAGCCTATTTCGCATGCCCTTCAGAAAAGGATGTCACATGGGACTTCATAGAAAGATGCTTACGATCCGACGGTTCCTGCGACTTTATAAGTAATTCCACGCAGCCCAAAAGCCATCAGAGAACTCACCGGCTCCAGAGGTGATGAAAGCAACATCCCCCTGCGGATATTTTCAGTTTAATCCGAATCTCTAGGTATACCTCTCGGGGCAACTCACCGGTTTCGCCTTCGCATACGCCTTCCACGCCATATACGAAGTCTGACCTACGACGACAAGATAAGAGCTGCTGCGTATTCCCGTTTGGACCTTTGTTACCTGGCATCCCGGCCGCTCCGAGGTAGACTGACCAAGGTAGGCCGACATCGTTCTTCAACACCCGCATTCGCTCTATCTGATTCTCGAAGTCTTTCAACACGCTATACTCTTGGAACGCTGCGCCAAAGTCAGTTTGGACATCGCTATTGATATCAGTAGCGACTCACGTATGAGCCCGTAGACGTGGTCCCCTGGTTGAGCCTCGGAATACTTGAGAAAAGCGTAGTAAGATCAGCTTCCGGCTGGTGTCTGCGGAAGGAGGTGAGGCTTCCTACCTCTGATCGCAACACGAGGCCGATTCCATAATTAACCAGGCTAAACGTAGCGTTAGGAAGGAAGGAAGGATACTTTATAAATAACTCTCACGGTTCGCCGAGTTGAAAGGGGGTCTACTTCGCCATGGATAGGTCAATAAATTGAACTCTTTACACCAAAGGTGCCTCCAGAGATAGGCATACCACATGCGAATTTGAGACCTGGTCCATCATGCTTCGCAAGTACGGGTCGACGGCCAAGTCTAAAGTCGTGATCAAGAAACCGCCATCTAATGGGACATTAGCGAGGTCGATGGATTGGCTGCCGTCGTAGATCGTCGTCCGGCCTGGAATGGGATAGCCTGCAGACGTATGCCAGCCACCGGGGTCAGTCGACAGTCAAACCAGACGAGACTCTGCAAACAACTCATCTCGAATACCCACCATTTGGAACTTCGTTGAAGATGTGGCGTCCGTTCTTCGTGAGCGTCATTGCGCTGAAGCTGGAGGGAAACAGGGGAAAGGGAGCCAGGATCACCTTGGCACATCAAATTTATCCTCCCGTATTTGAGAGAGGATCACTGGCAGCACACGCGCTTTACGGTACATGAGACGTTGAGTCTGCACCGCTTGGGTGATATGCATCTCGGGCTCTTCCGTAGATTGAACGCTTCGGTAAAATCATTTGGATACATGTAACATTTCGCGATGCAGCGATCCTTCGTCCATTCCTCTAGGAGAGCACCCCTGTGCCCCTGACTCTTCGAGAAACGCCTTGTCCAATGGATAAGAGGTACAAAGTCTCGCGGACTCGAATGCCAACCAGTCAAGTTCATATGTCGAGCTCGGCGGACTACGCAGCATGCCGTACACCATGCACTTTCTTTGCAGTGGTCACCTCGGGTTTGAACGGCCCACTTAAAGGCGATCTACACATACCCTGGACAGTAATTGGTAAGTATCCAATAAACGTCAGTTCTCGTCAGCGCCGAAGCCACCTTTGTGCTCATTGCCCGGCATGGTTATATGGATGTGCTCCAAGGGAATAGTTATTGGTCGGTTGTCTCGCGCCTGCAGGCACCCATGATTGCTATCAGCGTTAGCGAATGGCAGCGAATGCCCCCATACCTACTTCATCCCAATCTTTAGTTTGTTTCGGAGGTAACTCTTCACTTCCTTACCCCCCCGCTGGCTTTCTGATTCTGATCGAAAATGACATGCGTAGAGAACGATTGGATGAAGGCGTGGATCAGATACTCATCCTTACCCGTGTCTTATTGAAGAGTCGATTCCACACTCCCCGAAGGGCTTCAGGCTGAGGCTCACCAGCTAAACTTCACGGATATCAAGAAGCTGAAGGTAACAATACCATCACGGTACTATTTGGCATCGCCATCATCTGCGGAGTTGCCTCAAGTGTCTTCTCCAGCGTTTAGCTACATATCGTGTCAGGCGGACTTGCGCAATGTGACTACAATAAGTCCATGGGGCACCTGCGTATCTGTGTCGAAGCCAACCGTATACATATATAGCCACTCAGCGCCGAGCACTGGAATAAGGGCACTTTACCCCGCCGACCTACCAAGCTATGTATATATTGATAAGCCATCATCTGAATGGAAGCATGCGTGTTTGTGAAGGATCGATGGGGAATAGCACCTGGATGATACACGCGCACATATATAAGCTTAAGGAGAAAGAAAAAGGTAGGTGAAACTATACAGCTGAGAAGAAATCCTGATAAAAGAGAGAGGCTACTTTCTACACCGTATATTACATGGGGATTTGGTACCCCGTACACCCTATACATCCTACTACACCACACAATACACGCAGATGCAGATGCACACACTATTTAATACAAATGAGCGACAATCGGGGACCATGAGACGGGGACAGAAACAGAGGAAGAGACTGAGCGTCCGTAGATGGGAATGATAAAAGACATATGAGGCCGGAAGAGAAAAACGAAATGGTGAGTCGTGATGTCGTGAGGGTTCGGCAGCCAGAATGGTTAACGAGAGTGACGAATGTGGCGGTCAGTTGGTTGAGTGGTGTTTCGAGGTTGTTCATTTAATGTGCCATCCGTTGATATGCTGTCGAGACTGGCGAGACTTGAAGCTTGATGGGGAGAGGTGAAGGAACTAGCGACGCGAGTTCGAGATTCAAGGAGCGGGTGCTGATATCGAAACGATGAAATGATAGAGCTTCAGGTTGTTGCGGAGGAGCATCGAGGAATAGGCTCAGCGATATCTCTGAACCATCACCCCACGTTTCAGAGTCGCCAGCTTGCCTTTAGGCCTCAAGTTGACCGAATACTGCCTCGTGAACGACTTCCCCACCACCGTCAAGCCGCGTTCGAATACGTTGATGCTGGTAGGGACGTTCTTCGTGGCCTGCCTATTGCCATGACCACCTTCGCCGAGATCACCGTCGAGGTCAATGTTGGAGTGCACGATATCATACGTCCCCTCTTGCTTGAGATGGTTCGGACATGTTTCGCGTGCCCACCGCACGTTAATCTGCGTGAGCCGCGGGTTGTCCTTGACGATCTGTAAGGCGGATTGCAACATCGTTTCGTCGCGGTATTTGTGCCCTTTGGTAAGCGAGAAAGTCTTGAGGTCGGGGAGGAGGGACAGGAGGGACGAGAGTCGTTTGAGGGGTTTCTATATCGCGATAGGGTTAGCGATCGTAATTTTCTTTCGTCCGGCTACTCACCGAAGTAAAGCCGGTGGTGCACATGAAATGTAGTTCAGTCAGTTTCGGGCATGCTTGAAGGAGGGTCATAAAGAAAGTGGTGTAGTCGTTGGTCGTGTTTGGGATATAAACCCAAATATCCAAAGTTGTCAAGGATGTCAGCCTATTGAGCACAGGTGTAATATCTCTTAGCCGTATTTCATAGATGGGCTCGCAGGTGAGGTCTACAGTTTCAATGCTTTCCGGATGCGGTAGCTCTGATAGTTGTTGGTAGATCCCGATGTATGTTTGTAGATTGGATAATGCGGTCGGCGGGAGGTGCATGGGGATCGTCTCAGGCGATACCCAGCGCTTGAAGTTCCACGATAAGCGAATGTGCTTGAGAGAGTCATGATTTGCCAGGAAGTCACTGAAGGTGGACGAGTCGCTGCCTGGATAACTGATTGTGAAGTCGCTGGTGTAGCCAAACGACCCAAGCGTGAGTGTGTGCAGCTTTGGGAAGCGCCCAGCAGTTATGCGGTCGAAGGCAAGAAGACGCGCAGAAGAAGAGAAGGAGCACAGCGTAATCTCTTCCAGATCGGGACATCGCTTCAACAGCATGTCCCACAGCCGATCGGGGAGCTCCTCGGTAGGCGGGAAAAGATCTACGAAACATTCGTTACCGTCGCGACCAGTAAGCGTCGGATGCCGACTCACCTAAGCCTCCCAACCCGTGTCTCACGATTAACGAGAAGCTGGTGAGGTTGTGAAAACTGAAGAGCTAGACACACGAATGAGAACTGATGCAACGAAACGAGCGCGCGCTGCTCACCGTGCTTTCGGCGTTCAACGGGCGGCAACCGACATTGCTGTACACTGTCTTGAGATCAGGGCACCTGTCGCGCATCAGTATCACGGGCCGCGTTGCCACTCAACGCCAGGGCTCACGATGTCCTCAGCACAGTCCACAGCTCATCCTCAGGCATCTCCAACCCATCCCAATCAAACGTGTGCAGGTACTTGAGGTGCGGTGCGAGGTCGATGATCGCTTTGGCCACCCAGTCTTCGTCCAGCGGCTCGTCTGGCTTTGGCCATGCGAGGTAGTAGTTTGGGCGCACGGCTAGCTTTCGAATGTGAGCACAAAGGCGAGGGTTATCTGAGAGAGCTTCCAACGCGATGCGGCATTGTCTGCTGGACTTGAGGACGACGGTGGCGTAAAGCGTTGGTGTGAGTAGCGCCCGCACCTTTGTTGACTGACCCCCGGCGTCAGCATGGTCAGAAAGCGACGAAGCTGGTCCTAACGCACCGCTAGACTTAGATTCAGCACGTCCGACGGGGCCAAGAGGTCTGCTACGGCCAAAATGACATCCCCTGGGACGATTGATGTCGAGCAAACGATGGGTTCGTGTTTTGTAGATGTCGGGCCAGTGAAACCGCCTGGAATGGCAAGCAGCGACTTGAGCCTAAGAACCTTCCTCCTTCCCGTCGATGCTGCTGCGTCCATTGTGGTAGCTGCACGCGTTAGCTGAGCGAATCTACGTGAATGAGATGGATGCTGAGCGCTAGAGCGCCCAGTGAGGAGAGACACCTCGTTTTAAGATATCATTCCCACGGTCAGTTCAATATTCTCACGATCAATATAAGCTTCGATAGGTTTAAATTAAGTTACTTTTACTTTCTAACCAATTTCTAACAGATGTCTCAAAGACTCACAATTTACAAGACGATAGCTCTCATGCACATGAGAGCCTATCTCTGAAATAGGTGAGCATCAGGTGGGCACATTTCTATGTCCCGAGAGGCTGAGCTTTTGTCTAATTATCCAACTCTTACTTAGATCGCCTTATGATGGCAGTAGGGATGGTCTCAGTGAGAGAGCCGAAGATAGAACGGTTAAAAAAACAAGAAACACTGCTCATCGGTTTGTGGCGCTTCGCTCGTTGATTTTAAACATAATTTCTGGGCACAGTTTAAGAATGAACTCAAGGAGGCCACGGTACGGTTCCTGCCGTGCTGCATCAATAGATTGCCCGATTCGCTTGAAGCCAGCACATCTAAGGCCTGAAACCCGTGTCGCTCGGTGAAGTGTTTCTCCTTGGTCTAGCCAGCATGGGTCCCCACTCCCTGCGGTAGTAATTGTGGTTCTTCGTGCGCCATCCGTCTAATTATAACTTATCTCGCTTCTTATCATCACATGGTACTAACCTTCGTCTGCAAGGCCTGTTTCCCCACATTCCCGAATCGCTGATGGTTGGCAAATCTATTGATGCTACAGTCAAAGGAATGGCTGGCACCCGATCCCAGTTGCTCATTTTACGAGGGTGCCTTGATTCCATTATCTTCGGATTATCGCTTGCCGACTCGGTTCTTCGCATGGGTATTGTTAGTGTCCAATGAACGTGGAAGCATATCGCAGGACCATATGCTACTTCCTAACCTCACTGGCGCAATCGCCACCTGCCCTAAGAAGTGGGACGGGTGGCGTGCCGGTTGTTGCATATAAGCTCAACCGTGGCTTTTTCCGAACCCACCTCCCCGTTTTCAACACCATGGCTGGTCTCGAGCGTGATACTGCGTTAGTCGCTGGTCTAGCGGAAGCTAACCAAGACGAGGGCAAGATCAATGAGAAGCGGACTTCCTCAGAGCAGTCCATTGACCAAGACATCAACCACCAACTTGATGGGATTCATGATGGCCTCGATTTTCCTACTGAAGAAGAAAGATTATCGCTGAGGAGGGTGGCCGATACGATCCCGTGGAGTGCCTACAGTGAGGATAGGTCCGCATTTCGCTGCACTATTACTGATCTCCGTTCGGCGATGAAGTGATTGCGCTGGTTGAATTAGCCGAACGGTTTTCGGTACGAATTCCATCGTTCAAACTCTCTTTATGTTGCTGATCCGTCTTACCTAGTTCTACGGTAATGTCCTCTAATGCTTCGGCAATTATTTGTGGACTAACACCATCGAAGGAAGTACCGTGGTCTTCGTACGTCATTTTCAAAACGTCCTCGATGTTATCTAATATGAGACTCGGAACTAGACGAACTACATCCAACAGCCTTTACCTGATGGTTCTCATACTGGCGCTGGAGGGCCCATTGGTCAATCTGGTGCTCTTGGTCTTGGTCAGCGAACTTCGACTGGGCTTTCAACATTTTTTCAATTCTGGTTTGTTTTGTGACTATCTCATGATGCTCGAGTACCAATGACTCTTTGACAGGTGCTATATCACTCCGTTGGTAGGTGCCTTCATCGCCGACACTAGGCTAGGCCGATATGAGACCGTGTGTTGGTCCGTTGGACTCTCAATCATTGGACACATCATCCTCATTGTCTCCGGCGTCCCTGGTGTCGTCGATAAACCCGGCGCGATAGGCGCCTTCGTTGTCGCGTTGATCGTTATGGGCCTAGGCACCGGAGGATTCAAAGCAAATATATCACCACTCGTAGCTGAACAATACAGGCGCACCAAATTATTCGTTGTTACTAGAGAGAGCGGCGAAAGAGTCATCGTTGATCCCGCATTGACGGTTTCAAGGATATATATGGTCAGTGTCACTGGTGTTCATCGTGTCACCGCAGTACTAACTGTGAATCAGTACTTCTATCTATTTATCAATATTGGAGCGCTCATCGGGCAAATCACAATGTACGTCCATTTTGTCCCTCGATTAGCACTTCGGCAGCTTATGCCACTTATACCAGGACGTATGCGGAGAAGGTAAAAGCCGACATATGAATGAATTGATCGGCGATTATTAACGGGATTAAACCTAGTACATTGGATTCTGGCTGGCCTATACTCTACCTACGGTAGTGTTCATGATCTCGCCCATTGCCCTTTTCGTCGGCCGCAAGCGGTACATCCGATCGCCTCCAACTGGATCGGTCTTAGCTACGGCTCTTCGCCTTTGGCGATACGCGGCTCGGGGCCGCTGGAGCTTCAATCCCGTGAAAACTTTCCGCCAATTGACAGCCGACGACTTCTGGGAGAATGCCAAACCCAGCAGCGTTGTTGCCCGTGGCAATGAAAAGCCTCGGTGGATGACATTCGATGATATATGGGTTGATGAAGTCCGCCGTGGATTGAAGGCGTGCAGTGTATTCTGTTGGTTCCCTCTTTATTGTAAGGATGATATAACAAGCTGTCAAGAGCGTATGCTTACCGGTAATCTGATCATAGGGCTCACATACAACCAATTGAACAACAATCTGACCTCGCAGGCCGCCACGATGTCGACGCACGGTTTGCCCAACGATATCCTGTCAAACCTCGACCCCTTGGCTTTGATTATTTTCATTCCTATCTTTGACCGCTTCGTATGTCTGGGCTTCTCTTCTTGGTAGATGTGACATCAACGACCCCTTTAAGGTTTATCCAGGTCTCAGGCGATTAGGGATCAACTTCAGCGCCCTAAAGAAGATAACTGCTGGATTCTTCACGGGCGCCGCAGCGATGATCTGGGCAGCAGGTACGTCAACTACATATCTGCATCGACGGGCTTTGATAACAAGGCAATTAGTTGTCCAGCATTACATATACAAGGTAAGTAATTCGTGCCCGGATATACCTCAGCTAAATTCCAACCTGGATGTAGACAAGCCCGTGTGGGAATTTCGCTGCTGACTGCAAGGCGCCGAATGTCTCTCCTCTGAACGTTTGGATACAATCTGGATCGTAAGCTAGCTTGATATAAGCCTCGTAATTCCCACTGATCTCTGGCTCGTAGGTATATCTTGATAGCATTCAGTGAAATCTTTGCATCTATCACTGGGTTGGAGTATGCGTTTACAAAGGCGCCCAAGAATATGCGCTCCCTCGTCATGGCTGTCTTCCTTTTCGCTTCAGCCATCGCATCGGCTTTAGGCGAAGCCTTTGTTGGTGAGTACCCTATGTATCTGCTCAGGCTGTCCCTTCCCAGTGCTTACCAGGATCTGATAGCGTTATCCGCCGATCCTTTGTTGGTTTGGAATTACGGAACAATGGCCGTTATCGCCACTATTTCTGGTGCGGTCCTCTGGTGGTTAGTTAGAGACTTGGATCGACGTGAAGACGAGCTGAACAACATGGCTGAGGGGCACCTTGATGAAAAACGTTGATTCAGAGAGGCTTCCTTGATTCCTTGACAATTATGCACGCAGAAAATGGTCGAAGAAAATCCCAATTATTGAATTTCAGCCTTGTCTTTGAATACACCGGCTTGTGAAGGATTTTCTATGTACGTTGCAAGTGCAGCCTACCGGCGTCAAGATCGCAGTTTCAGCGAAGTGGACCGTTCCTGTCGTGCGCCCGACTTCTCCTCAGACGGACAGTACCCCCAACAGCAACTCGTTGGAGCCCTCCTGGTATGATGAGAGTGTAACGACCTGTCGTATAAAGTATTCCGTGCGCCAACACAAAATTTATGTGACGGATAGGGAAATCAGAATCGAAACCGACATGAATGATCCACTCCCTTCCAAGTTCAAGGTTTGCAAACCACATATTGATTTTGGAATAGCTATTTCTACACCGTGAACTTCACACTACGCTACAAACCACTAATGTGCCCCACAGGGATGAATCGCGAAGATGATGGCGCGGCGAAACTATCGCCAAACTCGCTAAGGGACCTATAGCTGAGAAGCTTGGGCTCAGACGATGAGATAGGGTACTCTGGACTTTTGGCGAGCTTGCCCAATCCTGACATCTTCTCTGCGTCAGCGACTCGGTAGACCTTCCAGTTTCTGTTCTTCCAGAATTTGAGCCGCAATCCGCTGCCTTTGATCGGCTTGAGGAATGCGACTGCCTCGCCCTTGGCTGTAGAATTTGTTGAGGGTCAGCTTGAAATTCAAAAGCTTCAACGTGGGGTACGCACCAGCTGATGCGAACCCAGAGAGAGCACTTGAGGCGGCGGCGTCTCCAAGGCCTTCGTCCCAACGTTTACCTTCAATCCCATTTGCCGACATCTGCTTCAGCACGCCGAGACCAGTGTCGACGGCTGTCTTGATGGCAACTCTGGCCACGGTCTTGACAACCCAGCCGGCTACCATTCGCGCCCCGATTGCTCCCATATTCGAGGAGATATCAATGAAGGTCACCGCGGGTAGAAGGGCATCCACGCCAGCAGAGAGACCTCCGCTGATTCCTCCGAACAAAGCCCCCAAGCCAACCGCCATACCCCAGGCTTTGTCATCCGATTTACCGGATATTTGTGCTTTCACATCGTACATCGCACCAGCCAACCCACCTCCAATCAACGCCCCAGTCACAACCGCCATGACACCAACGACAATGGCGTTGACCCCGGGTACAAACAGGAGGGCAACACCAACAGCTATCAGGACAGCGTCAACAAGCCTAAATGAGAGTCAGTGATGGTAAAACATGAAGTTATCAATCATACATACCAATGCCACCAAGGAACATTTCCATTCAAGTCTATGAAGTTCATAGGGTCGTTACGAGAGAATGAGTACATGTTGAACGTCGAGGGCGTAGCATTTTGAACATCGACGGGATAGCTATCTAGCGTTAAGAAACGACCTGTCTAGAGGATTAGGTATGGGTAAGCAAACAAAACTGTGCCCATAGGAAGGTTGCTCACGTCGGGATCATAGAAACGAGAGCCGAAATAGTAGATGCCGTCGAACATTTCTTTTCCGGAGAATTTATAGCGAGAAACATCATCACCAGAGGTCACCGTAGCCTGCCCGAAAGAGTCGTACGAATACTCGGTAATAATCCCACCATTGACGTCGGATATAGCAATGGTACTGCCTAGATGATCGGTGTGGAAGTAATTCACGCTCGACGATGTCGCTGAGGTAGACAATGCCGCGCGGCGGTATCCGTGGATGAGGTACGCAGAGTGGGCCTTATCGCCTGAAGCCGCAATGTCGACCTCGTAAGTGTGGCTGGGGTAGATCCTGATGTCGCCATTTGGTAGAACCGCCTTGACAAGGCGACCGCCGTAATCGTAAACGAAACTGGTCTTATTTAATGCGATGAGGTGGCCCTCTGAGTCGTACTGCATCGACGCCGTCTCCTTTCCAGTACCGTCTACTTTCGAGGTCAAGTGACCGTCCACCGAGTATTGAAACGTGAACTGAGTAGCTCCAGTGTTCGTGTCCTTGATCTGATCGAGCTGCCATCCTTTGTTGACAAACGTCTTGCCGCCTTTAGACTGAATGTTGCCACAATTATCGTATGCATACGACTCTGCGTTGCCGGTGGCAGAGCCCGCATCGGGGACACGCCCGGAGAGCTGACCTGCGAATGATGAGTATGGCTTAGTTTATCCAGAAATTACCACTCACCAGCGTCATCATAGGTAAAGGTCTGGCTGGAAGACGCCTGCGCTTGTAGACCTTGACCACCTCTGATGGAATCATAGCGATTGATGCGGCTAAATGAATCAATTTTCCAACTTTGTTGATGTATCATTGAACCCCCTTTCGCGAGGGACATGTCAACCAATGACCCATTGTCGGCTAGCTTGGATGTAGAAGTGATCCCGTTGCCAAATTCACATACGAGGGGTCGATTCACCACGTCGTTGTAGTCGCTAAGATTGATCCATGCCCGAACGGCTTTACTTGTATCAGTGAGTTCGACTCGTTTGACAGTCGCACCGTCAGAGTACATAGTGCGAGTCATGACTGTGCCATCGGGGTTGGTGGTTTGAAGAAGCTCCCTGCTGGTTGACCATTTATACGACGAGGGGTAATCTTGCGAATCGATCGTGAGTACGGAAGATGTAAGATTCCCCCGTTGGTCGTAATCGAACTTGTAGCCGATGCCCTTTGTAGATGTGACAGAGACAAGGTTTTCCTTGGTGTACTTGCCGCCGGTATCGTAGACGAACGTGAACGAGTCCTCAGCAGTCACCTTGGACAAGGGCCGATTGGCCCAATCAGACTGAACGACAGAGCTAGTGCCAGTTAGTTCATTCTTAATCGTCACTTTCCCCAGGTCGTCCTCATATGTTGCCGAGGTTTTTTGAATGTCCTTCGCCGCTCCGCCGTCAGAGTTAGAGATTTGGCGAGTGATAGCACGATCAAGACCATCCCATCCGAGCAGAAGGGTGTTGCCAGAAGGATCACTAATCGAGATAGGCCGCCCAAGCCCATCGAATACTGTCTTCACCGGCTGATTGAGTTCATTAACGGAAGCAGTGACGAATGATTTAGTGAGTTTGGTAGCTGAGGGCTCTGGGTTCGGGAGATATGTGATTTCTCGTGTAGTAGCTACCGTATTACTGCCTTGGCCATCGGACCGTGTCTCCTTGGCGTGCATAATGCCGGCGACGAAGGAATACGTGAATGTAGAGCTGATTGAGGCCACGTCCGAAGCGGCAGGAGGAAGTGATTGATTGGTCAAGCGCGATAGTGAATCGTATTGGAAAGTGGCGTATGCAGGTGAGGTACCTGCTACATAGTCGCGCGCCCGTTTGACGATCCGCCCAGCACCATCATATTCGACATCCGAGTATGTCATTGTATTAGGATCGTCAGGGCGAGGCACTTCTCTCCTCCACACACGACTCATACCGTCGAGGTGGTTGATCACTTTGAACCAGACATCCTGTCCGCTGTCATCGCTGTCCGTATACTCGATGTGGTAGAAGTTGGTGCCATCCGTTTCGTAGGCTTGTTTCTCGATAACTTTCATCCCGGACTCCTGGCTGCCGATCGATATTTGTGTGGCGCGTCCCAGAACATCGTATACGATCGCAGTGGTGTCACCGTTAGGAGTGGTGGTCGAGAGTGGTTTCCCCGAGACGAGATCGAAAACGGCAGTCTCGGTTAAGATATTGTCAGCGGAGGTGTACACAGACGAGGAGGCAAGGTTGGTAGATGTCGAATCATACGTAAACTTCCTGAGCGCCTGTCCTGGGCCCTTGACAGTGGTTTCATTTCCAGTGGAATCGAACTCAAAAGATTGTGTAGACCAAGTGTCGTCTGCGGCCCACTGACTTTGCTCTGTTGCGATCAGTGAACCTGGGTGAAAGTTCCGCTTCGTTTGCCTCAGAATAGTGGATCCCGAAGTGACCTTTTCGAGAGTTTTCTGACCAAGAACCCAAGCCGCGGTGTCGTTATTGAAAGTGCAGGTGATCGTCAGCGCAGGCGCTCCTGTTTGTGGGACTTGGGTGGTCATAGAGGTAACGTTGCCGTAATTGTCATGTGCGTAGTCGACATTAACTTCATATGCGATGCTCCCGCCTTCGTAGTTACTCTCTTTCACTTTCGATAGGCTGACAAACTGGTTCTTATTGTTATTCCCTGGAGTCGCTTGCCATGTATTGTCGGTCACTTGCAGAACCTTGCTGGAAGGCGTATCTGTGACTCGAATCTGCTTTTGTTGATTGATCAAGGGAAACTGTTGGTGGTAATTCGTCGCCGTTGATGAGCCAAGAGACGGCGCCGTTTTCGTGATGGTCTCGAATCCTAGCCATCCTCGACCGTCGAATCCATACCGTGCAGTCTTGTACGTGTAGTCGCTCTCATCAACAATGTCCGGCCTCGCAGCATATGGCGTGTGCTTGAGCTGCTTGACGACATAGGATGGGAAGTAGACGATTTGTGATCGAGTATGGGCCGAAGACTGGGAAACTGACGACGACGATAGGTTGGCAGTGAAAGAGACGTTCCGCGCCATGGCATTGACTGCCACCACAGGAGAGCCGGACGTGTCCGTGGAATCTGTCGTATACGTATTTGGGTCACTGAGGGAGGAGTATGATACAGATAGCTTCGCTCCTAGGCCGTTTTCGTAACCGGAGATGAAGTCGGGAGGCTGGGAAGCAGAAGATGGCATCGGCTTGATAGTGATTGTGCCAGTGTGGTCAGCGGTGCCTAGAAGGCAATCAGATCGACCTATACCCCGCAAATCGGCCCAGGTAACGAAGCTAGACGTTACGCCCGGCTGTTTCACGTTGCTCAAGATAGTAAAGGTATCGTTGAAGAATCGCATAACCGTGACTTCAGTCTGGGGCGGACTGGCAAACTGCTTATTGAACGTATTGACGAGATCAATGGCGGTAGTCGAAGACGTTTTTGCGAGCGTCACATTCCCGTTGTACGCAATACTGGTAGCGATAGGAGATGATGGAGGGAGTAGAGTGGGCCCTGAGCTGCGAATCATTTGAAGCTGTAAGTTGCTATTGATATCCGGTGATACGACAAGGAGACTGGTCTTTCCGTCTTCGTCGGCCGAGTACGGGAGGAAGTTGATGTTGTTCGTCCAGTAGATACTCTCCGCAACAGATAGAAGCGGCTTATCACTTCGATACTGGAGCCGGCCGTTCGAATCTGACTGCAAAAGTTCTATTTGAACTTTGTTTCCACCGTTTTTGAACGCCGAATACATGATAAAGACATCCTCAGCGCTTGAATGGATGTCAATATAGGACCGCACTCTCCAGACGGAGGACTCACTGGTCTCCATTGAGGTCGCCCACAACCACTTTGATTGAACTGAAGCTAACCCCTGTTGGGCCATCCTGCGGCGGCAGGGCAGTGAACTTCTGCCCGTCGGACACGAACTGGATGAAGCGCAGTTGAGGACCCCCATTCTTCCACACTTGGTATATATAGCAGAGGCCAACGCGTCCATTCGCCTAATCCCGCTAATGTCAGACCGACGGTAACAAATATGAAGCGCTCTCACCTCAAAGTCACCAATATGGAAGGAACCGCCAATGTATTCAGGAGTGAACGACAGGGGGGTCTGAGCTTGATATCCGCTTGGCGTAGATAGTAAGACGGTCAGGGTATGTGAGGACATGGACGTGGTGATATGGAGCTTCATTGCAGTGTTAATAAGATAAAATATCTCGAAGTTGTGGTGACAACTTACCAAGTCATTGCGACCATCTCCGTTAAAGTCGAGTGGAAGAAGTTGCGTTGGATAGTCAATACCATCTAACGTAGACTCGGGAGTGGACGCTATCACACCATTCGCGTCCGAGCGATATACGTCGAGATGTAGCTTCTGCGACCCTTGGAAACGCTTCGACGAGACAACTAAGTCGGTTCTACCTGTGGCATGAACGTCCATTGGCATTACTTGAGCATCGGGATCTTGGGGATTAATCGTCGTAGGCGCCTTCAGGTCGCCGAAGATGGCCGGGTTACTATCGACCCAGTTGAACTTTACTGGTCGAACTTGGTTGCCAGAGGCGTCTCTGATGGAAATCGAATTCAGACGGCTGACGCCGCTGAGAGGCGCAGAATCATAGTTCAACACGTGAGTGTGAACGACTGCATTGTTGATAGACGAGGTGACAGCTGATAACCGTTTCAGCATCGCGATCTTGTACCCTCCCAAATACCTGACTTTCGTATCAGGGCGGTCGGCGTAAGTGAACTTGACGTTGCGCTGGTGAGCCATGCTGACGGCCTGGTTACCACCATAATTGACTTGATCAAGGTAGAAGGCGCCGTTGGCGGTGTCGTTGATGTACGAGTAGGAGACATAGTTTTTGAAAGGATCGATATTTTGGGTCACCGCCCAGACCCTAGTGCCGTTTCCGCCAGCGGCCTTGATGTTGGAATCCTAGGAAATCCCTAAGTATGCGGCAAGCAGGGTACAGGTACAGGACGTATAAACTCACCGAAGTATTTCCAAATGTTCGTTGGGTGCCGTCTGGGAGATACTCCACCCAAGAGTCGGGGTTCGACGCGTCAGAGCCGCGTGCCACAACTTTGGACCATGTTTCGAGTTCATATCGATACTCGTTATTGCCGATGGAGATCAGGCGTTGTCCATCAAGTGCAAACCTATCGTTCTGGTCGTAATTAACAGATCCTAATGAAGTGACCGTTAGATTCAGAACTAAGAGTTAGCGTGTGCTCGAACGAACCTCGTAGTTGGTCCTGGGCTATGGTAGCCGGAACACGCTCGATGTATGATGCGCCTTTAATGGTCCAACCGACACCGATGACAGACGCGTTGTTTGCAGCCGAGTGGTAGGAGACAGTGAGATTGGGTGCCATCTTAGCTGGTGGAAGCATAAGTGGTACATCAATGCCTAGCGACCCGTTGGGGTCGACGTTGTGCTTGACGGGGAGTGAGCCTACAATTTCCGTTGTCATGATAGTGCTCAGAAATTATGATGTTCCTTCGGCATATGTGGGGCACGTTTATATGAGAGACGAAGCTCTTGCATCCAATGTGGAATGACGTCCATCGATAATCGAGATGATTCGTACGTGTGATGTTTCGGACGCAATGCGAGGGCGAAGATCTATACAGAAAAAGCATTGGCCTGGTTGGGGCAATATGGGTACAGCATTTCGGAGAGTTACTCTTCCGTGACAAGCAACGTTCGACCAGAATCATCCTCCGACCCCACTTTCGTGGAATCTGGCGAGAACGATAAGAGAGGTAAAGCGTGAGCCAATCCGCAAGGACGTCGAAATGGTGCATTGAACACGAACCTAGTCACAAGGATCTACTCAATGGCCTACACCATCCATGCGTGGCTTATTCGGGGTGGTCCCTTTCTTCAAAGACGTCAAGGCACGGAATTGGAACGAAAAGAAGAGACCTAACTGTCTTCGGGGAGCTGGCTGATCAACATTGGCTCACAGCCCCGTACTAATTGAACCCTCATCGACATCACCCCCCCCCATTCCCTCGGCCATACTGGGGGGTTCCGGCATCGAGCCTGAGCATATGCTCTCTTGTGAAGCGAAATGAAGATTTGTGCCGAATAACACTGGCATTGTGCCATGTGACGATTGTCAGTGAAACGGTTTAGGGCATAATACTACACGCATCGAATGGGTGCTGAAGCTGATGCTTCATGGCCGGAAAGACATGGTGGTTCGAGATCGAGTCACGTCAATATGGTCACGAGCAAGCCACGCGTTCAGACGTCCATGGTCATGAATTCAAGTAATCTACTGAATTCAAGTAATTTACACAGGGATCTTACACATGATCTAATAGGTTAAATGGCAACGGGTTGGTTTCTCCGGAGTACCATATTCAACGTCATCCATAATGTCACTGGGAACCGGTCGATGAAGCGTCATGTCCTGCTCAATGAACGACCTCCGAAGAAGTGTGGTAAGATATATTTTGTTGCTTTCCAGAACCGCAGAGCATATCTTCGAAAGATTTTTCTTCCTGAGACGGGCAAGAGTGAATCGAGTGATGGAGGCGAGGGTCAGTGCGGGGTGAACTGAGCTTGTAATTAACGTTTCTCCCGACTTGCAAGGCCCACGAACCGACTGGATGTTGATAACATCCGGGTTGAAGTAAAGGGTGTATGTATATTCCGGCTGGATCGGGAAAATCTATCATCTTGGCGGTCAGCTACGGATCTAGCAAGAGGTTCTTGCCACTTACCGTCTCCCAGTTGAGGCGGTCATCCGTTGCGCGTTCGCCGTTTTTCAGAAGGTTTGCTCCCAGTACCTTGATTGTTTCTTCGTCAGGGAACATCGCCCATTCTGCTCGCTGGAGGGATAGAATCATTTCACCGCGCACTAAGAAGTCATTAGTGTACCAGCTTGAGCGAGCACGAACTGAATATCACGTACAGATAACGGAACGAGAGATGGGGCAGGATTTATTGCTAACGTCTAGTTCTCCCCGTTCGAGGCCTAAGCAACACTCCATGACATCGATCTACACCGCCATTCGACTTGAGTCACTCAACCAGTAACTGATGACCAGGCGAGAAGGCGTACCTCTGCCGAGTCTGTTAGCTCGCTAAAGAATGTGTACCAGTAGCGTCGCTGGTTCGGATCAGTGATATATAGGTCCTCGAGTCGAAGAGCGTCCATCGACATGGTGGTTGAAGTTGACCTATGTGTGGCGCTTCAGCGCCCCTTCGGTCCCATGCGGGCCCCGTGACTAGCAGGGGCATCCTGCTGAGCCATCGATGGTTGGTGTACTCTCTCACCACTAACCGCCACGACAGTGACAGTGCCAGAAGATGGCCTCCGACAGCCCCACAGATGATGTATTTCTATGGCATGAAACACCCAAGAAGGAAGGAGCTACGATCACTGCTAAATGGACTCCATCGGAGCCTGCGGTTTCTCGAAATCAAGTTAATATGCGGGAACGAATGCGACAGCATCGATTTTATCAAAAATTTGCATCCGACACCTGTGCTGTCTCTCATCAATACTCAGTCCGAGGCGGATTAGTGCAGGTTGCCCATATGCTCCCTTTCCGTGGAGCGAGAAGTGTACAATAATGCACTGTCTTTATCTTTCCTTGTTCATTGATCAGTCCTATAGGTTACTCAATTCGAATATGCCTTTGGCTACCCATACTTGCGAAGCCTTAATCCGGATACAAGGATGAATGGTATGTTCCGTAAGTCCTCCACTAATGCAACTTCATCTTTCTCTCACTAGTGTTCAAAAGTATGGCTCGATATACACAGAATGCTCGATACGGATAACTTCCTCATCTTATTCCCCCGTACCCTTCTCAACCGTGTCCGAGAGCTCGTCTATGAGAACTTGGAGAAACCGCTAACAGAACGAGAATTTCTTCCGCATGTGTGTCAACTTCCGCTTGGATCATCATGCCTGTTGGTTAAATAGCCTATGCCCGTTGTAGATTCTCGACCAAGAGATGCCAGTTGATGGCTGGGAATATGACATGATATTCCGCTTCGCTGACGGATGGGAGCTTATTCTACGTCATCAACTCCAGAAGTCCAGTTCGGGGAAATTGGTTTCTTCAGAAGCGGCCCAGCTACATCCAGCGAGTGGCTCGTTGAGTTTGAAGACGGCTACCAACCCTCTTTTTGTCCTCAGTAATTTCTACGAGCACATCGAGAATGTGAAAGCGGACGATCCAACTTGTCCGTATCCAAGCGGCGACTTTAGGGAAAGAGTAGGGTTGATGAGTGCTCTTGCCCTCGAAATCGCCCAGAGGCCTTTGCCCGATGAATTTAAACCTATCAACCGGCTCGAAAAACTTCGTGGTGGCACAGGCAAGGCGACATATGTGCGTCAGCTACCTGCTTACAACTATATGACGGGGCGTTTTGGTGAAAGGCCTGCGTCCTTTCTTCGCCCTCCAAGCCGAGAGTGTACTCCGGAACCTGAAGATGAACCTGCCGTCGTCAATGACGAGTCCCCACTGAAACGACGACGAGAAGATGATAATGATGGCTTGGAACTAGGTGGTTGTGCCACAAGCAGCAATGTGGGCAGGGTGGACACTTAGCTAGCAGTATACGATCTTGCCATACACCAAAGATTTGTTGCGCCTCAAATGTACAATAGATTTGAATAGCAAAAGAGCGTGGCCTACTAAACCGTTCCATCTATATGAACTTTGCCTCCAGCCAACAGTCCGTTTTAGAGGTCGGACCAGATAATCTTAGCCGAGTGAAGCGGATCAAACAGAAGTATGATCCCAAGAGGCGGGTATAAGCTGTAGGTTGGAGATCGTGGAGCGTGAAGGTGTAGATACTTGCTCCATAGAAATTTTGCTCAAACATGCCAAACGCGAGATAATCGAAATCATTCGTATAAAACTTAGCAGTACAGCGTGAGAGCATAAAGACATCATTAACATCAGGCGGAGTTCTTCTCATCGACAGAGTGTTCATCCTATCCCAACGCGAATTAGAAGGATTTCACGGTACGGTGTTTGGTAGGTACTGACCGTCGGCTTCTTCACATCGGCGACCGTCTTAGCCCCCACATCGCTTCCAATCTTCCAAGCTGAGAATAGGTGGCCTTGGGTGAAAATCTCTTCGACTTCCTCAAGGGTACGTTGCTTCGTTTCGGGGAACATGAAAAATATGTGAATCATGGCGGCGAAGTTGAACGTGCCAAAGATGAAGTAAGTCTTCCACGCAATATTAGCAAGCCCGGGAGGGACGGCCCAAGCGAGGACAAAGTTAAAGGTCCAGTTGGCCTAAAAATATGATTCGTGAGAGAAACGCGGTGGAGGGGATCATGGGTACTCACGGCCTATGAATACACAGTGAATGTGTCGGCGATTGTCAGTAGGTAGTGCGCTTGCGCTTGAAGGGCAACCATACGAACCGTGGAGATCGAGACAGCTTTCCCTCTGACTTTCATGGGGAATATTTCGGCGGGGTACGTCCACGACACGGGTCCCATAGTGATAGCGAAGCTTCGCGAGGTGCTCAGGATTGGTAGTGAGGGAAAAGAGAAGCAATGCTTACCTGCAGACGAAGAAGTATGAACATACAATGATAGCTTTCGTCGCGGCATCGTTGTTCTCGATGACCCACACAGCTAAGAGGACATCGTCAAACAATTGGTTTCGCCAGCATGCAACGGCGGGAGACATACCGCTGTCATCAATCGTTCCCCAGTGTCCGAATCTAGCCTGTAGACCTCCAACGAGCATCAGCCAGAATCCCATGAGGCACGTTCCTATCAATAGCATGGGTCGACGACCCCATCGGTCAATGTAATAGATAGCAGGTACTTGAAGGGGCCTAGGCGTCAGCACGTGCGAGCGAATGAGAAGCAAACTCATAATCACTGGTGAAAGCCACGTTGAGGACATATTGAACGGAATCGGCGATGAGGTTGCCGCGCCGTCCGGTCAGACCGGCGCCTTGGAAAACATAGATGATGTAGTACCTTGAAAAAGATATATGAACGCAAGTCCATCGGACCGATAGTGGGTCTGACGTACATCATGATATTCATGCCGGACAGTTGGGACCACATCTGCAGAGAGGTTCCTAGTACGACGCGACGGAATATGCCAGGTTTGAGCAAATCGAGGTAGGATTTGGCGCCTTCTTGGCGCTCGAAATAGACCTATAAGGTAGCGAGTTAGAAGACGACCACTTTCCAAGGCCGAAGTGCACTACCTGTTGCTTGATTTCCTCGAACTCGAGTACGACGAGCTCGTTGGATGTATCTCCTCCACCGTGAAGGTCAGCAAGGATCTCCAACGCTTCCTCTTCACTAAGAAAGAGCGGGAGAGAGGTGAGTGTTTTCATCACCAAGGAAGCGGCAGTTGGAAGGTATGCTCACCGTCCCTGATCAAAGAGCCAACGAGGGCTCTCTGGGAACATTGTCATACCGAGACTCAGGATGATGGCGGGTATCATCTGAAGACCCCATGGAATACGGAAAGAGGCAGTCCCATTGATATACGAACATCCAAAAGCAATGAAGTATTGAATGAGAATACCCCAGGTAATAGACCTGTTACGCCGAAGACCGTCAGCTTCTGCAAGTCGAGCTCCCTGAAAAACACGGCGTACCATTGCTGCAACGAAACCATTCTCCCGCGGATTGATGGCGCGGTGATTTCGGACTGATAAATAGGCACGATGGCACTCGATATACCGACTGAGAGACCAGAGATAATGCGGCCAACGACAAGCATTCCACGGTTCTGCAAAACGATTAGTAGTACAAGGGCGCAGAAAGGGGATAAACTTACTTGTGCAGCGCATTGCAAGATCGAGCCGATGACCCAAATTATACCGGCGAGAATGATTGTCCTCTTTCTACCCAGGCGATCGGCGAGTTGTGTCACAGCGAGGGCGCCCACTAAAGAACCTGCGGGCATGGAAGCTACTATAGCGCCTTGGGCATTCGGGTCCGGCTAACATATGTTTAGCGAAGGTAATTGACGGCTTAGCTCCAAGACTTACATTGCCGAATGTTCGACTATACGCAGAGTTCTGGTACAACGTCAGCCATTAGTTTTCTAGAAGAGGCAAGCGTACATACACTAAGGACGGCCGACATCGACGAGATATCGAAACCGAAGAGGGCACCTCCAATGCAGGCAAAGGAGCCCACGACATACTGTGGGGAGTGGTAAGTTGCTATCGGCCGTCGTAAAGGCGATACGACTCACCGGGTTCGATGCAATTGCAGCATTATACTATGGCCATGAAATCTGGATCAATAACTTGACAAGAACGAGAAATATAAACCGCGTACGCCTTTCGCCATGGCTGAGGTATGTCGATTTTCTTGCGCTCGCTCGTAGAAGGGCAAGGAAGACCGTCCAGAATATACCTTCCGTTATAGCGGGCTATATATGAGATTTAGCGGACCAATGATAATAATAGTTTCCATTGATACCCACACACGAACCCGGTCACCAGACCCCCAGACTCGCTAAACCTAGGTACAACACCGAGGCGCATGGGGGTGGGGCATAGTTCTATTTTCGCGTGATGAGATCAAGAACCTTTCGTTTGTAACTCTGTTCGTGAGTCAAGGCCAGACTGCATAGTCGGTGGCCAGAATTTTGGGTGATACAGTAATAATAGGCGTACCTGAAGACATTATATCTCACTGAACGGGCCTACGATACGTTTTGGAGGTCTGGCACTGTGAGCGCCTCGGGGAAATATCGTAGGGGATGCTACACTCTACTTTGTACGGCCCGTGAACAACCGCCTCGGGCTGGCTGCTTTTCAGTAATGCCACGATGGCGTTAGGGAGGGTGAGAGTTGATGAGAGGTCCACGGCACAAGATCTAATATGATATGACTCATTCTAACAGCGAAGTTATCGCCCTCGCAGAGATAATTGTTGAAGAGATGACTTGCAGCACTTGCTGGAGGTATTCGGGCCCAGCATCCACCGGGGTAAGTCACGGTTCGGTCACGTTTTCCGGTGTCACGGGGTCTTCAAGTTGGGACGCGGCTGGCGACTCGCGACTCGTCCGTTCTGTCCTTTGAGAGGGGAAACATACATTCGGGCTGTTTTCTACTTTGCCATCGTGTGGCATGGGAGCGTCACAATGGTCTGGCTGCGTTGTAATTATCTTCGGTAGAGTGTCTTTCTTCTTGACGCCATATCAAAGCTAACGAATATTAGAGTCTGTTGCACGATCTGCGGGACCCGAGCATCGGTACCGGCACCTATGATGGTTTATGATGACTTCTGAGGGCGTGCTCTACATTGCCTTGATGCCTTGATGCCGCCTGGGGGCTGACAGTTTACGCCATTCGGTTGGCCTCATGATGATGTGCCATGCTGCGCCGTGCACGACGGACACGACCACAGGCGTCCAGTTGACGTCCAGTCTTGTCCAGTAACATCTTCATCGCGTCCAGAGTCGAAACATCCGCTGTCGAGCTCTCCCTCACCATCTTCCGCCATGGCCTCATATCATCGGCTATATCGGCCCGCGCAGAATCGTTTTGAGGCTCGGTGCTCTGCTGCTCTCCAGGTTGAACCTGGTTCGATGACATGCACAACACGCATGGCATGTTATATATCCCCTCGCCTGTCCGAAGGCCTTGATATCAAACTGCCTCCAGGCTCTTATACTCCTCGCCGATACAAGCCATTCATCCCCGTCGCCTCGACCTTTAACGCTGTTCTGGCGTCGTCTACAACATGCCTGAGCCTTGTCTGGAGACTTGCCTTGAGGATGAGCGTTCACATCGTTCATTTCACTTATTCACCACGTGTACATCGTCTTGCCATAGTCCAGCACCCCATGCGTCTGCCCCACCCTTCTCCCATCTGTTTTCTGGTCATTGGTATGGTCATCCTTGCACTTTTGCACCCCATTGAACTCATATCTATCTCAGAGCGCTAGAGCGACCAGATAAAAAACTCAGTCTATTATGAGCGAATACAGCGAGCACCGCGGGGACTACCCGCTGTCGCCACCCCAGCCAGCCTATGCGCGATCTAACGATCTCGACGTCGTCCACGAGGGCATGCCTACACAAAGGGTCTCTGTCTCCCGTTACAGCCATCTTCCGCCAACTAGTCATGCTAGCGTCCGGTCTTGGGTCAGTACTTTTCCACAGAACCAGCAACCTCCGCCTCCTCCTCCGCCGCCAGCAGCCATCAATCTTCCATCGCCTGTCCACGAAGCACGCGGGCTCTCGGAGCATCGCTCGCGGCCTCCGACAGGATTCGGGGCTGAAGACGAATATATGACCATCGACCGCAACAATGTTGTACAAGAGCAAGGTTATGGCTGGACGACACAGGGTGTATATCCGCATCCGATGGAAGTCGTGTCGCCCAGGATTTCCGCAGATGGGGATGGTGCCCCGTATCCTGGGCGACGGGAGAAGAAGGGGTTCGTAGGTGGCTTCTTTGCTGGGCTTCTAGGGCGGCGAGGCAAGGGTGGTGGAAAGAGAAAGAAATTGAACGAACCGATGACGCCGGTCGGAGTTCCCAACGGACACGACGACAACCTTGCTGCCCAGTCAGGGGCTACGCTCCCCCTGTATTCGTCGAATCCTCCAACTCCAGTCGCTCCTCGTGCGCCCACGAACATCGAGTATTCGGCTCCAATCGATATGCCGATCCCTGAAGTTGCTGAACCGTCGGAATACATGCAGAGGCAATCCATGGTCAGCCAGACGCCGGCACGTCGTCCTAGCCTTCGGATCAGCGTAACGCCCCCATCAGTAGACTCATCTACCGGCCAGGTTCGTTCACAATCTGACCACACTCCATCCGTGCACGCAAGCACGATCAGGCAAGAATCCGTTCATCGCAACGAGCCGGCACGCCGCACACGAAGCGATAGCGACAGATACACCGCTCAAAGAGAGGACACTCATCAGGCTAGTCCCCACTCTCCGAACGCCGTCCTGGCGGATATTCAGCCGACAAATGACTACCGTAAAATGGCACGACCTCCTCCGTCTACAAGCACGTACAGTCACATCGACCGAGTGCAAAAGTTCTTCAGGGACCTTAGCCGTCTACCATGGATCAAGCACGATCGCATCACAGTTGACTATAAACCCGGAATCAGAGGACCTGACGGTGACCACCGACCGAGGAAGGCTGAGGAGCGCATTGTGATCTTGAACAAGCCGCCTGTTAGATGGTACTACGAGGACTCTCCCGCTGCGCACTCCGTTGACCTGTTGTCAACCGGCGAGCCTTCGTCGTTCAGCGGATCGTCAAGAAGCAGGACGGTATCGTCACCAAGTCGAAGAAACTCTGGTGATGCACCCGCCACATCTACGCAACGTTATACTAACGATGGCTATCGTTCGTCACCTTATGATTCTGCCCATCGCTCAAATGGTGCACGTCGAAGTCAGACACCACCACGTGATTCTCGCCAAACAGATAGACGCACCCCTCCTCTCTCTCCCCCTCCTGTTCATCATCGCTCTAGGAGTCCCTCTTTACCCTCTAGTCCCCCTGATCAACGGCGTCACCGTTCACATACCTCGACCAGTAGTACGCCTCCCCCAAGGCGCCAGCAGCGTATGAATCGACATCAGCATCACCGTGGCGATGAACCTCCGCCAGTCCCTCAATTTCCCCGGCACCTTCAGCAATCTCCTCCGTTCGCTATTCCTGCAGCGATATATGCTGCCACTTACATTCCTTATGGTCATCCTCCACAACATATGACCTTCGCCTCGCCTCCATATGCTCCTCATCAACATTTCTACGTGATGCAATCTCAGGCTGGTTCTGGTTCAGTTAATACTCCAGTGCCTACCGCCATTCGTCTAAACACCCCGGATCCCAATAATCCGCAGCAGCAAGTACAACAGCAGCAACAGCAACAGCAACAACAGTCTCCCCCGCCACCTGGACTATTTTCGGGCCAGGCGGGCCAGGCGTCCCCTCTATATCTTTCCTCTCTTGTACCTATGCCAGGTTATGTTCTATCCGATGGTGTGGCTAGTCCAACCACCAATTTGCCCGGGCAATATGTCTATTCGCAGCCTCAGCCCGGAAATCACACGGGCTGATACCGTGAATTAGGTTATATGTTTCTCTATCATGACGCGATTACCTAGATTATTCTCTATTTATGGACCTTCTCATCGTTGGACAGTATCCATTTAGGCACAGACAGCAACTCGCAATCGAATGTACACTAGAGGCGATGTTCCTCAGATGTCTTTTTTGTGCTGACTGCGGCCGAAATGTGTATACCATAAACAGCCATAGAACTGTCAAGCATGGGATCTGGGTGATATTGGACGTTGATGATGCACGACTGGCCGATGGCTAGGTACGTGCGTCTATCATTGGGCATCTCTACCTACAACTTATACCCACCTTTCCACACGTTGAGCAGCCCCCTGGGATCATACTTTTCCTTCACCTCTCTCATTCGGTCGAAGTTTTCTGGCCCAAAACTTTCTAACACGGGTTGTGTGTTCAAGGCGTAGTTCATGTAGATGAAACGGTTGAAAAGGCCACGTTCTTTTGCAGTGTCTGTCGACCATTTTAGCAATTCCTGTGTTGCTCCCTTCATATCGACGTCGTCCCCTGGGTCAGTCCAGAACACGGATATCAAAACCACTGCACCAAGTCAAGTAAGTCTATGACCCAGAAGAGCATTATTAACTGATGACTTACGAAATAGATCACCATCCTCTTCAGTGAGGCCAAACGGATTTCCTCCCCGATTTTTGGCTGCTGAAATCATTCCGACGTTGATGGGCTGCATGGTGAGCGCCCAAGATGTGTTCGGTCGGGAAAGGAACGGTTTGAAGATTTCGTCGCCCTTGAGATGGATATCCCAAGGCAGTTCTGCGTTCGCCTTGAATGCGAGAGCGAACCACTGGGTTCGGCTCCCGCCAGGTGATCCATTCTCAATCTCGTCGGTGACAGAGGTGAGGTTTGTGATACGCATCGTGTCTCGGATCGTCGGGATATCCTGGAGCCCATCGTACAGCGGACTAGGGAACGCTTCCGGACCAAGATAGGCGTTTGGTGTCCAGATAAGATAATCCTTCTCTGCTGCGTTCCATGCGAGTATGGGAGCTAATAATCCATGAGGGTCAACCGAGAGTCGCTGCGTAAATCCAACGAGATATTCGTAGAAAGTCGGGCCAAGTGTAGCGTTGTAGAACAAGGATCCTCCCCATATCTCGGTCAGAGGGAACGTGGCCATGTCGAAACGTGTCACAATTCCGTAGTTTGTGCTTCCTCCTTTCAACGCCCAATACAAATCACTTCTTTCAGATTCGTTCGCGTTAACAATCGAGCCGTCGGCTAGAACAATCTCATAGTTGATGACATTGTCGCTTCCAAAGCCGAACTCGAGCGACAGAAATGATATACCACCTGTAGTTAGGTTGTTAACGAATGACACTCATTTTGGTTCCCCCTTGACTTACCGCCAAGCAGAAACCCACCGACGCCAACGCCCGAAGATCGTCCACCAGCAGTGTGTAGGTTGTGGGGACTGAGGAAACCATAAACATCAGCCCACCGAAGCCCAGGAGAAATCGCAACGGTCTTCGAGTTGTCGAGCAGCCCGATCTGCTTCATCTCTTCCAAGTCGATAGTGAAGCCATTTCCCCCGATGTTTGACGACCCTACCCAGTTCATATGTCCTCCCGAGCGCACAGCGAAGTTGCAATTGTTTGAAGTGGAAAACTTCACGATCTTCGAAACATCCTCTGCATTCGAAGGCGTAACTCGACAAGCAGGATGTTGTAGTACTTGCTCCCCTGAATAATAGGAGGCCTCCTGAGCAGCATATTCTTCCGAGTTCGGGAAAAGAACTTGAGAGGAATTCAAGACATCGCTCAGCAGAGTGCACTATAGAGATGCAAACGCGTAAGTGTTCCAAGTATCAATTTTAGGGCATCTCACTTACACACTGCTCCGCTGCACGTCCTTCGGTGGCGTTGCTTCTGGACAAAAGACTTTCCATAGATGCAGCAAGGGCCAAGGGGGCGATTGTAAGGAGGGCAGTGGATGGAGTACGCATTTTCTGTAAATTTCGAGGGGGAAATCCTGACTTTTATAGCCAGAGAATTTGCGTGGGACGGTGCCGTACAATGCAAGAGTCCAACCAACACATTGACCTCCGGCTGCGACTTCCATCGATTCACCGCTAAGGAATGATTTGCGTTTCTCCAAGGAGCCGGAGCAACCCCTTGCCAATGTAGATCCGAAAACCTGAACGTGATGCCATGCAGGCTGTTTGGATAGGCATCTGGAGAGAATTTGAACATTTGATGCTTATCAATGGGTAGATGGCCGGCGGCAGACAAATAAGATGTCGTCCTCATAGAATCTATATCTGCGCTCGTCCTGACACAACGTGCACTGATCGCTAACTTTCTCCTACTTCGGCGCTAAGTAGAATGTCATTATTTAGAATAACTCTCAGATGCTCTTATCTGAGTTAGCAAAGAAAGTATCTTTTCTATAGATTAGATAACGCAGACATTAGTATTTTTCAATTAGCGATCAATTATTAAACTCAGGTTTATGAGATAACAGTGAGATAGCTTGAATAATACTGTTCCATGAGTTATCGATCAGTTATCAAAGATCAGATATTCCATACTTTCAGTAATGGTATTTTACTATTATTGAAATGTTATGAAACTGGCGCGTGCAGTGTCCGGAAGCATCCGGACGCGCTACATCCGCATTTGGGCATGTCTGTATGTCCGGATGTCCGGACGGCTGCTCATCTGTATGGTTGCACGTCCGCGAATCCGCCAGTCCGCACATCCGGACCTCTGGATATCCGCACACCCACACATCCGTATGTCCGGATGTCCGAGGATCCACAAACTTATGTAGAAAAATACAAAGAATTTCAACATATGAACACACATTTAATGGACAAACGGACATACGGATGTGTGGGTGTGCGGATATCCAGAGGTCCGGATGTGCGGACTGGCGGATTCGCGGACGTGCAACCATACAGATGAGCAGCCGTCCGGACATCCGGACATACAGACATGCCCAAATGCGGATGTAGCGCGTCCGGATGCTTCCGGACACTGCACGCGCCAGTTTCATAACATTTCAATAATAGTAAAATACCATTACTGAAAGTATGGAATATCTGATCTTTGATAACTGATCGATAACTCATGGAACAGTATTATTCAAGCTATCTCACTGTTATCTCATAAACCTGAGTTTAATAATTGATCGCTAATTGAAAAATACTAATGTCTGCGTTATCTAATCTATAGAAAAGATACTTTCTTTGCTAACTCAGATAAGAGCATCTGAGAGTTATTCTAAATAATGACATTCTACTTAGCGCCGAAGTAGGAGAAAGTTAGCGATCAGTGCACGTTGTGTGAGTGGTAATTGTCTGACATATCTAGTTTTAATGTAAGTAATAAAGTACGCAATAAGTAGTGGGTGCAAAACGGAGGAAAAATTAGAATTAAGACTAGAGTTTGAAACCACCCTTCCAGAGCTTCGCGAGCAAATTCTTGTTATCGTACTTGGCCTGAATCTGTTTCAAGACCTTGATGTTGTCTCGACCATAAGAACTATAAACATCTTGGTCCGGAAGCGCGTAGTTGATGTACAGCCAGGGGTGGAGAACGTTTCGCTTCTTGGCTTCTTGGGTTGCCCAGTTGATGACCTTGCGGACGGCCGCTTGCATTGCCGCGTCGTCAGATTCGTTGACCCAGACGCTGTTCAGGTTGAGCACTGCAAGACGTAAATTAGACAAGGTACAGGATTCAGTCGGTGGAAGGTGCACTCACATATGAGATCTCCATCTTTAGGAGAGAGTCCTTGAAGCGTACCTCCCGCCCGTTGAGTGGCCTGGAGATGGGTTACAGAAATGGGCTGGAAAGAAGCCGACCACGAGATTCCCTCCTTGCCAACGAGACCGGCGAATGCTTCGTGGCTCTTCTCATAAACGCCTACAGCGATTTGCGTATCAACCTTGAAGGTCAGGGTAGCAAAGATGCGCCTCAAGCCGGGAGGGAAGGCGACATCAACTTCGTCGGAAAGAGCTTGTTGGTTGGTGTTGGTTCGGATGGTGTCACTGTTGAATGGGACGTCGAGCATCTCCGAGAACAATTCCGCTTTGGATTGGGTACCGTCGGCGCCCAAATAGGCGAATGTCGCGAAGATGGTATCATTCTTCATCTGTTCGTTGTACCCCCAAACGACTGATCCACCACCGAGGGGTTCTTTGGGAAGCTTGCGAGTAAATTTGGCCATCGCATCGAATATCGCGGGACCTTGTGATACGTTGTATCCTCTACTTCCGCCCCACTTTTGCGTCAAGGGAAAGGCATTGACGTCGTAGCGAGTGATGATTCCGAGGTTGGTGCTGCCCGCTTTGAGACCACGATAGAGATCGGAGTTCGAATTCTTGTTCGCATTTACAATTCGACCATCTGCGAGGACAACCTGATAGTTGATGACATTGTCAGAAGCGAAGCCGTGTGACGGCGAGAGATTCGAAAAACCACCTGTGGTGGGGTTAGTTAATGGCTACCAGCGAGATATAGCCGAAACTGACCACCAAGGGTGAAGCCTCCTACACCAACAGTGTTGGAACGGCCTCCAACTGCAGTCAAGTTGAAGTGATCAAGCGTGTCGTAGACAGGTCCCCACGATCCTCCTGGACCAAGGCTGACTGTTTTCCTATCAGCCGATACATCGACACTGTTCATGAGCTTCAAGTCGATTGTGACACCAGGCGCCGCGATGTTAGCAGCGCCAGCCCATGGCATATGCCCGACCGAACGGACAGCAAACTTGCAGCCCGTGTTGGTAATCACCTTGATGGCGTCTGAGACATCCTTGGCGCTACGTGCGCTGACACGGCACTGAGAGACAATCTCGGACTCTTGCCTGCTGTAGTACGAGTTAACGAGTTGCTGGAACCCTGAAGATCCTGGGAAGAGGACGGCCGTCGGGCCTAACTGTCGTTGCAAGGTCTGACACTGTTCGAAGAAAGTTGACGTTGGTCAGTGAGAGATGCTAATTCATCGTCATGAACTTACGCAGTCCCTTGCAGCTGCTTCCTCCCGTAGGTCATGGTTTACGGTCACAGCCCGAGAAGGGGAAAGAAGGCCAAAGAGAAGCAGCGAAGAGACGGTGAATCGCATGGCAAAGAAGCTTCTGGGAGTGATGGTATGCTTCTCTTTGGCCGAGCTCCTTATATATGAAAAGCATCCTAGTTTGACCGCGAGTCTCGCGATGATGACGCGCAGAGAGTCGGGAAAAGTGACGAATACTGCACATGTCATCCACCGCGCATAGCCAACGGAGGTACCTGGTAAATTGAAACACTGCGTCTTAGCAGGATACGGGAATACGGGAGGCCCAAAAGTTACCGGGGACGGCGGCAAGATCGCAGGATAACGGAGGACATGGTCTAGAAGGAGAATACACCGGTACTCAGCGTATCTGAGGCTGGGTCGAGGAGTCAAGACGAATAACTATGCTGGGAAACTAGATGCACCGGTTCTCGGGTGGTGATTATATCGAGGCCGCCGTCTCCTTTGAATGGTGATTGCGCGCAGCCAGATGATGATACCCGCACAGATGATACTCCACATGTGAGTAGGCCAGCTGGACATACTTTCAATCGGCCAGAGGGGGAACGGAATACGCTAGTGAATCCAGTTGTGCCTTGGAACCGCACTCACACTTGGAAATTCACTTGATAGGAATCGCGCCAGATTGTTCCACGACGCATGCTTACATCCAGATAACAGTACGGGCGGGAGGCATCTTCAGAGATGTGTTTCAGTGGTACAGCATGCGGCCTTGATTAAGCACCATCAATCACTGAAGTGATAACCATCGGGGTCGGCCAGTTACGGTGTTCGTCGGCCAGCCGCCCACTTATGTAGAGCTCCAAAGAGGGAAGAGCGCGCTTGGGGGATGGCCGTGTTGCCGAAACCGACATTTTCCTGTACGAGGCCGCCTGTGCAATCACGGGTAAAATTTGTCGGATATATTTTAGAGTGATGAAGCCACGTCCATAAACGCCGAAAGATCTCCTGTCGTGGGACGCGGGGGCGAAATAGCTGTTTGGAACTTTACCGTTTAACACCTATCTTCAGGATTCCGGCACCTGGGCCTGAGTACACGATCGTCAATTCAACAGTTTCTAAGCCCTTTGTACACAACACATAGGCATCTACATCACCTTACGCAATGATATGGCGCAGATGTTTGATCACGAGCAAGCAACCATCCGTGCACCGACGGACGAGGTACTTGGGGAATACATTTTTGCGTGTGCCGTACCCGGTACGATCCAGACATCCACAACAGAATCACTGAGTAGCCTATGAGAATACCATCTCTTGGATCGTGCGCACTATATGTAGGCGGAGATCAATCGCGAATAACAGCCCGCCATCATGACAATGGCCGGTACGTACAAGTATATCCTTCAGTATCAACCTCAGTGGACTGCCGCATACTACGGCGAGCGTTCAAGCTGCCCCCATGCAGTAACATTAGCAATAAAGGGAGGCACGCCATAGCGGCTCGGGCGTACCTGACGAGAAGAGAGTTGATGTAGACTTATACGCCGACATCAGCGCGCTGTCTTCCGGCAAGAGGTTACTAGGGAGAGCTGCTCACATTTACTGATGATGATATGAAACGTGCTGAATATGAAATTTTCAGGCATTGTGAACCACTAATTTCATACCCATAAGAATGAGCGGCTGATTAGACATACAATAGCAACTCGGAGGCCGGCTTACGATGAAGAGCGTGATGATAGCAAGAATACTAAACATAGAGTTCGGTGAGATTTGTCCCGGCGATGCAATAGTGGACCCGTACCTGGTGACTAAACCGATGTTGATTGAGTAGAGCACTAACGTGTCTATGACGTTTCGCGTGCTATAAATTGAGAAGTAAGGGCTGACGCCGGGAGAAGGTATTGTTTACACACATACGGAAGCTAGAGGAACGGCCTTGTCTCAAGAAATAGACGAGGCTCCCGGTGATAAGTATATCACAGAGTAAGCTGGTGGCAAGCTGGATCCCGCCAAGTGTCTAGGGGAATGAGTTTCTTCCAACGCAAGTTAACAAAGCCTTGTCTTACTTCGCCTGCCGTGGAATGCATAGAATGTACACTTGTGTCCGTCAGGCTTCAGGAAGGAATGAGACGTCGTCCAATTCGCAGAGCGGTGGTACGTACAGCACTACATTCATTGCTTTGGACGAGGTTAATTGGTGCAATGTGAAAGCGGACAAAGAGTGAGCGCACCCATCCCAGACACTGACCCGCCACCACAAGGCTTTAAGAGACATGTCATTATGAAGGGAGGGTGAAGCGCACCACATTGGATAACAGATGCAGAGACCTCGGCGAGCGATGAGAACAGAGAGACTTGGGGGATATATTGCCACGAAACGCTTACAATGAAGACACACAGGATCTTATTCTGTCGGCTCACTTAGGGGACGTGAATGTAGGGAGGATGGCACTGGGGGAATTCACTCACGGTACCAAACACGACGGCCATACGCTCTACGACAGGGCAACGATGAGAACTTCACCCATTGAATTTCAGACAGTGGCCTACAACTGAACCAGTGTGACGACGGGATACTGACCAGAGCTAAGCTTGGAGTAGTACAGATGAACGTAGACACCTACGGCGAAGAATCCACTAGCCTGAAACCGACGAAAGTGTACACCCAGTATTTACCGAGCAATAGCACAACTACGCACCAGCAAACTCCTATTGATGATGTCACTCGGGTAAGTAGAATTGGTGGTTGGCTGGACAAGATGCAAACTTACCATGGCATATGTTCCTTTAGACGATCCCGGAGATACCAGACAAACGATGCATGTGCAATCGTCACCACGTGGGCTAAGTCGATAGAACTGATCACCTTGCGAGGTCAAATCTAGGGAAACCCTGACGATACATTGATACCTACAGCAGAACGCCGATCTGGGACAGGTTGTGTTTATTAAATAAGTCTCGTCACAGCAGAACTAATGGCTCTGGTGCTCACATACACTTTCTTATAAGTAGAGTCGTTAGGGTAAGTCCGATAATAAGTTACAGCTTGAGCGATGGCGATAGCAAAAAGTCTGCAGAGCACGTCAGCCACCATCTGAGAACATAATCGCTAAGGACAAACGGTGTGCCAATCTCCATGCCTTCAGAGTCCGGGCGGTGAGCGATCACTCGACTAGGTTACAAACGACACACCAAAGATCAGCGGTGAGGCAAGGGAAGGCGCAGAGGATAGGATATCCGACATGAGGCGTAAGGGGAAGAAAAGCCGCGAAGAGCGCAAGTATTGAATTCCGCACGTACATAAATAAGCAACAAGGTCGGCGCCTGCCACGATGCTTCCTTCTGCCCCTTGAGGACAAAATTTGTATTGAAACCAATTACCCAACATAATCATAGATGATTGAATATCATTTGGAAAATCTCTCGAAGGTCCGCTCGGCATTAGCAGAATTCAACGACCATCAAGTTGAACTGTGTATCTGAACGCGGGATTGATGATGTGCCAGGCCAGATTGACGAACACTTCTGTACAGCCCACAGTGCTGCCGGACGCAGGAGTCTAGCGAGTTTGAGTGCTCCTAGGCCTTAGCACAGCGAATAGGTGTTGTTCCTTTTTACGGAATCCACAGTGCGAGGAAACGACAAATTTTTCCGATGTTGAAGTGAGTGGTTTGAAAGCGATGGCGCTTACAATAATCACTAAGCGCTGACGCGCTGACGGCGGCCCGGGGCGGCTTGACACGTGTCGCCAACATCAGAGTTCTGCCAACATTCGACCCAGTTGAGGGCTCGGCGAGCCCCTCTGCGATATTCAGGCTGCTATTGAGATTGCGAAGAAGGCCCCCCAATGTGATGATAATGTGTCTTGCTGCAACCGAACCGGGAACATGGACTCGAAGTAGTACCCTGGAAGTGGGGCTGATTTCCATCAGCCTAGTAATACCGTTCCTAATGTATCAGATCCGACACAAACACCAGTACACTTCTTTTTTTAATCGTTGCTCGGAATATGATAATATGGATCCGCGGGCCGCGCCGGCGGTAGCTCGCTTCGAAGTGCTAGGGCGAGGATTCAGTGTATATTCCTAGACTAGGTACAGTCGCCTCTGTCATAACCCATGACCCTCCGTGGATGTGCCAAGCTATGGGTTATGAGAGAGTATGGGTTACCTCAGAGCGCCTATTTGGGCGTCTACGGAAAATCATCAACAAATTAGTCGGGGGAGATTATTTACAGGACTACGAGTGTAAATACAATATATACCTTAAGAAAAGATTAAACAAGACTAAAGATTAGTGTAGAGTTATATAAAATCATATCAAAATGTCAAATGCGAGCAAAGTGATCAGAAATCTTCGTTGGTTTCAGGGTGCGAGAAACCTCATATCGAGTTTGGATACCAAACGACGCAAGGGATTCCTCTAGTCTACGACAAAGCGGAGAATCAATGTTGCTGATATAGCCACGAAGAACCGATGCAGCCACGAGTGCATCCTTTCGGGAGGGCTTAGGAACAATTTGCTCGTCATCTGATGTGTCATCTATCAGCTCGTCAGCCAGTGCACTTTGGGATGTTACGGCGCCGAAAATATCCTCCTCTGAAGTTTGGTTGACAAGAACCTGCTCCTCGAATGGGTTGAGCAACTCATTGAGGTCCATCATGTTGTTCTGACGAAGAACCCCACATGTTTGAAGCTGCTTTAGAGATTCATTGAGATGTTGCTCGGCGGGGGAGTCGTCTCGTGGATCTACGTTCAAGAGGAAGGAAACGGGGACACGGGGAGGAGTGGAATGCACACCCGACGAAAGGGAGTTGGGAATGATGCCAGCCTTGGCCCAGCAATTGCGAATCGTTGACACATCAACATGGTTCCAGGCCACATCTGCAATGCGCATCGCTTCGAGTTGATCGATTTGGTAGATGTCGGCTGAGGGTACATCGGAATCATAGCGATCAATGGCTCGATTGGTAAATTGTGAACGATAATGTGCTTTGAAGCATCGGATAATGCCTTGGTCGTCTGGTTGCACGTGGGCTGTAAGATTGGGAGCAAAATTTTCGACGCGGATGTTGGTGAGATCATCGGGTGGATTGTGTGCACTGAAATTGTCCTGCAGCAATAGGATCTGCCGGCCTTCTTGTCGCAACTTCTTATCCCAGTCCTTTATCCACTCCTGGTAGATTGTTGTGACCATCCATGCCTTTGCATTATTGCGGTAGTAGAAGCCAAGCTGAGCCCCCGTCTTCCTCTGAAAGGCTCGCGGTTTGGCGGCTTGGCCAATGACAAGCGGGGTGTGCTTCTCGCTCCCTGATGCATTGACAGTGAGTGCATAGGTAAGCCGCTTCTTGTTTCCTTTCACTCCCGCTGACGGCTTGTCCCTCAGTCCGCGGTCAGGTGGCATTCTAATCCACTGTCAGCCTTCGCAGGAATGAGTCAGATGAGGTGAGCCACCCACGCATAAAAGAGTCCAGTCTCATCCATGTTGAAGATGTCTTTCAACTCATATTTACCCTCGCTAATGATGTTGCGGATTCGCTTCCGTTCTGCCTCAACATCGGTTGGCTTTGCTGAGCCTGCCTCTCCATGTCGCTTGAATTCCTTTAACCCGCACCGACGCTTGAAACTGGTTAGCCACCTCTCGCTCAACGCCAACCGTTCATCATCTGGTATGCCTGCCATATCCGCAAACCGTGTCCACTTCTGCCGTATAATCTCTCCAGTCAGAACCGCGACACCATTGCTCATTGCCTGCGCAACCCATAACTCTAACATCATGTCAACCTCTGGATGCTCTACTTGCCTGATCCGCTTTGCTTTATGAGCTTGGCCTTTGGTCTGCTCGTGCCTCTGGCGCCACTTCGCCTCGTCACTTCGCCACGATGAAATGGTTGGCTGCCTGAGCTGGAGGTTCGGATAAATTTTGTCCCAGTGTGCCGCTGTGCTCGCCTGCGATTCTTGAGGGTTCTTCGTCATCCAGTCCAGAATCTCAACACGTTGCGCTACGGTGGCATTCTCTTTCTTAGTGAAAACTGGCTGTGGTGCTACGGCGGCCTTTGGCTTCTTCTTACTGTCCGCCGCACTCTGTGATGGACCTAAAGACCATGTGAGTTGTATCCTGGACATGTGAACACACATCACATACGCTTGCGCTTCTTTCCAGGTGGCTTGACAGTCCCTGCATCTCGGAGCCTTTGTGCGATGGCCTGTTGTGATTTATCAAGAGCCGCAAATGTAATGGCATAGTCTTGTGCAGATTCAAGCAGTGCAATGAGAACTTCGCCATCAACATTGTTCCCTTCACCATGAAGCCATGTCTCTTCTTCCTCCGTAATGGGCTTCTTTTGCCGAATGCGGGTTTGAATTTCTTCTTTCCGCTTCCTGGTGGCGTGTTGGAGGATTTCCAGCCCCCTTTTAAGCATGGAAAGCTCTGTCATGTCGAGTGCAGGTCCTAAAGTGTTCAAATAATGGGTTTTTAGGGTAATGATACATCCGTTGGCAACGAATTGATTGAGTTTTTTTGAAAGATTTTAATATAATTATGGGTTTTGACATCACGAAAAGTATAGATTATTAAGTATAAGAGAGTTATGGGGTTTTCCTGCGAACCAAGTTGGTGGATGGGAAAATGTATGGGTTACTACAGAGTATGGGTTATCACAGTCATGGGTTATGACAGAGGCGACTGTAGATGGATGCTAGCTATTACTTGCGTAGAATCTATGAGCGCTAGGAGGGCGCATATGAGTTCTCATCGATATGCATCCAGTGCGTACACCGTAGTAAGCTCAGAGAATTAGGCGCGCGCCACGTCAGCAAGCCTCGAGTTGATGGAAGTTGAACGACCTTCACCAAATTACTGTCGTAAGTCATCAAATTTCCACCAAAAGTGCCCCTTTCTTGGCGCAAACCAGCTACGGCAAGCAAAATATACAATTCCCATGACTCAGAATTATGGAAAAGAGGCCCGTTCAGCCAGAAAAAAACACGACCGAGCCTAGGCTGATAAACCAACCTCTCTTCGAGAGTATGATAGTCGATACTCTTAGAAGAGAGGCTGGGACGGACCCAAGGCCATTTGGCTGAAGGCTCCCCTTCGGAGTTTTCTTGACAGATTTGTGATGGCACCACGTGATATTACAAGCTCCGCCACGCTTGGCGCTGACCACCTTCCCGATTTGGCCTACGCGTCTCTTTCGTTTACTCCATGCCCAAATCGTGTCCAAGACACTACCGCGCGTATGGACGCGCCTCCCTTCGATAACGCGGACCAACATGGAAGCTACTACGGCCAGTACTCACCTCAACTAGGTTTCTCTCCTTTACTGGTCTCTGGGTCACAGGGGCCCGTGCCATTTCAGCTCTGGAATCAGGCTTCCCACACGCACCATGGACATCCCACACCCATACCAGCCGCTCGACACCAGTTTGCGCATCCTGTCATGATGCCACCTGCATTCTACACACCCTCGTCATCTCGCAAACGGCCTGCCTTTACTTGGGACGAAAACGAGCCTCCTATAAACTTGCCTCTCGCAAATGACTCTCGCAAGCGCCAGAACACCAATTCCAACACGATCAACGATGCTTCTACCCTCCACACCATCTATGGCTCGTCCACCTCTGACAGTCTCTCCCCTCCGGCGCCCATTGCATCCTCTCACACGCCGCAAATGACGTCGAAGCGAGCATCTCCACGCAGCATTGAGGAGAAAGTCGACTCTGCGCTTGTTGGCATACAGACCGCTGGCTTCGAAGGTCTCGGCCATTTTCTTGCTGCTCTCTTCAACGGTTCAGCACGACACCAGAAGCAGAAGTCGTGCCAATCACTACATAAATTCTTAACAAACCAGAATGGTCCGGGGCGCCAGCCGGCTGAAATCGTTCAAGCCATCTACGAGCATCCATACAGTCGTGTTGGACGAAAGGAAGAGCCGTTCCACGACGCCATAATGCCTGACTATGCGTACCCGCTCGACCTTGATGTACCGGAGGCAGATTTGGCGCAGCCTGGGACTCCCGCCCAAGCGACTCTCAACTCCTGGGTGGCCAAAATGGCGCTCAAACTAGTCAACGGTGAAGCTGAAGCTCTGGCAACCGAGAAGAGCTTTCGATTACCCGCTAACTGGACCTGGGACGCGGTCACCTCGTTATCGCTTGGTGATATTCAGAAGCGAATGGTGAAGCTCGCTCCCCTCACTTGGTCCATTATTGCCACTGTCGCTGTCAGCCCTCACCGTCGGCTTCGAAGCAAGAATGCACGTTCTGGTACCGCTGAAGAAATTGACGCGAAGAAGTCTGACCTCGAGCATGCCTCTCATAGTCCTTGGAAGGTAAGTCCACATAGGCATCTTGGCGAGTACAGAGCTGATGACCATCAAAGGCCATTGCCTTTAGCATTCTAATTCTGCTCTCCATACGAAACAATCTAATCGCGTTAGGTCCCACCATCATCGGCCTGTTGTTTTTCATCGCAGACGCCAGCCGACTTGTCTACCAGGCGCTCGGTCGTTTTGGCATTACGACCTCATACTCGACTGTTCTTGAGCATCTCGGCAATCTCGGGGATAGCGCTGGGCTCCATCTTCACGAAGTCGGCTCGTGTATTGCTCGTAACGATGACCACTACATCATCCTCTTCGATAATATCAACAAGCACCATCGAGCATGGCATCAGACTGTAAGCAAGGACGATGAGGTTAAAAGTGGAACAGCAGCCACGATTATCCGCATGGTGTATGTTCCTAATGGCGCCATGAACCTGAAGAGGTATCGCAACCGCCAGCAGAAGCGAGGCCGTAAGGGACTCACCGTTCGCAAGCTGCTAGATGACCTGGACCAGACACATTTGAAGAATGTTGGTGTGGCGACCTTGCTACGGATCTGGACAGACAAGGTCTCTTCGCTAGTGTCCCACCGTGACTACGTCTGCAATCTTTTCAAGAACGATGTACAAAAGCACCAAATTCCTCTCCATAAATCTGAAACTCTCCCTCTGCGTACATCTGGCATTGACGAATCAACAACGGCTGGGAACAGCGATGTTCTTCATGATATAACACACCTACAGATGGGGATGACTGATAAAGACTTCGGCGAATTCGTGATACCAGTTGCGGGAGACCAGCTTACCGTCGATTGTGTTCGAAAACTTATCCACTACACCAAGAAGGATGTAAATGATTACTTGCGCGACACGTGGGCCTTGCCATGCATTCAGCTTTGGCATATGAAGTGGGCATTCCTCAAGGCCATCTACAAGGCACATTGGAGTCTATCCACCGGGAAATACCTATTCGGGCTTCACCGTGATTGCGACACGCTGGGGCGAACCAAGCTCAATCCCACGAAATGTGATTTCTATCCCCATCATCATGCTGTAGTTGAAACATTTGAGATAAGCTGTCTAGGGATTCTGCGGTATGTACTTAACTTATGAAATGTTGCCTCGCACTGATGGGTTCTTCCAACAGCGTGCTTCTCGAGGAAAAATGCAGCAAAGTGGACTTGACGGCCAGTCAGCAGTACCCCCTCCTCCATGCTCTCGATCAATTTTTCAAGCCTGGCGGTCGTTTTGCAAAAAAACCGATTGGGTTTCTAGAGCATCTCGCAAAGACTGCGTACCGCCGCCTATGACGACTCACTAGGTGTTGTATCACGGAACAAAGACATATACGGCGACAAGACTCTCAAGTTGCCGCATAACCCAGCTGACGACACTTGGAAAGGTGATCGAGCCCTAGCAAATCTTATCCTCCAGTTGCGGGACTCCTTTTGGTACTATGAGATGTGCCAAGCTACCTCAGATGGTGATATTGGTCGAGTATTTGAGATCATCAAGGTACGCCTATGCAACAGCACTCAAATCATCCACGAATTCACCTAGTGTTTAGATTCTTCGCTTCTACTTCTGGGGGAGTGGGTCCACGAACTACGGGAACGAGCTCTTAGAATTGGCGTGCAACTTCCTGTACGACTTTCCAGAGCATCTTCAAGTTGCGCTCCTCAATAACTGGCTCGTCAACCCATCGGGTAAGCATGGCCATTGGCATGAACTCGACCTGCTACAAGAGCATAACAACCTGATCATCAAGACCATGTACAACGACCGCAACCTTGACTTCGACTCCGACTTCATTCAGAAGACCGTTTCATTGAACATTGGTGGTTTCAGCCAGTTTCGCTCATTCATGCGCTCATTCTTCGACATCACAGTCTCAAGCGGTGAACATACTGACCCCAATATGGACGCCGATACCGACACCCTGGCTGCACATCACCGCAGAAATCATGTCCTCAATTTTGAGCCTGGTCGTGAACAATCGAGGACATCACCTGACTTCTTTGCAGTTGGCATTAACAAGCTCGCAAGTGGTCAGCTTGATGTATTCAAAGAACGTACGCTACGGGACAGTAACAGTGTACAGCCTGACGAGGACTAGACAGTGTACAGCCTGACGAGGACTAGACAGTCATTTACTCCGCTTCTTCATCAATAGTTATACCTCTCTCCCTTTCCTTCCAGATATCATCGAACACCCTTAATACCTGCTTGCAGACCTTGAATAGTGCCTTTCCATGTTCTTTGAAATAGTGCCATTCTGGGAGCAGCTCCCCAAGCTTCTTAGCGTTGGTTACCACATGCATCTGGCTGCACAATCTTTCTTGGAGGTGTTCGGGAAGAAAAGCAGTGGCAGGTGTCAATGTGTCTTCACCTTGGGCAGTTGGCCAAGTCTTTTCAACCCATTGACGTATGATGCGACGCGCGGCTGGATACATGACAGTCTTGTCGATTATATGATGGGTAGGCTTGTCTTCCTTGTCAGTTGTCTCGGTGGTAGCGGCGGGTGGTACGTCCTTTTGTAAGGCCTTCAACCATTTGCCAATCTCTTCGGTACAACTGTCATATGCATCTGGGCAATGGTGAATGCAGCAGTTACTGACAAGCCTAAATTCGTCACCGTAATAACCACAGAAGACAGACCGAGGGCAGAATTCTGGCGAAGCATTGAACCAATGCAGTAATTCCGGTTTGTCTTGCTTGAGCTTGTTGCGGTAAGCATCATCCTTGGTTTCCTTCTTCGCTCCATTACGCCCATCTCTGATACGAACACGCCGGGGAACGTACACCACAGCTCGAGCGGGTTGTCCATTGCGTCCTGCACGCCCTATTTGTTGTGAGAGACGCTCAGGGGTGGGGGGCAACCCTATAATAATGACATCTTCGATGTCGACTACATCCATGCCGCAGGTCAAGGTATCGGTCCCAACAAGAACTCGGGTTGTTCCCTTTCGGTAGGCATCAATGTAAACACCCCGGTACTCATTTGAAAGCAAGGAGTAGAAGGGCATGATGATCTTGCCACGGTCCTCCCAATCAGCCGGCATCAATGTTTCGAGGAATTCAGCAACACTACAGGCAAGCTTTATGGTTTCGCAGAAGATGACCGTTTTCTTGATATGATCGAGTGAATGTGTCCCAACAGGAATCACCCAGGAGATATCGAAGAAAGTAGAGCCAGAGATGGAATGGTTGAAGAAGCGAGGTATGTATTGAATATTGGGGACATCGACGCGCATTCGGTGCATCACATAGTGACCTTTCTCGAACCCGAGAGAGTCGAGAACCGCGTCTGTGATCTTGCCATCAGGTAAAGTGGCCATGACGGCAACCCATGGGATCCTGAAGTCCAGACGACCACGGAGTTGCCCAATCCGGGAGTATGCCTTTCTAAAATCGTCTCCGTGTTCCCTCACTAAATGGCACTCATCAATAAATATGAGGTCGAGTCGCGCAGTCTTGGTTGATGAACCCGGTGTCTGGTGTTGAATAAACTTATTGATTTCGTCGCTATGGAGGAGCTCGGGTGGAAGAATGAATAAATCCCATTGATCATCGTTGATTTCCTGCATTAAATCTCGCCCCTTGGCCGATGCTGCACGCAGCGAGTCGCTGTATATTGCAATGGCCTTTAGCCCCCTATCCGTGGCTGCCCGCGCCTGGGAGCAGTTTATCTACATGAGATTACTGCATGGGATTTCATGGTATAGTACTCACCTGATCGTCGCATAAGGATTTTGTCGGGGCAACAGACATACCCAACACACGTTGATTGGCTGTCTTCGCTGCCATGAGAGGAATGTGCAGAAGTGCCGACTTGCCGGATCCAGTGGGAGCGATGCACACAACATCTTCCTTATTGAACATGGCACACGCGAGCGTCACTTGCCAGTCTTTGAGTGCGGTGTAGCCGAGTTTAGGTGCAATGACATCCTGGAACCACAAAGGAGAGCCCGGCTGAGGTTTCCCGGTGGGTGATTGCTCTTGGTTACTAGCCATGGATAATATAGTAATAGGTAGGCTGATGCAGTAAAGATTTTCGAGTTGCCGGTGCGATAAAGTACAGAGGAAGAGGATTAACGAGGAGGAGGGGGTTGTATAGGGGCCATAACTGTTCTGGGACGTCGGCTGCATACAGTCTGCCAAGACACGCCATGTGCTCTCTACGATGCCGCCTCGATGCCGCCACTTTCAAACACCGAAGGGGGACCTTCAGCCAAATGTCTTCAGGTACGTCTCAGCCCAGGCTCCTAGAACCAGCCGCTCGTACGAGAGAATTTTTCAAGCACGTGACGCGCGCTAAGGCGCGATGTAAACAAGTACATCGTCAAGCGAGCTTGAAACTCTCGATAGAGCGGCTGGCAAAACGTGTCACCGAGATCACCGTTTTTGTTCCCATGCCCTCTGCCGAGCTTGCGGCAGGCTGCCAATGTCACTGTGACAGCTATGTGTCGGCAAAGTGCGGCAGGTAGTTTAAGTACTAATTAGGATAGGTCACGCTTTTCCCCTAACCATGAATCAGATAATGTGTCGACGACTTGGTAGCTGTACGATAAATACAACCATGGTTCTAACTCCCACCCAACTGGATGCGGCATTGAATATGCTTGCTGAGGACTTCCATACGACACCTTGCGAGCTACAAATCTTTGTATCCGTTTGCGGGGTACACCAACGGTTGCACCAGTAATGAAACCTCCGGGCGATTGTTCGACAAGAGAATATACTCGGTATGTTCTTTTCGCAGCCGCAATACCGTCGATATCTCCTTGATAATTGATTTCGGCAGGGTAGCGGATGCAACATAGAACGGGATGTTTTCGGCGGATCGGATCGTGCTGCGTAGTCCTCCCAGGCGAGTATAATCCTTTCTGAATTTCCCCCATTCACTTATACAATGGCCCTCGTCGAAAACGATATGTAGAATCGACGACGCGAATTTCATGTCCTCCAGCAGAGCCGCTGCCTCACTACTGGACATTAAGATCTCGGGGTTGATGATCAGGACGTCGAAACAGTGGTTCTTGACCTCCTGCATCGATTCCGTTTGCGTCAAAGAGCGTATGAAACTGTGAGTGCACGCACCTTCCATAATGATGGTGAATTGGTTTCACTGTTGATTGCTACAGCCCGGATACCAACCAAGGCCAGCTCATCTACATTTTGCTTCCCTAGCAGATTGAGCGGCGTCACAACAATCATCACCTTCTTCAATCCTTCCGCCTGAGCCATGATCAAGGGAATCCAAAAAGACAGTGTCTTTCCGGATCCTGTTGGTGCGCAGGCGACGACGTCCTTACGATGACAGTAGATCGACGTAGCAACCTGGACCTRGAATATACATGGACGCTTGCCAAACCGCTGCCATGTAATCTCGCGTATGTCTTCTGTACTCCAGACGCGACGCGACATTTACTGAGTGGATGTAATTAATTATATTTCATATTTCATTTACTACATTTGGCTGATTTCTATGTGGGAATAAAAATTATCTAAACAAGGGAGTGACAGCCTGCCGCAAGCTCGGCAGAGGGCATGGGAACAAAAACGGTGATCTCGGTGACACGTTTTGCCAGCCGCTCTATCGAGAGTTTCAAGCTCGCTTGACGATGTACTTGTTTACATCGCGCCTTAGCGCGCGTCACGTGCTTGAAAAATTCTCTCGTACGAGCGGCTGGTTCTAGGAGCCTGGTCTCAGCCTAGACCGAGCCTCCAAAGTACGCAGAATTTGTTTGGCTTTGTTTGCACGGGCCTTGAACCCTTTAGAGCATGATTGCTCGCTACGCTCGCAATAATTCTTCTTAGCACGCGCTCCCGGCGCTTCTCGCTGAATGCAATCGCTGGCCTTAATCACCGACAGCAAGACGCGTACAAAATGGTGGTTACTATCCAAACATGCCGATGTCTATGAAACCTGTTGATGAGTGAAAGTCGCCGATCGCTATCGCGGTTGGGCAAATGCCTTCCCCTAGCAATCCTATTTAACACCCTAAGAGTCGCTTGCAATGTTTTCTTTTGTTGCCAATCGTGTCGGCTGTGATGCGGAATCGGGTTTAGGATGGCAGTGGGGGCTATAGATTTCCGCAAGGTCGTCTACCTCGCTCTATCGCTCAAGCGAAAGTCCACTGGCAGAACAGTTCCGGAATTGATGATACAAATATCGTCCAAACGTGGACCGTGACTAGAATACATACACCCATCTCGAAGTTTGGTGAGGATAAGAAGCATTTATTTACTAGACCCATGGGATCAGTGTCATGAAGAGCGAAGATACGGGAGCACGTACTACACTTGCAGTTCCACTGCTACTCCATACTATCCATCTCCCTCACTCCAGCCGAAGTACTGATCATGCAAACGAGTACGAGGACTATCCCTGTGGTGATGAATCGGATGTAGAACCCGAGTGCAGCAGCGTCGCCGATCAAGAGATATGGCGCAGCGAAGGTATAGCCCACAGCCTTGAGGGTCGCCTGAATCGACGTCAGGAGGGGAGCACGAAGAATCTAATAGAGAAAGACACAGACAGTAGCAAAGGCGGAGGACATCGCAGCTCAAGGGTAGATTCAGGCAGGCTGAAGAACGGGCCCGTGGGGGGACTGAATCCATGAGGTGCGGGTATTTATAAAAGAGCATGCTGCTCTGGGTGGCTTCGCACCCACAAGGCACTAAATCGGCGCAAACGCCTTTCGACGGTCAGATACCGACCCATATGAGCAGAGAGCATGTTGTGGGCAAACACGTGGAGAGTGTTTGTCTAAGAAAAACAAATGTGCGCCAAGTATCATGAAACGTGGGTAAGACCTTCCAAATCTCGAAAGGTACATGGCCTTCAGCGTCCTTCCATGAATATGATTCCTTCGTACCCGCTGTCAGCGACTTCGGTGCAGGCCTTTGCATACGACGGATATCCTCCAGCCCAAAACATGTCCTCCACAACCTTGCCTGGAATGTTTGCGCCTCTGTACCATGACTTCGCCCGATTCCAAAGGCCTTTGGCTCCGACTTCATGTACTCGTTGCGTCCAATCCTGTTCGGCTTTCTCGCTTGCTTTGATGCGAATGAGGGAGTTCTTCGCCATGTATTCAAAGCATTTGGCTATCCAGTCGACTTGCAGCTCCTTATTGTTTCGTCAGAGGAGTCACTAGTGCACTTGCAATTGATACAGGACCACTTACAATACCTGTAGGTCCATTTGCAAAGGCAGTCGGTGCATGAGGACCGTATTCTATGAACATGTTCGGGAAACCATGTGCCAGCATGCCCAAGTACGACTTCACCCCACTCGCCCATTTATCGCGAAACCTGGCTCCGTTCGCTCCTATGATTTCAATATCATTGTAGCCACCTGTTCCCGAATCGAAACCTGGGGCCATGACCAACAGGTCGAGAGCATATTCCGCCCCATCCTTGGTACGAACCCCTGTAGATGTGATCTCGTCAATGGGGCTTTCGTTGAGGTCCACCAAGGTGACGTTGTCTTGGTTGAGGACCTCGTAAAAGTACTAAATGTAATTGAAATCAGATCGTAAGAGTGATAGAAGGCGTCGATGTTGCTTACCTGTTCCAAAGCTGGACGCTTCGTCCCGAAAGGATGCATCTTGACGGTAGGGGCAAGCTTCTCTATGAGCTCGACCTTGTGGATCCTCTTTCGGACTTTGTCCCGATAGGCGTAGTCGTTGGCAGCATCGTCAATAAAGGTATCGTCGTAGGTTCCCAGCCAGAACTCTAGACCACCCTTGCCCCATAATTCATCGAATACGGCTTGACGTGCTGCAGCGCCCTCAAGTGACGGTTTGGGAATGAAGTCCATGTCAAAACCGCCAAATGTCTTCTTTCTCTGCTCGAATACGTTGGGATAGATACTTCGGGACACTTCGGCCTGTGTGGATTGTCGCATCGAGAATGTCCAAGTTTGGCGTACGCTGGAACACTACGAGCTCTTTCGCCACTTTACCCGCTTCCTGGATGACCTGAACACCACTGGCCCCAGTCCCAACGACCCCGACTCGCTTCCCTTCCAACTTGACGCCACTCTTTGGCCAACGCGCGGTGTGATGACACTCCCCTCGGAACGTTTCCAGGCCCTTGAAATATGGTTGATGGGGCTTACTTGCAACCCCGATGCACATAACGAGGAGCCGGGCCTTTATCGTCTCGCCGTTATCCGTTGTCACTTCCCAGAGATTTCCAGCATCGTTGAACTGCGCGCCTATGACCCGTGTATTGAAGCGGATATGCTGGCTGACATTGAACGTTGCGTCGGCGTAATGGAGGTACTTGAGGATTTCCTCGCCACTAGGAAAGCGCTCGGAGAACTGCCATCCTTTCCAAAGTCCCTCAACGGAGTACTGGTACATATGAGCATCGGAATCGACACGGGCGCCAGGATAGCAGTACCAATACCAGGTCCCTCCAATATCGCTTCCAGCTTCAACTCCCTTGGCGTCTAGTCTTAATTGACGGAGTCGATGTAGCTGGTAAAGTCCGCTAACACCAGCACCGACAACCAGAGCGTCGAGGAGCCTATTCGCTGAGTCTTTGCCAATCCCAGTGTCAATCATGGAGAAAGTGCAATGAGGGGTTGCGAGCGGAGTGCTGGGTTTATAAACCACAGGGTGGGTCGTCCTATCGCAGGCGCACTAGCTCCCACAAAATGACAATCCTTCTTCCGACCAGAGCTCCAATGGTATGTGCATTAAGTAGATCATGGGAACATTGTTACCGAGGTTCACATGTCGCGATCCACATGTCGCCACCCAGCAGACAATAACATCGATTCTACAAAGAGTAGTATCAAAGCGGTATCCCCTGCCAAGAGTCGTGAATAAGTTAGACGGCTGATACTTAATCAAACCATAGAATAGGACTCACTTTCGGTGTGAACCCGGGCATAAAGTGGATGAGACCATTGTAAAATTGTTCTAAACGGAGTAAATGGACAGGAACCGATTTGCAAGAAGGTCCTAACAAAAATATGGCAGTGGCTTGAGAACTCGGAAGAACATACGTCAATATAAGGAAAGTAGGGTAACAAGACTGAAGGAAAGAATCTGCAAGCCGAGTTTGTATCTTACGCTTGATAAGGTGAAATGAATTGTCAACTGCAGGACCTTACTATATGGCAATGAACTTCACGACTCGCCAGTCAAATCAATCACTGGCCCCAAAGTTATAAGTGGTTCGCTCTTCCGCTTATTCCCAGCAATTCGAGTAGAACCGCTAGCGGGCAACGAGGTAGGATTTGCGGATGTGGATGCGAGTGCAGGTGCTGCGATCTGGGGCGTCGTGGCGTAAGAGGCCCCGGCAGCTGCTCGGAGTTGCTGGACGGTGATGGATGGCGCAGGATAAGGCTGGGTTCCCATGATCGCATTTACCACATCTCCATACTTCGGCCCCATAATTACTTTGACAACATCGTGGCCGATGGCGGCCACGAGTTGGCGAGCCTGTTTTTCATGGAGAACCCACTGCGTGGCCGTAGTCATGCCTGGCAATTTTTTCACCATCAGAGTGTGGGGGCTGCCAGTGCGGATGGTGTCGAACGTGACAATATCCGTTCCGAGGCGTAAACGCTGCTCGAGATGTGTTCGGCGCCGTTGCACCCAGGTGAATCCTTGCTTTTCTAAAGAAGACAGCAGGAATTGATCCAACGCTACACAGTCGGGACAGGCGGCCGAACACCCAAGCTTCCGAACGTTGACTGGAGCAGCCTGCTTGTTCTTGAGAACATGTATAAGGTGCTGCTCCACGATGAGGCATATGAATCCGTCGAACGGAGCGTCGGTTAGAGCAAGGTGACGGTTAGCCAAAGTTGTCTTCAGTGTCGCCACGAGCGGGATATACATAGAAGCGTAGGAGTTATATGTCGGAGGATTCTTTTGAAAGACTAGGGAGAAAAGTAAAGCCGACATTTGAGGATGTTCGACTCGGAAACAGAGCTCAACGGCATTTGTAAGACGCTGCAATTTTGCCTGAGCGGACATCGTAGTAGCCGAACCATAGTAAGGCACGGGAGGTGGATTGTCCCACTGCGGCAATGCAGCAGCCACGCACTGGGAGATCATTTGGTCCAGATTTGCCTTGAGAGATTCGTCCTCGGCTGGAGCCTTTGTATCTATTAGTTGAAGCTCCTTCCTGAGCGCCTCCATCATCGAAACCCAAAAATCGTAGCCTGGGGTAGTCGAAACCAGTTTTGGCATGATGCTAAATATTGGTTCTGAGCCTCGTTGAGTGCAGGTAAGGGACATTTATTCCTACCTTTCTTTGAAGTATTTAGCACTATTGGCAGATAAAACGGAGATCAAGGACGGAACGTCTGCTGCGGTCGGTCTCGCCATGGTTTGGATAGTTTTGAGCAATTGTACTTGATACCATTCAGCGAGCGCCACAGTCTCCGTAGCAGCGGCGTGAGATGATATGGTTTGCAAGAACTCCAACCGTGCCGTGAATGATTGCTGATGAAGAACAATCCCTTCGAAGCTTGATACCATAGTTAGAAGAACACATGCATGCAGTCATTGAGCGAGCTCACATGTGCTGGACCGCACCGAAGGAGAAGACTCTCCAGGCTTGAACAAGTTGATCTGTGGTCAAGACGCCAGCGCGCGTATCCGCGTTCCTCGCTTTGACGATCTTCTTGAACATCTCTAGATCTTTCCATCGTAGGGCATGGCTAGCAAGTACACGAGCTGCATCTGGGCCCATGTATGGTATTGCTAAGATAAGGTCGACGAGCTTCTTTTCGTCTTCGGATGGCTGGAGGGAAGCCGAATCTTTCAGACGGGCGAGAGCATACGGGGCCCCTCCACCGCCCTTTACCATGAGGGATAATTCATCGCTTTCGTGGTATAACACGAGGGCAGTACGGCGGTAATCTATGCATGGGATATGAGACTAGACGACGCCACAACGTAAGTTTACTTACAATGTTCCACAGTGGCCGATTCCTAAGTACTTATGCGTCGCAAATTGAAACAAAGGGGTAAAGGTCGAAGACGTACGTTACCGGTGTATCCTTCGTATTCTTTGTCGTCTGGCTCGACATCGTCAAAGGCATCCGCTGGCACAAGAGACTCTGATCCTAAACTAAAAGTGCGATCAGGCATGACGGAGGTGCCATCCAAATTGACTATGTTGTTTAGACACAGCGACGAATCGAATACCTCGTTCATAGGAGGCACCGATCCGTCGTCGTCGTCGCTGTCGCCAGATGCATCATAGTGACATCTGCCATATCTGCCGCGTTTCCCCCACGACCCATAGCCATAGTCGTCTGCGGAGCCACTGACGTGATATTGCAGGCTTGCAAGGCATACCTTGAAACCAAGGTCACTAGCGACATCTCGTAGATGGGCTACTAGATGAGCGTCTTCTCCCTTCAAACATGTAGAACCTCCGGTGAGGCTGAAGTGACTATATTGATGCTGCAGCAAATAGGCAATGATGTCGCTGTTAGAATCGTAGAGCCCGTTGGACCACATTCGTAGGATGCCGCGTACCCGTGCCACTGCAGTGGCCATGGTCGGGACAACTGGGCGAGAAACGACGGTGTTCCCCTGTATAAGGTTGTATGACAAGGCCAGCCGATACCCAGATTCCACAGGCTTGACTTCGTGTGTTACGTCGGTGTACCACGCCAACACCGCAGTGCTTAGCAAGGATGATGACGCGTAATCGAACACTTGTGCTTTGTTCCCGTGGGATACATGAACCTGGCCTCCGGTGTATCGAGACGGCAAGATGATGATGATTGTTGCAAACATACCCGGTGCCTTCTCCGTGCTAGGAAATGTTCAGAACGTGCGTGAATCAACGACGGAAGTATCCATACTCTTGATGGGGAAGAAAGCTGCGTGAACGAGTTGTGACTTAGGTGTATTCCAAAAGATACGAAGTAGTGAATGCTTACTGCGACCCGGGTTCGTAGAGTAGTAACTTGTGCAACTCACATCGAGGCGCGACCGAGGTTGCTACTACGCCCAATGCTTCACATACGGATTTAGAAACCACATCTTGCATGAACTGGTCCCAAATAGGATTTTCAAACGCGACGCGAGCCGGTTCAATTTCCCATGTATCGCGCACATCCTTGTCAACCACGGTTCGCTCGCCATGACCAAACGGAGCCTGCGTTGCCACCGAAGTAATCAATTTTGCGTCGCGTTCGCTCAAAGGTTGGCCAACAAGACCAACCCCCTGGATGTTGAGACAAGGTAAAGGAGGGTGATGGAGCACAGAACCATATGCGTAGCTTCCTTTGAATTTGAAGTCGGCCTGAAAAGCGTCCTCTATATCGTTCTATAAAAGAGTAAGAGATGAAAGAGATGAGAACCATATGGGGGCAACGTACTCTGAGATCATCAGCGTCGCCTTCAAGATCCTCCTCCGACCCTAGACTTTGACTGGCTGCGCTAGTCGCGTCTACCTCGTCTGTGTTGAATTTGTTGGGATTCAACAGCTCCATTCGAGCTGGTATGGTTCTCCTGGGATTTTGAAGCCTTCAGGAATCAGGACAGCGTAGAATTGAAAATCTGGTTAAACCTTGCAACTACTTTTCGTTGTCCAATGTGACACGCAAAGTCACAAGTCAGGTGTTTGCATAACGGCGCGTACTGTAACGACCTCCTGAGTATCCCCCTATTAACGAACACCCAAATCCCAGAGCTGAGGATTGAAAATCAACGAAAATGTATGTTTACTGTGGAGGGTGCATTAGTTACGGATAATTCATTCAACAACATAATTTACCTGCCTAGAGCCAGCGCCACAGCATCGATCAATGGCGCTCTTTGGAAAGCCCGAAGCCATCGTACCCCTTCTCCTCGCTCTCTCGACACATTTGAGCATATAGGCTGACACCACCAGAGAAGTTCAGATGTTGAACCGTCTTGCCCGGTATATTGGCCCCAGTGTACCATGCCTTGGCACGAACCCATAGTCCACGATTCCCGATATCGTTCACGAGCTTCGTCCAATGGTCTTCAGCTTCCTTGCTTGGCCTAATTGAGGAGAGTCCATTCTCTCTGATGAAACGGATGCATCTTACAATCCAATCACTTTGAATCTCCTGAAAGAGCGTTTCATCAGTACCCGTTCAATCAAACTAAGCGAGGCCTTTACCAACGCGGTTGGGCCGTTGGCGAGGGCCGTAGGACCGTGTGTCGCATAGGCAAAGAACATGTTTGGGAAGTTGGCTGACATCAGCCCTAGATATGTGCTAGCCAAGGACGTCCATTTGCCGAGTATAGTTGCACCGTCTGTGCCTCGTATGTCGAGCTGAGTCATGCTACCAGTAATCGCGTCGAAGCCGGTGGCGAGAACAATAACGTCGAACTCTTGCTCGATGCCGTCAACCAACTGTATTCCCTTCGGTGTGATTTGATCTATGTTGATCTCGTTGACATCGATAAGCCTGACATTGGACTGGTTGAACACGTCATAATAAGTCTTCACGACATATCTTTAGCTTCGTGGGTAGGCATATTGTTGTCGTGAGCTCACCTGCTCGAGAGCTCGTGTTGATCCGATCGGGGAAGGCTTCACCGTCGGCGCAAGTTGTTCCTGCAGCCAGGGGTCCTTGATTCGCTTTCTGACCTTGTCTCTCCAGAAGCCATACGCCCAATCGTTCGCGGCGTCATCCGTATATACTTCCTGGAACCCAGCTACCAGCGGCGCAAAACCTCCTTGGGCATACAGGAGTTCGTAGATCTCGTTCTTCTCCTCCGTCGTAAAGTCAGACATCTTTCGAGAAATGGGCTCTACATTGACGCCAGAGGACGTCTTCTTCCGTTCTTCAAACGCCTTCGCCTGCCCTTCCTTCAGCTTCTTTTTGGCCTCATCATCCAACGCTTTCTGCTTCATGGGGAAAGCGATACTCGGAGTGCGCTGAAAAACAGTAACCTGCCGAGCGACAGCCGCCGCTTCCTGGATGACCTGGATACCACTCGCGCCAGTACCGATAACTGCTACCCGTTTGTCCCGTAAATCGAGCCCTTCCTGTGGCCAGAGTGCAGTGTGGTGGCAATGCCCGAGGAACGTGTCGAGCCCTTTGAACGCCGGCGTAAACGGCTTCGACGCGAATCCTGTACAGAAACTCAGGAATTGGCATCGGACCACGTCCCCCTGCTGTGTCGTTACTTTCCATTCGCTGGCGGGATCGTCATAGATCGCAGCGACAACGCGTGTATTGAGGAGGATGTCACGGCTGAGGTCGAGTTTACGGTCAATGTACTGGAAATACTCTCGAAGTTCGTCGCGGCTAGGGTACTTGGACGAGAAACTCCAATCTTGCCAGACGCCATCGATCGAAAGCTGATACATGCTTGCGTCGCAATCGACGCGAGCACCGGGATAGCAGTTCCAGTACCACGTTCCGCCGATATCGCCTCCCGCCTCCAGGACCTTTACATTAAACCCAAGCTGTCGCAGAAAGTGAAGCTGGTAGAGTCCGCTGAAACCCGCGCCAATGATGAGGACGTCCACTTTGTCAGGCAGGTTGGACATGACGACGTGGTGCGTGTCCCAAGGCGGCTCAAAACGTACAAAGTACCTGTGCTGGCGAAGTCAGCTGACCCGATGGCAGAATCGCGAAGGCAGATAACAACATCCAGCTTATGAGAGCAGGACGAGCGACGATAGCGAAGACTGGTGGCCACCCTTCGGCTGACTCATCCCATACAGAAACTGCTGGGTTCGCGGTCTGAGTTTGTGAGTCTGAAGCTAAACTATCGCGATGTGCCTATCACACGGAGCGAGATATCGAGGGTGGGAGCACTACGCATGGTGCGGTACCTGGCTGGGAGATTGGGTGAGAATAGAATGCAGTGGTATGCAGGGTTCCACATGCGTCAATGAATAGCTGGAGTGTAGGTGCGAAGTTGTATTCGCCGTGCGAATGCGAGGACTGGGAATGGTGTGTTCCCACCAAAAGACGAAGTAAGAAGGAACGAAATGAACGCAATCCGAACGCCACGTGACGAACGGAACGGAGACGGAACGCGAACCAGACAGCGCCGCGTGCGACTGCTGGACTCGACTTCGCAACGCAACTGGGGGGAAAACTAGCTTCTTATTATTGTAGGTAGATATGTAGGTACTATATATACTTGTACTACATGTAACTAGACATGCAGAATGCGCATGTGTAAGTAAGTAATCTAGTACCTAACATAGAATGTGGCCGCAGCTGATGACGGACCGAAACAGGAAGTAAACGAAATGATAATATACGTACAATAAACCGTGGATCCGGGCTCGAACAGGGTGCTAACCCTACAGGAGCAGTCATGCATTACCAGGATTGGGAAACCAAATCTCAGAATTTCTTGGCTAGAATGACATTGCACTGGTTCAAGAAGCGCACTTCATGGATGGGAAAAGCATTGCTCACGGTAAATAATAGTCCCGAACCCTCTCGTGACTACACGCAACGTTTATACTGAGAAACAAGCCACCACCCAACGTCCACAGATGTACTACAAATGATTCTCGTTAGCCTCGAGCTAGGCGAGGTAGGAATAACTCCACACCACACTAAAGCGCAAGCTCGCACAGATCTACTTGCTCTTCCCGCTAAATTCAAACCCTTCATATCCCTTCTCCTCGTTTTCCTGGCAGATCTGTGCGTACAAGCCGACGCCGCCCGAGAAGTTCAGGTGCTGCACCCGTTTGCCCGGAATATTGGCGCCAGTATACCACGACTTCGCGCGCTTCCACAGCCCCTGATCACCGATATCATTAACGAGCTTCGTCCACCTCTCTTCGGCCTCCTTGCTCGCCCGGATCGACGAGAAGCCACGCCCTCTCGTGTACCGGATGCATTTGACAATCCAGTCACTTTGAATTTCCTGAGATGACAATGAAAGGTCTATCAGTACACTCTCAACCCGTATATGAACGATGGAATTTCTTCACCAGAGCTGTGGGACCGTTGCTGAGAGCTGTCGGGCCATGAGTTGCGTACGAGAAGAACATGTTAGGGAAATCTGCCGTCATCAGCCCTAGATATGAGCTAGCCAAGGACGTCCACTTGTCGTGTATGTTAGCACCGTCCGTACCCCGTATATCGAGCTGAGTCATGCTACCAGTAATCGCGTCGAAGCCAGTGGCCAGTACGATGACGTCGAACTCCCGTGCAACCCCATCGGCTGTTTGTATGCCCTTCGGCGTGATCTGATCTATATCATTCTCGTTGACGTCGATGAGGATAACGTTCGGCTGATTGAACAGGTCGTAGTAATTCTGTAGCACAGGGCCATGTGAGCTTCGTTTATATTCCAAGTTGTAGTAAACATGAGCGTACCTGCTCAAGGGGTGCGCGTTTCGCTCCAAGTGGGTAGGGCTTCACAGTCGGTGCTAGCTTTTCCTGCAGCCAGGGGTCGTTAATCCGCTTCCTGACCTTATCCCTCCAGAACCCATACGCCCAATCATTCGCCGCGTCGTGCTGGTACACCTCCGTGAACCCACCCACCAATGGCGCAAACCCGCCCTGCGCCCACAAGCCCTCATATAACTCGTTCTTCTCTCCCTCATCGAGATCCGCCATCTTCTGCCACCTGGATGCCACTCGCGCCGGTGCCGATCACTGCTACCCGTTTCCCCCGCAACTCAAGGCCCTCCTGCGGCCAGAGCGCCGTATGATGGCACGGCCCGCGGAACGAGCCCAGCCCTCTGAGCACCGGCGTAAACGGCTTCGACGCAAATCCTGTACAGAAACTCAGGAATTGACACCGCACAACATCACCGCGCTGTAGGGTTGGCACCCTGTTCGAGCCTTGATACACAATATATTGTACGTATTACATCGTTTCATTTACTTCCTCGTTCGGTCCGAGCACTCGAACACGAGTTGCTGCGGCACATTCTCTCTTAGGTATTACTTAGTTACTAGCACACGCAGAACTAGCGTGCTTAATTACATACACTACCAGTATATATAGTAGCTATCCACTTACCTATGAAGAAGAAGATTTTCCCCCAGTTGCGTTGCGAAGTCGAGTCCAGCAGTCGCACGCGGCACTGTCTGGTTCGCGTTCCGTCTCCGTTCCGTTCGTCACGTGGCGTTCGGATTGCGTTCATTTGTTCCTTCTTACTTCGTCTTTTGGTGGGAACACACCATTCCCGGTCCTCGCGTTCACACACGGCGAATACTACTTCGCGCCTACAGCGCTGTGTCGTCACCGCCCACTCGCTCGCGGCATCGTCGTACACCGCAGAGACCACACGCGTGTTCACCATGATGTCGCGCCCCAGCTCGAGTGTGCGTGAGATGTAGTGGAAGTAGTTCTGGATTTCGTCTCGCGCGGGGTACATAGACGAGAAGCTCCAGTCCTGCCAGACGCCGTCGATGGACAGTTGGTACATGCTGGCGTAGGAGTCGACTCGCGCGCCGGGGTAGCAGTTCCAATACCACGTCCCGCCGATGTCACCCCCTGCTTCCAAGACCTTTACGTTGAAACCCAGTTGACGAAGAAAGTGGAGCTGGTAAAGTCCGCTGAACCCCGCGCCTACGATGAGGACATCCACATTGCGAGGTAGAGAGGACATGGTAGTCGTAACCCAATGTTCGCCTAAGCAAGCGACGTGGAGTCGGATTATATAACGCCATAGCAGATGGGGTGTGTGTTACAGAGTGTGAGAGTGACCGCTGAACCAGTACCAGTTGACCGGATGGTGTCCTGCGGGGATTCGATCCTCTGAACTGTGAGAGCACCATGCCCCAGGGAGCATCGATAGTTCCCGGGACAATCTTCGCCGTCGAGCTAGGGCAGTAAGAAAGTTTCCTCCCTGAGATCAATGTAATACCGCACAAATAGAATCAAAAGGTCAGAACTAAAATTCACTTACAACCCTACCCTGCACACAACCTGTGTGAAGATCCTTGAGCCTCCGGGGCCAGGAACTGTATCCGTTCACGGGCTCTCAACGGGCATAAGCCACGCTCCATAAAGTGCCTGCGTTATGGCGTTAGTAAGAAAGAACACGGGTCCATCCCAAAGTCAGCATCGGGCGGAGCAGTGGATGCAATATAGTCGTTATGTAATATACAAAGCCTGAACAAAGATTTGTCATAGAGGGTAAGTGTGATGCCCTCGAACTCATTCTGCGAACGTCAGTGAGGAAACACACAGACGAACAAACCAAGTACTTACTCTGCTGTTTAGCAATGAACTTTGCGAGGTATTCTATCATCTTGCCATCTCCTCGCCAATCGGCCGGATCCATTCCGCGGGGAGTTAGAAACCATACTGAAGACGACATTCATTCAATCAAGGAATGGAGGAAGAAAGCCTACCGTACCGGTGTCACAAAGGAACGTGGCATAGGCGTAGGAGTATTTGATCCGACTGGCATGGGCGTACATCCAGCCAACGATATTGCCGGGAGCCCTAGACGTTGATTTCAGCGACTAGATTGGGTTGCCTATAAAGGAAACATACCTGTATAACACCGAGCAAAGATTGCCGGTCTATCAATGGTTAAGTATGACAGTGTTATGTTACGACTTACGAAGGCAACTCTTACTTTGAATACAGTCCCATGTTTGACTTCAGAGCCAGCCTCAAGCGGGTTTTCTGCATCCTTCAATCTGCACTTGCGCTTGCGCAAGAATGAATACCGAGTCGACACTAGTGCCAATCAACACGTTCAGTACATGCTCTGCGCCACGAGAAACAAACCACCCGTGCATCTGGCCGTGATGGTGTAAGTCAACCCTAATCTTCGTATGCGGCCCTCCAGCGCTGTTCAGGCGACCCCGTGTTTGCGAGGCTGTTCACCTTGGGCGCCTCAAAAACTTGGTGTAGAACACGGGTCATCCGGCACGGGCTTTTTTTCGTTCCGACGCCGAATGGGACTTCCCTACTGTGAGTTTCGCTGCATACGAAATCTGCAGATCGGTCCCATAGAGTCTCTGGAGCAGATTAGGAAAAATGAACGAACCGTAAAGCATACCAGACGCAGATGCTAACACGATTGCAAGACAGATGGCGCATTGGGGACGGCATACGCTCGTAAACCAGCCTCTATAGAGTATGACAATTGATACTCTAGAATAGAGCGGCATTCTGAAGAAATATTGTTAACGGGGGAGCGGGGTAGGTGAACAAGCAATGCCGAGCAACAAGTATTGACGAGCTTGCTTTTCGTAGGTAGCAAATGTGTAGGAGGCCTCGGCGGGAGGTACCTTCAATGAGGCTATTATCGGTGAGGTACACAAGACAGGACGTGCCATACCTAGGAACTCTGGTCGGAGAAGGGAAGAATTATTGAGGTGTCACTCGAAAACCTGAGTTCAACGGCCTCGCAATTCCCTTGAGCATACGTAGTAGAGCCGGTCCATAGGAAGAATAATGGATATAGAAATTGTATCGATCTCCTCGGCCGAGATGCACCAGCCACGACTACTCGATGCAATGGTGGGCATGATTCTTGAAGAGTTCAGTAGGGGATGGGACTTCGAGTATTCAAATCGTAACCGAACCTCAACGCTTGCTCATGATGTCCATCGTAGATCCCCCAGAATCAATTCGTAGTCAACGGCGATCGAATGCCACTTTGTGGACCTACTTGCAGCTTCTCTGAGGCTTATTGAATGTTGAGAAAAAGTATGTGCAGCACTGGCTTAGGTCTTCAGCAATCGTTCTTGAAAACCTTTCTTCAGACAATGTCGGCAGTCTCAGAAACCATATATTGGCGTTTGCACAGGTGAACAGTTGACAAGCGGCAGGAGTCCGATGTCGTGTGACGAGCCATATTGTGAATGTGAATGGCTCGTGAATGGCTCTTTGCGAGGGAGAATAGCATGAAAGTGGTTAGCATTATATCGTGGAATAAACGCAGGCTTCACTCACAAATGCAGGATACCTTTGAACGAGAGACTCTTGGAGAGATTGTTTCCGCGAGCGCTTACTTAGAGCCTACGTGAGTTTGAAGGTCACATTTAGTGCGTCGCTTTTTAGAGAAAATATCAGACTAAACAACTTTTTTCTCAAGCACAGTGGAAGCCTAGTCAGTATCGACGAAAGCGAAAAGATTATCACAGCGTCCGTAGGTTCGCCAGGGGAATGACGCAGGTATAACGGTACCTCCTTTGAGTTGAGTTAAAGGGAGCTGCCGGGAAAGCGTTCGGAGAATTGCCATCCCTTCCAAAGCCCCTCCACGGAATATTGGTACAAAGCGGCATCGGAATCGACGCGGGCGCCTGGGTAGCGGTTCCAATACCATGTCCCCCCAATATCGCTTCCAGCTTCAATTCCTTTCGCGTCTAGTCCTAATTGACGGAGTCGACGTAGCTGGTAAAGTCCGCTAACTCCAGCGCCGACGACAAGAGCTTCGAGCGACCTGTTGGCTGGGTCTTCGCTGATCCCGCTGTCGGTCATTGGGGAAGGTGCAGTGGAGATTCAGGCAGAGGGCGGGTCTATGAACGCGGAGTGACCACACGAGTCGTCAGTCTCAGGCATGCCGCAGTCCGGATACCGTGTGGATGACAATACCGTCTTCCCACCAGAATACCAATGGTGTTTCGCTCAACCAATTCATGGGAGCATGTGTATGTGTATGTGTCAGGCTCGCAAGCCGTAATTCATGCCCGGTGATGTTCGTTCCACAGCGGGGAGCGAAAATCTCTGCTAAGTGTCTTTTTGACCTCTATAAGAAGTTGACATTCAAGAGAACTGCATGCTAACCTGTAGATCAACAGAAACTGGGGTTGAATTATTGGTGGGAGGACCATACCCCACGGAGCATCAACAGTTCCTTGGCAAATGTTCGCCGTCGAGCTAGGGCAATAAGAAAGTCTCCTCGTTGGGTCAGCCGTACAATTTGTTACAATAGGCCATATTAAAGATTTACTTGCACTTTTACACGACCCGCGTGAAAGCCCTTGGGGTTCACGGGCTGTCAGCGGGCATAAGCCACGCCCATAAGGTGCCTGCATGAGTAAGACGGAACTCGGATGTCAATATCAGATAGAAGACGAAGGCGTGAAGTACTCAAGGCGTCAGCAAATATCGGTCACTAAAGACATCCCTCGAGAAACCAAACTGCGCGGCGAACAGATGTCGGCCATTCCATCGAAGAATAGAGGGAGCAAGGAATAAAGCCTGCCCTCCCAGCATCACGAAGGAACATGGCGTAGGCGTATCTGATCCCAACAATGGACGTACGCCAACCCGACGCTGCGGTTGCGCGAGAATACCGTGTAGGTACGAAGAACTGATATACGGTACGGACAGGGGCCGCCGGCGCGGCCCGGATCCTTTCCTGTTTGCGGTTTCGGGGACCTAATAAGTTGAATCCCCGCCAGCGCTTTCTGAGCTTGAAATGAGCTTCACGAAAGTGGCGTCCATCCACCCTCACGTAGTAATGGCTGCGATTCCTTCCCCCACTCTTAGCCCGCACACCAAAAAGATTCTATATGGACTTCAGCCACCATCAAATCCGCCAACCATTGCCGATGTCGCAAAAGCGAGCTTGGCCCTTCACAAAGTGATGAACTCGCAGTGTAAGTAGCAAGCAGAACTGTGGCTTTTCTTTGACTCATTTCAAAACCAAGTTCACAACCCCACGAACATTCCTGACGATGATATAACCAATCTTGTCACTTATAAAGCCAGTGTAGTAGCTGCGTTCTCAGGTTTGTCGAGGTCGTACTAGCCTAGCGACTTTACTGATCACCCTGGTATTAGGAGGCCCGCTTCAGCAGGCTTTACAGGTAGCCTTGCCCGCTGCTTTGCCCGATGCTTTGCCTGCTGCTCTGGCTGCTGCTATTGCAGCTGCTTTGGCCCCCACCAACGATCGACTCCAAGCTATTGAAGGACAACTCGGAGCTATCCAAGTACAACTTGGAGCTGTTGAAGGACGACTTGGGGCTGTTGAAGGACGACTTGGGGCTGTTGAAGAACGACTAGATGAATTGCAGACCGCACTCGGTAAAACACGACGCATCGTAGCTAAGGTGCGTCCTACCTTATTTTTGTAGAATGCTCTTGATGCAGTTCAACAGGATGCAAATGTCCTCCATGCAGACGAACCTGATGCGCTACTTGAAGTTGTGCCGTTTGCTAATGGAGATGACCCTACCCTGCCACCAGTAATAACCTTGTCACCTCTACCTCGTGGTTCATACTAAAGCTCATGATCTGTCCTAGCACTCTCTTCCAGCTATCACCTCCGTACGTGCAATTGGACAACTGACTGTGAACGATCGCGACAAATACTTCGACAAATACCGTGGGCGTCGTGGCGGGCAAAGACCCAATGTCAGCGAAAGGAGAAAAGAGATTGCAAGGGCGATTGGTGTGATGAATTACATTGACGTGCCTTCAGATGCCGATGACTAGCAAAGCAATGATTCATTGGACTTGTAGAATACGGTAACGAGTGTACTTTTTGAGCAAATATTGTATCATACCCGACATTGAGCTGTATACACTCAACGGCACGAACGCAGGCCCACAGGCGTGCCTCTCTCCATTGAGGTCTGCCATCCTTTGTCGAGCTCAGGAATTTCACTCTTCCTCCGCATCTAGATGTTCTCGTTCGCCCTCCTTTCAACCTGCTGGTCAATAGTGAGCGCGACGCTGAAGAGACACCGCCGAGCGATGGCAGCTGCTTCCTAGATAACTTGATTCCCGGGTGCCCTACCTGTTCACCGCCACCTGTCAAGCCCCCTTGCAGCCAGAGCGCCATCCGCGGAACGAGCCTATCTCTCTGAGTGCCGGCGTGAACGGCTTCGACGGAAATCCCCCAGGAACTGGCACCGCACATCCCCGCATTGTGTCGCCACCGCCCACTCACTCAATATCACACCAATCGAGTCATAGCCAAGACTGACCTGCAACTCACGGTCCTTGCAAAACGCCCTGAACCTTCGACGTCGGAACACCATACATATCTGTTCCTTAGTGGGGCAGAGTGCCACGCCCCATGAAGGACCTGCCCAGAAAGGACACAGATCTCACCCCACATCACATCGGGCGCAGACAGTCGATGCTATACAATCATCGTGTGATATACAAGGCCTAAGCAAAGGTTGATCATAGAGCGAAAGCGTAATCCCCTTGAACTCATTCTGAGAATGTAATGAGGAGACCGCACAGACGGGAACCACAAACCAAGTGCTTACTCTGCTGTTTAGCAATGAACTTTGCGAGGTATTCTATCATCTTGCCCGTCTCCTCGCCAACTGGGCGAATCCATTCCGCGGGAAGCGAGAAACCATACTGCGCGAGGAGATGTCAATCATTCGATCGAAGAAAAGGGGGAGCAAGCAAGAAACCCTACCGTCCCGGTATCACGAAGGAAGGCAGCATAGGAGTATTTGATACCGGCACGAGCGTACATCCAGTCGACGATGTTTCCCGGAGCTCTGAGAGGATGATTTCAGCGACTACATTATGTTGCCCAAGGAAACATACCTGTATAACGTAGAGCACAGGTTACCGGTCTGTCAACAGTTAAATATAGCAGCATCGTAGTACAAATGCAACTCTTACTTTGAATACCGTACCGTGCTTGACTTTCAAAGCCTGAACGCTCCCGAGTGCAGCCTCAAGCTGGTCTTCTGCGTCCTTCGGCATGCGTTTGCAAGAGTATGAATATGGGGTCGACACTGGTCAACGGGCTCAGTACAGGCTCCTTGTGGCACCGTAGAAAATATCCCTCACGCATCTGACCATAACTTCGCAAGTCGACGAAAGCTTTGATCTTCGCATGAGACCCTCCCGCGCCGTTCAATGTGCTCACGAAGTTGGCGAGGTTGTTCACTTCGGGCGCCTCAAACGCTCGGTGGCCGGGATACCAGGTCGAACACGGGTCGTCCGGCACGGGCTTCTTTTTCTTTTTCCCTTTCCCCAGGTTTCCCAACGCTGAATGGGGTTTCCACTTGTATCCCTAGACGTCGTTTCGCTATGAGAACAGACGGGATGGTAATAATGAAATGAAGCTGCACCCAATTACTGCATTGACGGGCGGTTAGTCCGTGCACTGAGGGACCCAGGAAAACGGAAACGCACCGGTTCGTGTCTATACCAACGCAGGGCGAGACCGGGTCGACGACCTGGCGGTTTTTGTACCTTGATTTTGTTAGTGGACAGATTAGGACGTACTGGGAACTGGAGAAACACACCAGAATCGGTCCGTCTCCCACGTATGGTCGTACCCGTCGGGATTTGGCGAGGGGACGACGTAGAAGTCGAAGTCGTCCAGTAGCCCTCTCATCGACTGCGACTCGGACGAGTTGCTCACAAGCGCATGGGAGACATAGAGCGCCGTCGAAATAGCGACCCACTGGCGACGTCAGCATCAGCGCGTCGACGAGATACACGGCTCACCTCACGAGCATGCTGAGCACCGGTGATGAGGAACCCAGGCTTCGCTTTGCTGGCCTTCGTGTCGCCAGAGATCTGCAGGCCGTATATTTCGCGCCCCATCGCCGTGTGCCCAAGTCTCAGGACGTTCACTTCGTCGGGATACAGCTCCGCGAGCGTGTGCATGAACTCGTCGATCTCCCATGAGGGGTGGTATGCAGCGTGATACGTCGTGTTTTCGAGGCTCGTGAGGTTCCAACGGTCGATGGCATTGGTATACGAGTCCCGCGACGGTGTCTGGACGGTTGTGCTGAGGTTTGAAATGGTGTGGGGAACTGAGAGCAGGGCCTTCGGGATGACTGAGTCCCCTGCGGTGTATACGTCGACATAGTCCCCAGAGGCTCTCCATACGTCCAGAGAGTAGTCCTAGCCATTCGTGGAGAGTTTCTGAGTGAGTTTGGGGGTGCGGCTCACCTGCGCGACTCGTAGCGTCCATTCAAAAACATCCTGGTTCTCCGTTTCAAATCGCCACAAAGCCCCATCGAATATTTTGGTGCTTGTTTCCGAGTACATAGGAATCTGTGACTTGGATCCTTCATATGACCACAGCGCGGCGAATGCTGGGACAGAGAAAGCAATGAGTTGGAGAGCGGTACGGAAAGCCGGCATTATGAGTTGGAGGGAAGAAGGAGAAGGCAGATATTTCAAGCAGTTGCACGAGTAATCCTCAGCGCAAGCGAAGCGCCATGTACCGTCCGTCGGTGGTGGTGGTGAACTTGGTCGTGTGAGTACCAGTTCTTGTCGAAAGAAGACCGCAATCTTATCTTATCTGAGTTCTATCGTCGCGATCTTATCTTATCTTCTTCACCCACGCCTTCTCCTCGTACCACCACCATGGCTTCCACTTTCGCCTAGTTTATAACTCACCGCCCACCAGAATGTCCAATGAGACCCAGAAAGCCGACCAAATAGCCTTTCATGTCTATACGAAACTATCTCACGTTGTCAATCACGCCCGTACCACTGTCGAGCCCAGGGTGCAGCCCAAAGTCGACAAATGGGTGAGTTCAGCCCACCATACTGTCGATTCGAATAGAAAGTCATTTGAAATAGTTCAATCTAGAGACACCCGACTCTGATTTGCTCTTCAAAGAGGCCAGGGAGCCTTATCGCTCCTTGTCGTCTTACGTCCCGCCCGGCGCAGCCCCCCCTTTAGAGATCCAGGTTCTACTCACAATCCCAGAGCTCGCTTCAAATCAAGTGCTCGTGCACTTGAATAATGATATACCCAGCAGGATTGACCCAACACCGCGATATATCCTATTGGAGTCCCATGTTCTCAACTTCGCGCATCACGGCTCTACTGCTTCCTTTTCTAGCTCGTCGTCGAGCGCGTCGGACGTTGCGCCACCAACTATATACAAGCACGGTATTCCCCTCTTTCGTAGCCTATACACACTCCTTCGCGTGCTTCCTGCTTGGAAGCTGTACAAACGACTCAAACGCCGCGCAGGGCGAAACGGAAATATGTCCATAATTGTACGGGTGAAGGAAGCTGATGACGATGTGCTGGAATTCGGTACGTCTCCAACATTGTGGGTGCTCAACAATTTCCCTCAGACCTTGATAGGCATGCCGATCACCTCCCAGTCGCCTCTTTTACCATCTTCCGTTCTGCCCACGCAAACGCACACATTTGTACCAGTGCCGCACCCTCATGGAACCATCACGTTGACAATAACATATCTATCCAATCCCAATTTTCAAATTGAAGACAAGGAAAGCTTGTTCTCCAACCGATTCCTTGCTGGAGACAAAGCCGGAATGCTGGAGCAGCCAGCCCCTCGACCGGAGGCTGAACCACCAGTTCGTGATGTAGAGTTCTTGCCAACACTTGTCAAGAATCAGCAACGGGATTCTATTGCGAGTTCCTCCGGAATGGGATACAGCTCCTCACCAGTCCATGGTTGGGCGTCTCAGCTACCGAGGGATCGCGAAGTCAACGCCCAGTCCATAGCCGACAGGTTCATCCTACCCCCGCAGCCATCAGCATCCGGAAGCCCAGGGATGGGTCACAGCCGCACAACGTCTACACCTGGGAGTGCAGTCAACAGAACGGTTGCCTTACCCGGATCGACAGGTTCCGGTTCGCCCGCTGCCCTAGGACTTTATGGTGGGACGGGCTTCTCAGGGGGATCACGTTCTCGTACAAGCAGCCCACGCACAAGCCCCCGCAAGGGTAACATTGGCTTGCCCTCCGTGCCACTGGGCATACCTACGAGTACCACATCAATCTATGGCAAGACCGCCAACTCTGGCTCTTACACATCCCCCCTTCAACCCCTTCGAGACTTCCCCAGAGTCTCCAGTACGTCAGGTTCTCCGTCTACATCTGGCGTGCCAGCAGCAGCGGGGATACCTAGACCACTCTCGCGATTGCGGACGTCAAGTACTGCTTCCACCCCTGGATCTCCCGCTGGACTTGGGATTGGTCTAGGCCTAGGCCTTCCGGGTTCGCTACCGCAAACCTCACTATTATCGCAGCACCCATTGTCTCCCATTCAAGCTTCCGCGACAATGCCCCCGACACCTACACGCTCAGGAAGCAGTATCAGTCCGATTGCAGTCAAGCCATTCAAGGCAGGTTCCTTGGCTAGTGCTGGTGTTGTTGCGAGCTCGGGTTCTGGGAGTAGCACTGGAGTAATGACTCGACCGTCACCACCATCCGGACCGTTGTCAGCTGGCCCGGGCCCGTCGAATTACGCGTTTCCTCCCTCGACAGGTAGTCCTGACGCTCCCCGCCCGTCTCCAGTCCCTGTGCCCGGCAGAAAGCGGTATTCAAGTAGCTTCGGTCATAGGTATGCCTCATCCCTTGGTGCAGGAGGGAGTGCCACCGGTAGTGGTGGCAGCGCGGGAGGGAGCGCCGCTGGAAGTGCGGGAGTTCCAAGCAACGTTGGGAGCGCTGGATCGGGGAATAGGGAGGAGGTGGATCCAGTCAAAGCAAGACGAAGCGTGAGTCATCTCCCTTCCAGGTTTCCATTTTTGACTTACACATCTACTAAAAAGAGTTCTTCCTTCCTCAATGCGGGGGGCACCGACGACGACGATATTTCTCACTTTGTACAAGAGATCGACACTCGAAAGCCTTTGAGAGGGCGTTTGAGGATGGAGGAAAGTGGAACGGACAGTCAAGGACCGTCTCGAGCCCATAGCGTCGGTCCGAGTAATGTTGACCAACCATGGCTTAAGGACGCCTCGGAGCGTCAAACGGCAGACAAGGGGAAGAGTCTAGATATGGGACCACCGTCTCTAGGTCCCCTGAGAGGAGAACCTCGCTCGCCACTGGGTCGACGTACGAGCCTCAATGCACAGCAAACGCAAACAGGGCTTCTTCTCGCCACTGGAACCTCCCCTGTGCTCACTAGTGCAGATGAGATCGATGAACGGTTGCGAAAGATGAACGAAGCGTTCTTAGCAAGTTTGGAAGGACTAGGTGGGTCCACATCGACGTCTGGGGCAGGTTCTGGGTCGAGTACTCGAAGAGAGCGTGAATTCGGTACATTAGGGCGAGGCAGAGACTGGAATCAGTATCAAGAACGGAGTGAAGGTCCTTCTCTGGGCGCGTTATTTAGTGGGGGAGAACGTTCGAGTTGGGATGGAGACTCAGAGAGTCGCGGTCGAGGTGGAGGGGAGGTAGGGATTCCTGGTCAGCAACGGCGTTCTTCGCCGTTCTTGGGGCGATTTAGGGATCAATACGGTGGTGATTCTGGGAGCTCTAGTGAAGTCGCTGGCCTTGGGGGCAGCTCTGGCAGCGGCGCTGGGAGGGGTATTGGGAGCGGTCAGTTAGGACAGATGAGCCATGGGAGCGAGGAGGTAATTGGTCGAATGGACATGGAGGCCGAGTTGGACAGTCAAGTGTTCGGAAAGCGTTACAGATGAAGGTATATATTGTCAACTCTCAGGGATGTTTTTTGATAATGGCGTTAATATATATGATGGTGAGGGATACTACATTCCCGCAGCTCAAAGTCATTCAATTTCAAGATCTTGAAACTTCAAGCTTCAAGCTTCACTCCCGAAGACGTTTGTTCAAAACCACTGCTGCGTTATCGGATTTTGATTGGTGCCTTTGGTTGGCATATTTCACGCACTGGCACGAGTTGTCCCTCAACCTGAGATCATACCAAACAACCACGAGTAACTTTCTATGCTCATAGAAACAGTACGCTCGAGTGTGTAACAGGTAGTGTCTGCGCCCAATTGGAACGCCCGTCGTTAGGCACACTAAATGTAAAGACCCAGTCCTCTGACGGGCATAATTTACGTACTAAATAAATAACGTACTCTACAACTAAGCACTGAGCTTGGTATATATTTTCGGTTTCGGTATGAGATTACGGGTGCAATACGATGCACAATGCATGAAGATATGGTTCGAGCAAACTAGGGAGAATAAACCCGTTTTGTCACAGAGGCTTCCACCCATCTCCAGGAGGTAGCTTCAGGTTATCCTTCTCGCTGAAGAGTGGCTGACCAGGATCCCGAGGCCCATTCAATCGTCTACCCCTCTCATCATTCCCATTCGTCGTGTTGCTCCCTTCGTCCCCGCTATCAACATCCGGACCGCCATCCATACCACCGATTCTCTCCCATCCATCAGAATCCGACGGCGAGTCCCTTTGCCCAGACCTCGTACCCCCCATCAACCCTTGCTCGTCTTCACCCTCTCTCCATCCCCTTTCCCTCACAAACCCTCTCCTCGACAGACCGGCCTCAGCTTTATACCGCACTTTATCCAACTTCGGCTGAAGTGCGTCTAGTTTGGGCTGCAACGTGGCTAGCGTGCGATGGAAAGGGCTTTCGCCGTTATCTACCCCACCGACGTTTTGAGCGCTGTTGCGGTAATGAGGAGCCCTTGGCGAGGGTGTGGAAGCCGACATGGAGACGTGGCGGGAGAGAAGAGCGCCATTACCAGCGACACTGCCATTGCTCCCTCCTTCACTTCGCGGGCCTCTGAATGGGAACGGCGAGGTTGTATTTTGGGAAGCATGCTCTAACGATGCGAGGCCGCCGAGAACTTGGACGCTTTCGGGACGACGCTTGCGGAGAGGCGGCGGAACGGGTGGGGGAGGCGATGGATAGTGAACTGATTTCGAACGGAAGATCCGCGAAGTAGGGGAATCGTTCAAAGGCTGATTCAGATCCTCGCCTCTCTGCCTATCTCGCAATGTAGTAGATGATGTAGAGTCAGCTGACGATAACGCGGACGACGTAGAGGAGAAAGCGCTCTCGATTGGTGGCGGTGGTTTACGGCGGGGGTGTTTCGGGGGCGGTAGATCTTTATTCGGTGAACGTGTTGGTGAGACGGAAGGCGATCTCGTGAAATATGATGCTTCCTTGAACGCTTGGTCTGGCGTTTTGAACGGGCTGGCTGCGTAGCCATGGGATACGTTGGTGTTGACGTGTGGTCTAGCGAAAGCGACTTCCTCGAGAGACGTAGTCGAAACCGGCGGTGAGGCTGCTCTAGCTCGATCTACGAAGGAACGTCGTTTCGGAAGCGGCGGCACAGAAGAAGAGTTGACCTCCGAGCCCGAACCTGAGGACGATGTCGGGCGCGGAGGCGGGGGTGGAGGGGGCTTATGAGGGCTATTGCTCCGAGCCCGTCCTACATTCGAATTGCTGCTCTTCAAGACCTGCAGAATACGTTCCTTTTCCAGCTGCTCTTCTGCCCTTTTCAGTGTCTGTCCCACTTTGCTGGCTTGCAATGACTGCTTCATCAAAGCACTCGTTACGTGGGCGGGCTTGGTGAGGGAAGGCGTCGAAACATGCCCTCGAGGTGCGTGATCGGGCACAGGGGGCACTTGCGAGGCGTGTCGTGGTGGTGGTTGGTGAATAGAAGGCTTCCTAGGAGGAAGTGGCGGCAACTTCTGCGGCGGCCCCGTCGATTGGCTGCTGCTCCGACCTACAAAAGGGTTGAACGGGTTCGGGTGGGGACTGGGATGCTCCTGCTGCAAAGCCGAGAATGATTGAGCCTGACTGAAGGGGTTATTGGGCGTATGGGGAGCGCTAGTCGCAGGCAGCATCGGGGGCGACATTGGGGGCATCGGGAGTGTCCGTTTCGGAGGAGAAGCGGATGATTCCGTCCGGGGGAATGCTAACAAGGCCCCCTCAGTGCAGGCTAAGTACTTGCTAGCCAAACACCCTTACCTTGCGCAAAGGCCAATCCACGGTCCACCTCCCTCCCGTTCTCCACATGTAAAGCTAGTCTTAGGGCAGCGAAGAACTGCCCGCCCGACAGCGTATCGCCTGCACTCATGTTCGGGCTGAAGAGCCTCAGGATCTGCGGAAACTAGGGTCATGGTTTCGCAGTATTTCTTGTGGATAAAGACAGACCTCGTCGATTTTGGAGACCGGGATGTGCGAGAAGCGGCCTTTCATCCATGCCCGTGCTTCGCGTACGCCGACAGCGAGATTGTCGAAGTATTCGTTATTCCGTGCAGTGGGCTCTGATTCATCCTCTGCGAGATCGATGAGAGATGTCGTGTAGAAGTCGTACTCCGAATCGTTTAGCGCAGAGACGTGCAGACTCAGTTGGCGCATCGTAGGGTATACTCCCCCTTTGCAGAGTTATTGATGGTTCAGGAAGACTTTTACAACTCAAGGCCTGCTCAAGGCGCCAAGATTGGTGCATGAACTTATAGGGGCCTCTGACTGCGCCGAAGTGACACGCTGCTAATAGTACTAGCTTGCAAAGCCACGTATGCAATATTACTGGGTTACATGATTTTCTACAATGTGTAATTACTTGGAATGAGGAGGTAAGGTAGGTACCACGATGAGCCATACACCATAACAATCGGCAATATCATATCCAGGGTTCGGCGGAGAGGCAGATACATCGAACACGACGTTGGTCTGTCCGCGGGGCCCCTTCCAAGAACATAAAGACCACAAATCTGCCCTCTCGTTTGCAGCCAACACATATTTAGCTAGGTTCAGTCCATAGACCGGTACTACGGAGTAGTCCGAAGCAGTCGTGTGGTAGAGGCGGCTCGTAAGCCAACCCAATGGCTGGCCGCGACTCGGAGCGGTAGCGTTGGTGATCCACTCCCCTCGTTTCGTGAATGCTCTTAACTGGCCTCCAAAGAGAGACAGAGCGGGGAAATCATTATATGGGAAGGAGTTCCAAGTCTATAGGATTTCGTTCGCTACTGGTTACGCTGTGCGGCGGAACTGAACTTACAGAAAGGACCTCCAATTGAGCACCGCCAGTAGCACCTATCGTGAATGTCAAATATTAGCAATGGAGGAGAATGAAAGGACATAAATTGCCTACCGTCCTGTCCAAGGACCATAGGTGCGCCAGTTGAATTCGTGTTCGGTAGGGTTATGTTGAGAGCAGCAATCGTGAAATTGACTGGGAGACTCCGTTGTACGTCTGCGGGGAACGGCAAGAACGTAAGAGGGCTTCCATGGGAATGCGTAAACGCAAGGAAGCCCAGGCATAACACGAAGAGATGGGTGAAGGTGAACATCCCAAGCAACGAGTCTCCCGTGCAAGAATGCGTATTCTGGAAGCCACCTTTTATGTGTTCTGACGGCGAGGCACGAGAAGGCTCGAGAAGGTGTGTTTAGCTTCGACGCGGAGTGTTAGAACCCATGGAACTTGGCCGTGGTGCGAAGGGGGCCCTAGGGAACCCCTGTAGCCTAAATTTACGGTTCATCGAGGCCGTGAACTCATGTACATAGCTTTTTAGAAAGTATACAGACGTACCTCAAAGATGTCGGCAATAGGTTTTACCTTGAGCATACTATCCTTGCATGTATAGAGGCAACAGTAACGCGTAACGGGGGGGCTGTTGCGGTGCTTATTTGAGGGTCGGTAATGCGTAACGTTGGGTCCGTTGCTTAGGTCGACCGTTACATGTAGATATCATTCAACTGGACTAGAAGTCACTAACATTATCATCAAATTGCCTTTTCATCAGCTGATGCAGCTACAAGGCCAGGCTGGTTAGGGTCTTTCTCGCCATCCTCACTGTCTACTACAGCCGACTCCCATACTTACCATCCGCTGGTAATATATTGGAAATAAAGTGTTGCTAATTTGAACAACTGTAACCCGTAACCCATGCCTTGTTGCTAGTGTTGCAAATGCATTTTTGGTAACGGTGACTTTTGTGTTGCCTCCATACATGCAAGGACAGTAAACTGTGTCGTACGTGGTTAGCCTCGCGGGGTTCATACTGTATGTGATTCCCTTGGAAATTTCACCAACTTCAAGTCTCAGTGACAATCCTTCTTAATCGCGTCCCCCCTGTGCAAATCACGTGCGCTCTTCCGAATACAGAAAGTGGCTCCCACATCTATTGAATCGCTTGTCCTGGTCACGAAATTTCGGATTTGGTACCACTTGAATTTATGCTGGCGAGGACGTCGTTCTTCAGGCAGACGGGTCTTCATGTCGTCCTCAAGCACATCATGCTCGCCGTCTTCTTCAGCAGTGACCATCCCGATTCCTGGCAAATCCATCCTTAAACGACCGCCTCCGCCTCAGCAATCGCTATTTTCGCGAATCACTCGATTCTTGCCGACCCAGCCATCTCCAGCATCGGGGGACGAAGAGAAACCGCTGAAACGAGCGCATTTCATTCTACCGCAGATTTCTACCGTTTATCCGATATCGTCACTCAACCCACCATCAACCCCTACGCTCAAAGAGGAGAAACGTGCTATTGAAGAAAGGGAGGCAGAGCGGCGACGGCGTGTGGTCAGAGGAAATTCAGAGAGTACAGATGATTGGTGGTCTCTAGAGAAGGTGGAGTCGTTCTACAGGGAATGCTGTGCTGGATGTGATGAACAACCCGACCCGGGCATCAGCCTTGCTTTCAAGGTGGGCCATGATCTTGTGCGCTAAGAGTCTAGTACTCACTGTTTGCTGTAGCATGGAACACAAGGAAACCCTCGAACGGTAGACTTCTCTGGCGTGCAGCTCAACCTGGTGTCGGCGTCCATATTGTCCGACGTGTTCACCATAGAATGGGGTCTCCGAAAGCTGGTATTTCGCGAGTGTGACCTAGATGAACACGTCAGTCCCGCTTATCCCACGTCAGAGAACAAATTTCATTGTTTTCTAGATCCTGAAACCTATGCTACATGCCCTCCTTATCCCGGGGACGCTATCCTACCTCTCAGTCGCGTCTAATAGGCGTTTGAAGACGTCTGCTTTTAGATTGATCGGCGCTTTCGCTTTACGGGCGAAGAGTCTTGAATTCCTTGATCTCTCGCAGAACAACCTAGACAAGAAGTCTGTGGAATACATTGTCGCTGCGCTGTCGACACCACCGACGACGGGGATAGCCTCTCTTCGGCTGGACGATTGTAATCTTCGAAATGCAGCACTTGAGACGCTATGCCGGGCGATCCGAACTTCGTCACTGAAGAACATATCCTTGCGGCACAATAAGATAAATCAGACCGGTGCAGTCGCGCTTGCGCTTATGATCCGAGACTATCCAGACGTTATACCAGCCGGAACCCCCATTGCGATACCATTCTCCCCTAGCAATCTTTCCACACCAACCTCTTCCCTTCCACCTTCACCTGCCTCTTCCACATCCCCACTTCCACCGCTCCACTCTCTACCCTATGATGGCACACCGTTAACAAGCCCAACGTCCCCTACTCCCCCAGCACGAGCAGGTCCGATCTTGCCTCCCCCCAGACACCCACCCACCGGCCCACAAACTACCTACACCCCATACATACCTAAATCTCGGCGCGGGCGACCTCCACCTAATCCTTTATCGATTACTGGACAGCCTGTTCCGATAATAACAAGCTCCTCTCAGGGTGGTGTGACAATGATGCGCCATCCATCATCGTTACCAGGCCATCCTTCTTCGGGCTCGGCAAGCAATTCAGAAGCGGGTGGTGACAAGAACCATCATGGGGGTCCTAGCCAGGCGCTGTTGGACAAAGTTAGGGCCTTGGATGCGCTACCAAGGTTGGGAGCATTGAGGACTCTGGATTTAAAGGGCAATGACCTTCGCGTATGTTATCCTTTTCTCTTCTCCGCTTCTACTGACGGCACTCCGTGCTTTTGGCAGACCGGTGTTTCTTATCTTGCCCAAGTCTTGAAGCGCAATCGGACGTTGAAGGTACTCAATCTCAGTGAGAACAAGCTAGACGTCCCTTGTCTAGTGTATATCGCTGAAGCATTGGTAACTCCGCTTCCCTCTTCGTAGCATTGGGACTCACGAAAGATGCGTTTTAGAAATATAACTCCTGCCTGGAGACGCTTGACTTAAGCAAGAACCCATGTTGTGGGCCTGGTCTGGAAGGGGTATGCTCTCACTCTACCGTCCTGTCTTATACGTTCTCATTAGTCTCAGATCCAATCTCTTCGCACCGCTTTTACTCTTAATTCTGCCCTCAAGCGTCTCTTCCTTTCTTCGACGTCGATGACTTCCGCTGGAGCCATAGCTCTCGCCGAATTCTTGCCCGAATCGACGAGCTTACTTCATTTGGACTTGACTGAGAACAACTTGGATATCGCAAGCGTCATGGCGCTCAGGTCGGGGTTGAGGGCAAACCATACCCTCAGGTGCTTAGATCTAAACGTTCCTCCAAGTGATGAAGAGTTCGCAAGGTACACCTCATGTTGAAGCCACACTTGAATACTGCCATTTACGTATATCTTTCCGACGAACTTTATAGGATGTGCCGAGATATCCTCAACTCATGCATACGGAACACCGAGGAAGCGGAGAAGAGCACTCAATCTGGGCTCACTAATGGAAGTTTAGGTAAGAGTACGGGTAAAGGTGTTTGGAGTATGATAGAAGAAAGCGAGCTTGCCAGGAGCATACGCCTCGGGGAGGGGTCAAAGGTAAACACAATCTTCGAGTCGTGTGTCGAGTCTAGCCCTGACAAGAACTGTAGACCGACGGTGATGTACTCCCCCGGGCACGAACCATGATTGCTCAACTCCGTGCTTCGATATCTCCTGACCCATTGACACTTCCGCCGCCTGTGTCCCTCCACGACCTTATCACCCAAGCCAAGAGCATCGCGTCGGAGCTCACCACGCTCATCGAAGGCACGGGCGATCCCTCACGGATGGAAGAACTCTTTGCCCTCAATGATGAGTTGACAGAACTGATGGCGCGTGTTCCTTCGCCGGGGAAGCCATCGCTCAGGTTGGTTGGCCTCAGCCCAGAGCTGTCTCCTGGGGATATAGCCAAGTGGACTGCCCATTCAAATGGTACTGTCATCACCAATGGGTCTTTGCACGGCAGTCCCATCGCCGAGGAGGATGAACCTGATGAAGAAGAAGAGGTTTCCACCCCTAGGATTGATAAAGGAAAGGCGAAAGCAGATCCCGTTCCAGAAGAACCTGAGAAGGTCCTCAGCCCTTCATTCTCGTTATCGATGACTGAGGGCGACACGGACGAAGAAGACATTTCCCAGTTCCTCGCTGAAGGAGATGATGACGCTGCGCTCATCACATCTCCTACTATCGACCGGTAAGCGATGTTCTTAGTGCCCGCAGCGAACGCATGGCTCATAGCGTACATATGAAGTTCAAGGTTCTTGGTTGAGGAAGAAGGAGAGGTATTCCGCAAGGGGACTGTGCTACTCGGCCCCGAGGAAATGGAGGGCGACTACGCTGGTGAAGATTTGCGCAAAGAGGTAGGCTTTCTGATGTTCAGCCTAATTTGAATTCATTCCTTAGCTGATGATCGCGGTGAACTAGCTTTTAGAGGCCATGGTCGAGCGCCCGCCGCCTAGACCATTGCTGGACGAATACGGTCTGGAAATGAACGTCCACACTCCCCAGCCGGAAGCGGAAGTTCCCCCAGTATCTCCTAGTCCTGTCTCGCCTAGCCAAGAGAGACCTTCTCCACGACCGTACATCTCACGAAGATCGTCTGCGTCGTCCATCATGAGTCTCGTTTCACCAACATTGCCCCCGGGCAAGCCAGATTTGGAGCCCGTTGCCAATTCTAACGGGATGGGTTCGCCAACTATACGAAGCCCGACGATACTAAGCCCTAACCTACCATCACTTGCGTCTCCCCGGCCTTACGCCCCCCGGAGAGGATCTGCTTCTAGCCTTGATCCAAACCCCTCATAAATTACTCGCCAGCCAGTTTATCTGCCAATCGTCTCATTATCGTATATCTTGCTTTACAGCTCACACAATTCCTTTGCATATCCCAGCTATACATACGTAGCATTCATATTCCTGTTCAGGAGGACCGAGGACCGTTTTACCCGGCTTTTTATGCACCATCTACATAGTTATTTCTAATGTACATTCGTCATCGTGCGTGTTGTGAAGGAACTATAGCTGGGGAGGAGATCCTTCAGTACCTCCATTACGTCGACGAAACGTTCAACGTCGGTCAGCATTTCCGTTTCAATACACGGGCCATCCGAGCGCGGTTCAACGATACCGGACACTTCTGGGAAGTAACGACAGATAGAGGACCGATGATCAAGACCCGGTTTCTCGTTATGTGCATTGGATTTGCGAGTAAGCCTTACCTACCACATTTCAAGGGCCTCGAAACATTCGAAGGAGAGTTGTGTCACACCGCACGATGGCCAGAGAGTGTCGAGATGGAAGGAAAGCGAGTCGGGATCGTTGGGACTGGGGCCAGCGGCGTTCAGGTGATCGAAGCAGCAGCCAAAGTGGTGAAAGATCTTGTGGTGTTTCAGCGCACGCCGAACGTGACATTCCCAATGCGTCAATCTATGCAAGCCGAAGTGTCGCGAAGCATCTATCCCAGCATATTCGAGCAGAGAAAAACCACATTTAGCGGCTTCGACGTGGATTTCATCCCCAAGCCGTTACTTGAGGGAGCTCCAGCGCGTCAAACCATATTTGACAAGCTATGGGACAAGGGTGGTCTAGCATTCTGGCTTGGAGCATACGATGATACACTGTTTGATGATACTGCCAATGACTACGCTTATGCGTATTGGCGGGACAAAGTCCGACAGCGTATTCACAAGGTCGAGCTCGTAGAGAAGCTCGCCCCTACCGTCAAGATGCATCCCTTTGGGACGAAGCGTCCAGCTTTGGAGCAGGTGAGTAGTCCCAAAGCCTTTGATTGTTTCCACAGTCTGACACCAAGCCCGTTAGCACTTTTACGAAGTCTTCGACCAAGATAACGTCACCTTGGTGGACCTCAACGAGAGCCCCATTGACGAGATTACATCTACCGGGGTTCGTACCAAGGATGGAACAGAATATAATGTTGACCTGTTGGTCATGGCCACGGGGTTCGATATGGGAACTGGTGGCTTTAAGGACATTGAAATCGTAGGGACAAACGGGGCCGTCTTTCACGATAAATGGGCCAATGGGGTGAAGTCGTATCTGGGCATGTTAGCGTCTGGGTTTCCAAACATGTTTATGGTATACGGCCCTCACGCACCGAGCGCCTTTACCAATGGCCCTACATGTGCTGTGAGTAGCTCTTTATTGACTTTAAGGTGTGCTCGGTAATTCTGACGAAACGGCCAGGAATTGCAAGTTGATTGGGTAACCAATTGCATCGAATACATGACGAAGAATTCGCTCGCCCGCATCGAAGCAAGTAAAAAAGCGGAACTGGATTGAACTCAACGAATAGATGAAATCGGCGCAAGGGGGCTTTGGAATCGGGCAAACTCGTGATACAGAGGTGCGAACGTTCCAGGCAAGGTCGTGGAGCATATGTTTTGGGCCGGAGGATATTCATCGTATCAAAAGGTCTGCAAAGAAGTCGTCGAAAGTGGATACGATGGAATCGTGTTCGCGAAGGGGACCTAAGTACCCTCTCAGAATCTACGTATCGTCTGATCGCGTTTCTTGACACTTCTAGGTGCTGCGTCTACCTTCGGCTCACCATCGAAGGGAGCATATTGGTGCAAATATTATGTTCCATCGCTGTTTCCTGTCTGTACTTAAAGTAACGTTGCACTTGTACCAAATATACGAAGCTTCAAATCTTCAAAGTTCAAACGTTCAACAACATTGAACAAATATAACCCTGAGCGGATCGGGATGGTTCAGGGGCTCCTCCCTTAAGTCCACCGGCATATTCCGAAGAGTAACATAAGCTCTCTGATTGGTTCGGGTCATGAGGTCTCCTTTCCCGCTCCGTTCCCGAATTCACGCGACAGGATCCCGCCCATTTCTCTCCTCACCATCGTCGTCGACGTCCCCGAAACTCATTTGGAACGCCTGCCACCACCCGAATCACTGAACCATGCAGGCGCTCACCTCCAGGTCGTTGGCTCGCTCATCTCGCTCGATCCGCGCTTTCTCCACCTCGCCTGGAAGATGGCAGGCAGAGCCCCTCCAGAAGCCCGTTCTCCAGAAAGAATTCAAGATCTACCGTTGGGTGAGCTGAGACGCTTGGATATCCACACATGTTGCTCACATCGCGGTACAGAATCCAGATGAACCAGCCAAGAAGCCTCATCTCCAATCGTACACCATTGACTTGAACCAGACGGGCCCCATGGTACATACAACTCAAAGGCGATTGTCTCTATGCTCATGGGCTCGTAGATTCTGGATGCTCTTATCAAGATCAAGAACGAGATTGATCCTACGCTCACATTCCGTCGTTCGTGCAGAGAGGGGATTTGCGGCTCGTGCGCGATGAACATTGACGGACAGAACACGTTGGCTTGCCTGTGCCGAATTGACCGCAATGCCAGCAAGGACAGCAAGATCTACCCTTTGCCGCACAGTATGACATGTCTTCCAGCTCCTAATTGCATCGGCTGACGTTCGCCAACAGTGTACATCGTGAAAGACCTCGTACCCGATCTCACCCTGTTCTACAAGCAGTACAAGTCCATCAAGCCTTACCTGCAGAACGACAATGTTCCCGAGAGGGAGCACCTCCAGTCGCCAGAGGACCGCAAGAAGCTGGACGGGATGTATGAATGCATCCTGTGCGCGTGCTGCAGCACGTCGTGCCCCAGTTACTGGTGGAACCAAGACGAGTATCTAGGACCGGCTGCGTTGATGGCTGCATATAGGTGGATTGCGGACTCGCGAGTGCGTTGTGATGTCGTCAGCACATACTCTCATAGACTAACATCTCGTAGGATACGTACGGCGCGCAACGCAAGGAACACTTCCAGAACGAGCTGAGTTTGTTCCGCTGCCACACAATCTTCAATTGTAAGTCGCTTTCGCCTTGTTATTCGCCGACGCTAATTATATCCCTTATCAAGGCTCTCGCACTTGTCCAAAGGGCCTCAACCCTGCCAAAGCCATTGCGGAAATCAAGCTCGCGCTTGCCACGGAGTAAATACAAGTTAACAGCCATGGATTAAAAGCATCGAGTCAGAGGCAGATTTCTTTCCTGTAGCAGTTGACAGTTCTTTCCACATCATCGTACGGTGTCCATTGCAAGCATCGAATCATATTCATTCTATAACATCCACTTGTTCTTGAGCCTGCCTGAGGTAGGTATAGACTCGGTCTCACTTGCGATGCCCTTGCCATGCTGTACGAAACAAGAACGGATATATTCTATGGGACATCTAACGGCCCAGGCAATTCATAGTCTACTAGCCTCAACAGCGGGAGCGAAGAAGGGGTACGACGTGTAACCGTCGGGGTCCACGCTGCCAGGTCTGTAATACTTCTTCCTATCGCCTTTTTCCACTGGCCAACCATTCTTCAGTCGCAGCGGCAAATCGGGCTATAGCCCGGCACTGGAATTCAGCCATACCTTTCCTTAAGACGAAGGAAGACTTACGTTCGATATAAAGAACCTCCCAAAAGCGATTACATCCCCCTTTTCATCCGCCATCTGAATGGCGAGGTTCCTATCGTACCCCCCGGCGCTGATCAACATCTTCGGGGCCCAGATCTCGCGGATGAAGTCGTTGGACTGGCCCTCTTTCTTCTCGACGGTGACAACGCCGTTCGCGCGCGGCTCGACGACGTGGAGGTACGCTAGCTCTGGGTGGCGCTCCCCCAGCGTTTTGACAAAGTAGGAAAACGTAGGGATGGGATCATCCATTCCCATACCTAACGGCCGATCAATCTCCGTTGACGCATTAAACTTATACTTGGAACCCACCTTGGACGGTCGTCCAGGGGCTCAGCCTGATAGCAGCCTTTCTCGCACCCACCCTCTTCACGATGGAATCCATCACTTCCAGCCCAAACCTCGCCCTCTTCTCGATGCTTCCGCCGTAGTCGTCATCTCTATGGTTGCTCACGTCTTGGAGGAACTGGTCTACCAAGTACCCGTTCGCGCCGTGGACTTCCACGCCGTCGAAGCCCGCGAGATGGACGGCGTTGTGCGCTGCCTGGCCGTACAGCTCGATATATTCTTGGATCTCTGGGATGGTGAGGGGGCGCGGAGTAGGGGAGTTCTTGCGGTCTGCGAGGGCGATGGGCGATGGCGCGACGTAGTCCAGGCCTTCATGCGCGAGGAAGCTGGGGTCGGCGGCACGCCCCATCCCCCAGAGCTGCATGAATATGAAGGACCCTTCTGCGTGGACTGCGTCCGTTATCTATCAGCCATTGTCAGTATCGTAAATCGCTTCATATACGCCTCGGCGTTGCCTTGAGTCTGAATACCAACGCACCTTCTTCCATGCACGTATCTGCTCGTCGCTCCATATACCTGGTATGTTCTTGTAGCCGCCGGCCTTGGCAGCGATGGGGGTCGCTTCCGTTATCAGCAGCGTCCCGGGAACACTCCCCCTCTGGACATAGTATTCCTCTACGAGCGGGAGCGGGACATGCTGATCGTCGGCTCGGTACCGCGTGAGTGGCGCGAGAACCACCCGGTGCTTAAGATGCATGTCACCGACGGTGATAGGCGCGAAGAGTTTCGAGTTCGACATTGAGAATTGTTGATGAGCGGATTCTTTGACATGGTTAAGCGTGCGATGGGCGAGCTTTATGAAGAGCTGGGAACTGGCTTCGGACAGGGTGCTGCAGCCGGAAGCGCAATCGCAAGTAACCGGGATTTGCTGACATTTGCGCCTTGGCTCACTGGCTGACATATCCCTGAATCATCCTGCTCCCGCAGAAAATACTGGTGCAACCGGTCGAATAACGAAACCATGCGCGTATGGCAGCATATGGCACGTAACTGGGTTTTGAAGGAATAATCAAAAGATTAGCGAGAACATTCGAAGACGTGATCATATCAAATCAAGAATAGAACCGTACAGACATTCCACTAATCACTAATAATTGTATTGCGTGTAGCCAAACACACAGACAATGGATTAACAAACCATTGGCTATTCAAATGCAGAGATCGTATATCAAAAGGGTCGTGAACTTGGAAAACATTAGTTGTGAGCGTGAAGCGTGAAACGTAGAGAGAGAGCGGCAAAGGGTAAACAATATGGGGAGATGGATCGTTGAAATACGTGTTGGACGGTTATGAGTTGGAAGAGTGAATAAGATGGATATCTCGGGGGAAAGGATAAGAGGGACGCAACCCAAAGTACAATCGACGACCTACCGGGAATACTACGACATGGAGTGAGAGGGGACCTTGTACAGATAACGAGCAACCGCAGTCCTTATCGTTTACGCTTGCTTCCAATGTTACTGTCCGAGGAGCCTTCGCCATCGTCCTGCATCATCAGTCCCGCATCATCAACAATGGCGGGGCTCATTCGGCCATCGCTCTCTCCATCAGATCGCACAACAGTCTCTAGACCGCCATTCAACCTGGTGGCGGGGAGATCGCTCACTCCTGCGTCGACTAAGAGGACGTCGTCCACATCCATTTGACCAGACGCTGCAGCGCGGGGATTTGGATCGTTAACCATGTCTATGTCTTCTTCACCACCCGAGGACTCGTGTAGATCGCTGAGACGCCCCATGCTGTTGCGAACGCGGTTGTTTCTCGTTATTCCCACCTGTCCATCATCTAAATCAGTCTCCACGGCTACAACATCCCTATCCTCCACTAACTCCGTCGTGCCCGGTCTGCTCCCACTTGTTTCAGCCGGGCCCACTGCTGGCGAATTGACGGTACTGGGTCCAGGCCCATCTTCCACAGCAGAGTCGTCGTCTTCAAAGGCAGGGTCCATCTCTACCTCAACATCGTCGTCGAGATCAGCGAACGTTCTGCAAAGAGGGCAGGAGAACGCAGGATGGTGCGTCTCGAGTAGCGGGCGAATGCATTTGTAGTGGAAAGTGTGCGAGCAAGGCGCGATGAAGAGCGCTTGTCTGATGGTGACACCGAAGAGGCAAATACAGCAATCGGGGATGCTTGACTTCGGCGCGGGTTTCGCGCCGGGTTTGGGCCCAGCAACAGCCGAGGCAAGGGACTTGAGGTTCTTGAGCGCGTTGGTGCTGACATTGAAGATATGGGTTGAAGTCGTCGAAACTAAGTAAACACCACTTACTTGAATGCGTTCGCGGCGGACTGCCACTCTCGTCCCAGCTCTATTCGAATCTTGACCGACTTATATATATCCTCGGTCCCGCCTTGATAATCAACACCAAGCTGTAAAATATCTCCGTCCTTGATTTGAAATGGACGCGACTCGGAGTTGGCAGGCGACAGCCTGATGTGATTCAAAAACGTCCCCGACGATGATTTGGTGTCCCTGATGTAGAAAATACCCCCTTGCTCTGCCCAAATCTCCGCATGTGCTCGTGAGACTACCTTCGATTTGAACGCTAGTTTGTTGGAACCCAAGGCATTTACTGCAGCAAGCCCTAATCCTGTGCGGTCCGTGAAACGACCAATGCGAAGTGGCGGATCGCCTTCTCTAATATCTCTGCCGATGGCTTCAAATTTGAGTGAGCGTCGAGAATCGAGATGGGGAACTAAACGGATGCGATGGGCTGGCGCATTTGAGTTACTGGCTGAGGGTGCCGCGGCCGGGGTGGCATTACTGATGCCTGGCTGCCCTAAGAGATGTGCCACAGCTGGTGGTAAAGCCGTCGAGTTGGGGGTCGTCGGCGTCGCGATGTTTCCTGCAGATCGTCTTCGCCTGAGCATATGAGATAACCCCGTACCTATGCCCGCAGATGAAGAGGCGCTATTATGAGACGCAGAGGCCTGCACACCACCTGCTGCGGGACGCCGCCTATGACCTGTACCCCCCGGGGACGGCGGCTGCGCTGGCGGTGAAGGCGATAGTTCTCGAGCCAAATCAGTATTGATGTGTGATTGAGAAGAGTTCCGCGGTCGGCCTCTGAGGAAGGAACCCAAGATGGTTGTTCGCAGCGGTGGCGATTCTGTCCCAATGTGGGGAGAGGCGGGATCCATAGTAGGCGAGCGTTCTTGGAGACGTGCTTGGCGTCGTTCTTTGCGGCGTCGGCGACGTTCTGCGCGTTGATGCTTGTGGTCTTCGAGGAAAAGATTGATGGTCTGGATGAGAGCAGGTGGCTTGGCTGAGTGCCACAAATTAGGCGCCGGCTGATAAGGACCAAATTTCATGGCCAGCCACATTTTCGGTCGTAAATTGGTCGTAAACTGTCGTCAACTTGATCCCTCTAGCAAAGAGAGACTACGCGGAGGGGGGTTGCTCCAAGCTGGTACCCATACCTTAAAAGTATCTCACAGGCGGCATATGGAGCGTTGCTGGATTGTTATCAATTGTTACGACACTCGAGTGCGCTCGCCAGCCGCCGCCGTTTTCAAATTCAGGATAAACGACTAATTTGGGGCAGATTGCTGCAAAAGATATTACTGCGCACACTGGCATCTACCGCTGATGCCAAGTTGTACGTCCCTTGTGGGCGCCGTCTCCCCCACTCCCGAGAAGCTGATGCTTCGTACCTCCAAGGGGTTGCCCCGGGTTGCACTCTGCCCACACGGAGGAGGGGAGAAGTTTCTTACGCCGTCTAGCTCTCAGGATCCACTAGAATCGCCGATAGCTGGCCTTGAGGCTAGGAATTGGAATAGAAGCCAGACCTTGAGTTCGTATATTGATGAGGGAGCATAGATTCAGAAATAGGGAACCCCTGTCTCATGACTGATAGGCATCGAAAGCGGTCGACAACGATATCTGTTACATGTAAAAATATACTTCTTCTTTGCATGGTACAATGTATGTACAATTCACGCGTATCCAAACGACTCAACATGTAAAGTTACGCTTGCTCCTCCTCCAAGAATGTTGGGGGCGCCAGACACGGGGAAAGAGAGCGCGCCCCTCACGGTCTGGGAGATACTCTGTGATCCACAAACTAGACGGTCAAATAAATCAGAAGGTTGCAGTAATGAAACAAGTATGCCAACGACGTACCACTAACAGACATCCGTCCTTGCGTGGCAGCCACTTCGTGCTGCAGAAGCGCCTTGAGGTCGGGTCGGCCAGAGGCTACGCGGATGCCCGACATGCCTAGCACGGAAGGGATTCCGTCAGCGACGGTCTTGTCACTCTGTGGTGTTGAAGGACTCAGGTTAGTGGATGCATTCTCAACCTCCATGCCGTCGGAACTTTGACGAGTGATGAAAACTTGTATATCGATGTCCAAATCAGGGGGAGCAATGAGGAGCCCTCTGCGAAGGGCCTCCGAGATCCAGTTAATGTGCGCTATGACACAGTTGTGAGCGGCTAGCCCCGACTGAAAAGGGCATAGACTGAAGATTTGTACCAAGTTCACGAATTGCCCATATAAAGAGTACCCTGGTGCAGTGTGTTTGTTCATCCCGGGCCTTCCTGAAGGAGGTCTTAGTCGGAGAGCATTCTAGAATGCGATGCAACTTACTCAATGATATCCAAGAGAACGGGTAATGTGTGCGATACACCAGAGCCACCTAGAAGGACACCATCAACTAATGGCCATCGCGACTGACTTAGCTAACACGAGCTCACCAGCAATAAGAACGCAAGTATCAAAGCGGCGCATATCCGGGGACGGCCCGTAGGGCCCATCCACAAAGACTTTAATCGTTCCTCGTTTAGCCGCTACATCGAGCAAGCGGCGGGTGCAGCCGTCTCTGGGGCTGACGAGGAACACGAGTTCCTTCCAATACGTCGTATCCTTCCCGGAACTCTCGCTTTCCTTCTCCTTCACGTCGAAGCTCCCAGCGCCGCCGAAATCCTCCTCGACATTTGATCCAGAATCGAAGCTCGCAATGGTGAAGGGGTGAGCTTCGAACGGGAGTGCTGACACACCCGGCATGATGAGGTACGCAGTTTGGCCTGGCGACCAATGGAAGTGGGGCGGGCGCCGCAGGACGAGGCGCACCATCTCCGGAGAAAGGAGCTCGGTCGTAGCGTCGAGTGTGCCGCTGCCCGATTTAAACCCGAAATACGAGTGGTTGAATACGACGAGGCGCACGACGCGGATGAGACGGTCGGCTCCCCAGATGATGAAGCACGCGATGATATAAGGGTCAAAGCTGTCAGATAGATCAGATGATGCAGCATGGAGGGTTGGACCAAACATACTGTCTATAGCGGGCATGATAGTACGCGCCAATGAGGAATGCGCTATGATCATGGATTAGATTGTGTCGTGTAGAGAGGTATGTGAAACTGCCTCACAGGACCAGAAAGAAATGGACATAAAAGAAAAGCTCGTATGCCTGAGCGCGAACAGGGCGGATGGATAGCATGCATACGATTGTCAGGCCTACACCAGCCAGCATACCTGGCCACAGCCATGATTCATGCCATTCGTGCGCAGGAATGCTGTTAAAAAAGAATGAACAAACGTTAGAGGTAATGAAGAGCATCATACCCTTTGACAATCTAATGTGACGAATATGATATGTTAGGGCATCACACTTGAGCTGACTATCAAATAGACGTACTCTGCCAATCCCATGCACCCATATGAGAACGAAGGTGACTCGCGATGTCATCCTGTGCATGTAGTTGAGCTGTTTTATCCTGTCAGAGGACACTAGATGAAGAAGCCAAGTTACATGCCTTGTCATAGCTAACTCCCGTGATGACTGCATTGAAAGAATTGATTCAGAACACGAAGAGTCGGATGAATGGTGACCTACAAGATATCAAATTATTCTTGGTCCCAAGCGCGGTGATCAAGGGGAATTGGCTGGTAGCCAACGTTCCCGTGCGATTGGACCAGTACCGGTTTGCATGTTTATTACCCGCAACATCAGTAGCTATTGTCTACTGTTAGTATATCGACAACGGAAAGGGATAGACGTACGTACTGTTGATGAAAGACCAAGTGAATAGCGCGACAATATAGATAATAGTCAAGACGACCTCAGCCACATTCAACACATAGCCGCGGCCAAAGTCGATGGTCCAGCGGAAGGCCATGACGCGGTAGCCGTTTACAACAGCGGTCGGAAACTTTCGAAGCGACCAGACGCTACGGGTGCTCGATAGCTGCCCGGGGGGTTCACCATCACCAACACTTCGTATCTTCGACCTAGCGACGGCGATCTTGTTACATATATGTGAAGCTAGCTGCAAGGAAGAGACGAGGAAGAAGAACACTGCCAGGCACCACCAGAGCTGCCATGGATATTCTTCGTTCCTCTTCTTCGAAAACGGCTTGTCTGGGTTGTAAGATGATTCGGCGCGCATAATGGGCTGCCCCAACGGCGTCGAGTCCATGGTGATTAGAGCGGGGGAGTGCGCTGGGGACTCTGCACAGTTTACCTTTGGCAACCGCTTCTTTTACGCAATTTCATTGAACACGGATCGTCTGCATATCTTTAGCAAGTTCATCTAGAACACATGGAACCAGGTGCATTAGAAGCCCAACGCTTCGGTATTCGAATGACTCTGGATATGAACTTGCCTATGAAAGGAGCACATCCACGCGCGCTGGAACATTTGGCAGTATGGTCTTTGTCTAGAGGCCTTATCTGATTAGATAGAGGTGCGAAGAAGCGCAAAAATAGTCACTGAACACTGTCTTGCCGATGAGCGTCGGCGTGGTCAAGAGGCTCCCTCCTCCTCCGCCCCCCCGTGAAATGGAAGGCGTTATGAACTTTGGAATTGCGCAAGTATATCATGCGAAAGACTAGTAGCGGCGATCCCCAAGCGGGTTACGATGAGGGCACGATATTTTAGTGCCAGTGATGGGAGGATAGAAATAGACTACTTGCAATCATGCTCGCACCCGAGGAGTCGACCGTTAAGCCCGATGATTTGTTTCTGGATAGGCGAACAAAGACGAGGTGGGGCCAAGCACATTCGACCATCTGGTGCCGTATCAGATAAATTACCCTCGATAACACGACATCCTGAGTCTACGTGTAGATAAGGCGATCTAGCCTGGCAAGTGGTGGGCGCATCTTCACGAAACATGTGATCGAAATCGTATTCTAGTCGTAGGGCATCAGCGCTGGTCCGTGTGATTGAGCATGGGGAAGTCTGCGGCACCATGAACACGGGTAGCCGAACGTAAAGGGAAGGATGAACAGGAATACACCACTTCCAAAGGACCCTCCGCAAGGCTGCTACTAACATAACACAGAATGTTCGCCTTCCATGGTGTCGGCTGAAGGATACTGCGAGGCCGTAATTTAGGCCCAAGTATGGATCCTCTGACCGTCAAGCACGTCATGGTGGAACTTCGGAACAACGTGGAGACGATCAGCTGCTCGCACGAACCAGTATAATCGATGGCCACCCGCTCAGCCGCGGTTAATATCAATAGTATAGACCAAGCTCGATACGTATGGCGGAGAAACAACGCAGCAAGAATGTTCAAGAACGCGAAGTAGAGGGGCGGCCGCCGGTGGAATCGCTAACAGGAAGGGTTTTCTTTCCGAAGCAGAAATTCGTAGGGAGAAATCTACAAGTGCAGAGTTTTGGACAAATCGGTAGGCGCTGGTGCACATTCAGAAAGGTCCAGGGTGCGCATAGGATGAGTAAAACTGTGGGCAGTTGTGACAAGGACGTCGTTGAAGCCGTTCAGGAGAGATGTGGGAATGAAAGCGTGGATCTTGGAAGGCTCTTATATATTTTAAGCGTCGATCCCGAACACCCTCCCGGAACTATTGCGCTTTGATCTCGGCTGGGACGGGTCGACTTGTAGTCATCGCCCAGCTTTTAGCAATTCAATCCAAGAAGTTCTCCATAGCGTGTGGGGACATCCTGTCACCAGACTTTGACCGACAATACTTCGTCGCGAAATAGACCACCTATAAAATCCCTCAACTTTGCTCAGAGGTATCTGAAGGAAATTCAAGACAGTTACCGCCAAGAACTTTCCACCCAACCATGAAGTATCTTCGTCTTCTCGCCGCTGTGGCTGTGGCTGCGCCAGGAGTTCTAGCAATCCCTGAGTGAGTGAACACGCATGCTTCCCCAGGATGATGCTGATTTCGGGACAACGTAGATGGGCACAATGTGGTGTGAGTCCACCAACTCCGTTGCATGGGTGCGAATACTGACGTATCGACAGGGCATCGGCTGGAGCGGAAGCGGTCAGTAGCTGAAAACAAATGTTGGTATCCTACCAAATTCTCATCCAATCTTTAGGAAGTTGCGACGCTGGGTTGACATGCACGCACCTCAACGATTATTACTCTCAGTGCCTTCGTGGCACGGCTCCACCTGCGCCCACCACATCGTGAGTTGATGCAAGTCCTAGCCGGACGCTTGCTGATGGCATACCTGCAGGGCCCCCGCACCACCGACAACTATATCTGCACCACCGACGACTGTAGCCCCACCGGCGACGTCAGTGCCAACATCGAGCGGACCAACGCCCACCGCGCCCGCAAGTTGCGCAGCCATCCCGGCATCTATCAGTTTCTCCAACGCTGCCCTCCCAGATCCTTTCCAACCCGTCGCCGGCGGTGCCCGGATCTCCACCAAGGCTCAATGGACGTGCCAACGCAACGAAATATCGCAGCTTCTCCAGCGATACGAACTCGGCACCATGCCTCCCAAACCGCAGTCGGTGACGGCCTCGTTCTCCGGCGGAACTCTGACCATCAACGTGTCAGACCAAGGCAAATCCATCTCCTTTGCCGTCAAAATCACGACTCCATCCGGCAGCGGCCCATTCCCCGCCATAATCGCGTATGGTGGCCCGAGCATCCCCATTCCAAACAACATCGGCGTCATTACTTTCAACAACGATGACATGGCTGCCCAGCAGAGCGGCAGTTCGCGTGGGCAGGGCAAATTCTACCAGCTCTACGGCTCCGGGCATTCTGCCGGTGCCATGACGGCATGGGCTTGGGGAGTGCAGCGCATCATCGACGCGCTCGAGATAACACCCGCGGCGAACGTCGACCTGACGCGCATCGGTGTTACCGGCTGCTCGCGCAATGGGAAGGGAGCCTTGGTCGCAGGAGCGTTCGACGAGCGCATCGCCTTGACCATCCCGCAAGAGTCTGGGTCAGGAGGGTCGGCTTCATGGCGGCTGTCCAACTTCCAGCAATCCCAGGGCCAGAACGTGCAGACCGCGCCGGAGATCGTACAGGAGAACGTCTGGTTCTCGCCTAACTTCAATTCGTGGGTCAACCAAGTGAACAGCATGCCCGTTGACCACCATCAACTCACTGCAATGGTTGCGCCGCGTGGCTTGTTTGTCATCGAGAACACTAGCATGGAGTGGCTCGGCGCCCTCAGCACGTACGGTTGCCAGCGTGCCAGTAAGCTCATCTACCAGGCCCTCGGCGCCTCCGCGAACATGGGGTACTCCCAAGTAGGAAATCACAACCATTGCGCGTTCCCGTCATCGCAGCAAACGGAGTTGACGGCCTTCCTCAATAAATTCCTGCTCAACGGATCCGGGACCACCGACATCTTCCGCACCGACACGACCTACAGCAATTTCGACCAAACACGGTGGATCCCTTGGAGCGTGCCCACGTTGTCGTAAGCAGTGAGGTTTGAGGAGAGCCTGGATTCGTTCGTAGTTTTCGGCAGTGGTTCTTTGAATGTTCTCTCCGAGTCGTCGCCTAAATTTTGAATGACACAATGAGTTCTCGAAACTACCCCGGATGTGAACCCACTAGGTGATTGCGATATACGACTGTCCGCCAAAATGCAATCCAGTCATAGTCGATCGAGGACATGGAAATATCACTTAACCGCGCAGTCTTCTAATTACCATTAGCATGGGCAAAGAGGAACAACAAAGGGACAAGTCCATTTTCATTAGCAATAGTCCATAAAGCCTTGTAGCTTGCTCGCTGTCTTTGGCGGGAACTTGAAGGCCAATAATTTGTCTCCAAATGTACGAACAATACTCGCAACGCCATCCTTCAACGCTAAAAAGCAGTCTCAGCGTCGGAATCATATGGAACGAAGGCAACTCACCGTCTCCAACTTCACCGAGCACCTCCCCGGCTCTCTCTACCTGCCCCCGAACAAACTCGCTCTCGTCCAACTCTTTCACGCTCAAACGCACGTTCGTTGGAGGTGGCGTGTACAAAGCGTTGACCTCTTTCTGATATACCTCGATCTCGGAGAGGAAGGATAACATCGCTTCTAGAATCTTCGGGATGTCCCTCTGCACGACTCCGTACCGGTCTTCCGTCAGGGAGGCGCAGACGAGATGTGTCAACACTTCCAAGAGATATCAGCAAATATGACACTTCGCCATTGATACGACGTGCCTTGAACAATCAAGACGTCAAGCTGCCTGTTGGGCAGATATCCTTCAACAACCTTTCCCAGCCTCTCCTTTGTCCACCATGCACGACACGTCTCCACAAGACCATTCACTCGGGCAGGGGCATATTGTGTCATCGCGCCCGAGACTACGCCTCTCGCTTGACTCTTGAGGTGGCCCAAGAAACTCATCCCAGCTTCACGAACCTTCTGCACCTCGTGCTTCGCAGCCGCATTGGCTGGCTCGACAACGGCGTTCGTCACCGAACGGAAGATGTCAGGAACGTGCGTCTCCTCAATTGCTTGGGCGAAAGACCCATCTGCGGCAAGCGAATCAATGACGTTGTGTATCGGTGACTGTCTTGCCGATTGGTAGATAGGTTTTTGTATGAGTTTCTTGGGGGTGGAAGGGAGGATAGGGTCTGCGGCTCGCGGTGCGGCCGGGGCTGTAGGCGGTGGCGGAGCAGGTGCACCTTTGCGTATAAAGTGTTGGTAGTCGCGTCCAAGCGTGATGAGGCTTTCCCTGGTGTGAGAGCTCCACAGACTAGGCATAAATTTCTGGTCGTTAAATAAGGCCGCCCTTTGGGCACTCGCAGTGGGCGAATCGCTGCTGGCGATGTCCTGAAGTTCGGCGTATGCAAATTGCTTGATGATTTTGTCGGTGGAAGTGGTGCCAGAGACAAGCGTAACGATAGGGTCTGCGGAGGCGAGTCCAATACGGACGGGCGTGGGTACGTAGAAGTCGAAGAGGGCGTTTGAGAACTCCCACACATCCACGGTGACGGAACCCAGAGACCAGGCCTGAACTATCGATGCAAGATGGTGCGATGGAAGGAGGGAGATGATGGAAGAGCGCATGAAATGCCCTGCAAATGGCCTCAGAAACAATGAAGCGAAAGGAACGCGATATAACACGGGCAACATGAAGACCTTTGCAAGGGCTATAGCTACCATTGACAGAGCGACCGTTATGGTCGTCAGCAGTCTCGCAACAGCCATCGTTTTGGCGATGTTAACAAGGGCAAAGGGTTGTCGCGCGCTTGAACGAAGCAAGTAGCGATCGAGCATAGCGTTGCGCATAGTGAAAGCTACAGCCAGCAATACTTGAGAGCAGAGCAGGAAAATTAGACGACCGTTTAAGTAGTGCGGGTGCTTTCTAGTGCAGGTCAGGACATCAACGCCATCGCAACAGCGGAACAACTCACTTGGATTTAACAAATAGTGCTTCTGAAGATACGAACATCGCAATCAGAATGGCCGAAGCGACGTGGGTGAGTAGAGCATGAAAGGTGATTGGCTTGCATAGCGCTCGCCGTACGGTCTTTGAAGGGGAACTCGCGACGCTAGAGTCAGCTAAGTGTGGAACTATTAGATAGGGTTTTCGTTGCCTCAATGACACCGCACCTGTAACGTAGCGTTTCCGCAGAATGATGCTGGGAAGAGCTCCTACTATCCAGAATGTGGAAGCGTACAACAGTGAAGCAAACAGCTTGTGTAGAAGTCCACCGCTTCCCCATATCGACCAGTAGAAGACGGCGCCCCAGCAGAACAAGGCGCTGTACACGAATATTTCGGAGACCAAGCGACGCTGCAATACTGCTTTAACGAGTGGTTCGTATCCCGCCGATGCTGAGGGGATCGTAGGTGTGGTCTTTGTTGCGAATATCGATGGGATCGCATGGACTTGAGAGGTACGAGCGGGAGTGCGACCACTCCTGCTGTTCAACATGGTCGTGATGTTTGTGATACGTCCAATATAAACGGTGCGCAGATATTAGGAAATGAAGGTTATGGTCGTGATCTGAACCAATGTCATGGACGAGAATATGTACTCGGAAGAGTTCCAAACTTTGAACTTTAAAAGCTTTATGAGTCGAAAATCCTTCGATGATCACGTGCTCATTCACGTCGCGTCGCTACGCGACACGAACCAGTAGACACTCGCGATGAGTGGCGAGTCTCAAGAGGCCTCAGGATACTCCAGTTAAAGAGAGAGTCGACGACTTGGTGGTATGAAGGTCAACCGTAGAAGCTTTCAGAGATCGACTCTCATTCATGCCCGGTCTAGCCTTCCACCAGCTCCGGGGCTGGAATGCACTCGTGCCGACGGCTCGCTGTCTGTGGTGGCGCCACCACAATGAACGACCTGCAAACCCAATTATCTGGCAAAATAGTCTTTGTTGATGAACATTGGTGTGACATCGACCTCCTGTAGTCTCGGCTCCAGTCCTTGTGGTCCGCGCGAGACCGTCGGCGTTTCAAATTCGCGACTGACTCTTGCTCTACAAGGTCTGGTGCAACTCGTAGAGGAGGGGGGGGTTGATGTCACGCTGTAGAAACATATGATAAATTTTGTAGATTAGTCACCATCCTGAGCCACAGAATGGGGCACGATTGCCTTGTATATCCACAGCGCGTCCACGACGCCGCCTCCTAATGCGAACTCGAGAAGAAGAGCACGAAGAACACACGCGACAATCAGCGCGACTATTACGCGAAGCTGTTTTACTTGCGACGAGAAGAAGGAAATATGATTCGGCGTTGACGCGAGCCAAGATACATGAAGAGTTTACACGAAAAAATCCGGGCAAGACGCCCTATCCCTGGCAGATTAACGTCGCGGAAGCCATCTTGCTTGGACTTGATTGCACTGTCATTGCGGGAACCGGTGCTGGTAAAACGAWGCCGTTCATCATGCCGTTGTTCGTTCAACCCCAACGAGTGGTCCTGGTCATATCACCCCTTAACGCGCTGGAAGAGGATCAGGTCAGTGGCAGACAAGTTCGGCGACTGCAACCACTCACATATGTAGGCCGAGCGATTCCGCGGGATGGGGCTCAAAGCACTAGCAGTTGCCAGTTAATGGGGAAACATATAATGATAAAATGCATGTCGTAAGCATGGCACGTTTTCGAAGCGATGAACTCACTGTTAATACCATGTTAAGGAGATGAAGAAGGGCCGAGTTCAAGTCATCGTGACATCCCCGGAGATGTGCCTCCAGCATGCGAAATTCAGGGAGCTTCTGAGTTCTCCGGATTTTGCAGCAAAGATTTGCAGCATTGTCATTGACGAAGCACATTGCATTTYACAGTGGGGCAAGGACTTTYGGCCGGAGTACGCTAAACTGGGTACACTGCGATYCTTTGTCCCAGTCCAAGTCCCGTTCTTGGTCACATCTGCAACGCTGCCTTCGCCTATCCTATCAGAAGTCCGCCACAACGTCCACTTAGAGAAGGAGTACACGTACCATGTTCATTTAGGAACYGACCGCCCAAATATTGCCTGGTTCACAYGGACGATGAAAGGCGGCAAGAAGGACCTGGAGTCCTTAGGTTCACTCCTGCTGGCRGAGAACACGACGGTGCTCGATGTTCCGCAGACACTTGTGTTCTTCGACRAAATCAATGTTGCAATTGAGGCATTGAAGCACCTAAGAAAGAGGTCGAGCCGTGTGTCTCATCCATATATCCAGGTGTACCACTCACGGAGGAGTCCTCGAGCCAAGAAGAAGCTTCTCAGGAGGTTTCGGAACGACAATATCAGGATTCTGCTGAGCACTGAGGCGGCAGGAATGGTAAGTTCTCTGAATGAGGTGTCCATGTAGTCAAATAATAATACACCATGGATTTGCCAGACACACGCATTAAAATACACCACTACGCTAGACCCCCCCTCCATACATTATAATCTACCATCAGGCCTCATTATAATGTGAAGCTCAGAACGTTTCCCCCTTGAGCGACCGCATTTTAATGCCCACCCCGCGAATTATTATGTACCCGCGAACGTCCACATTCTAATGCAGGCGACCTCACTGCCGCTCCCTCCCCGCGAATTATTATGTACCCGCAAACGTCCACATTTTAATGCAGGCGACTGCCGCTCCCTCCCCGCGAATTATCACCCTGTACCCGTGGACGCCCACATTTTAATGCAGGCGACTGCCGCTCCCTCCCCGCGAATTATTATGTACCCGCAAACGTCCACATTTTAATGCAGGCGACTGCCGCTCCCTCCCCGCGAATTATTATGTACCCGCAAACGTCCACATTTTAATGCAGGCGACTGCCGCTCCCTCCCCGCGAATTATCACCCTGTACCCGTGGACGCCCACATTTTAATGCAGGCGACTGCCGCTCCCTCCCCGCGAATTATTATGTACCCGCAAACGTCCACATTTTAATGCAGGCGACTGCCGCTCCCTCCCCGCGAATTATCACCCTGTACCCGTGGACGCCCACATTTTAATGCCAACTACACATTAAAATGTGGGACTTGTGTGTTGATCAAGTCAACGTTAATGCAGGCGACCTCACTGCTGCTCCCTCCCCGCGCCGAATTATTATGTACCCACGAACGTTCACATTTTAATGTGTAGTTGGCATTAAAATGTGGGACTTGTGTGTTGATCAAGTCAACGTCGCCACCCATACTTATTACTACTCATATTCAGGCCAACTTATGTATTGAACAAAACAACGTCGCCACCCATCGGGGCTCACCTCGTTTCTTTTAGTCGGAAGGTTCACCCTCATATTTGCCAAACGAAGTATAATGATTGTCACGATGGCAATGGGGCACAAGAAATTCAAACGACTGAGGAAATGAATACGACGAAGAATCTAACATATTACTTTTTCTTATTCTGCTTCTTGCCCTTGGATGGAGCGACGTAACCATTGGCGACAAGGTGGGGGGGCAGCTTCTTGATTCGCTTCTCTTGTTGTATCGGCTCTTCATCTACATCCTTGCGCGCTCGTGTTTGTCTTTTCGTTTGAGGCTCATCCCCCTGCGCCTCCTTGCTTGTCCGAGTTCGTTTTCCCTTCTGGATCGCTTTGGGTCGCTCCTCCTTGCTGGCTCCGGTCTGTTTTTTCTTCTGCGTGGGATGTGCATTCTCTTTCCCCAGTGACGACTCCGGATCGGCTGGCACTGATTGTTCAGAAGTGGGCTGATTTAGTATTGCCTCATGTGGTGGAACGGGGGGGATCAGCGGAGTGGAGACTGCCTGCTGGGATTGGGGCGAAGGCAGCCCAGGCGTAAATAAGGGTGGAGTTGGCGCTATGGATCCCGTCTGCGTGTTTAGACCCGCTGCGACTGGCTGYGTAAACGAYGGTTGAATGAGTGCCGTCTGCGTGTTTRGACCYGCTGYGACTGGCTGCGTAAACGACGGTTGAATGAGTGCCGTCTGCGTGTTTGGACCCGCTGTGACTGGYTGCGTGAACGACAGTTGAGTTGCCATAAGCCCAACCGGCGCCGTAGAGACTGGCTCGTGGGAGTGAATAGGTGCCGTCTGCGTAATTGGACCCGTGGTGACTGGCTGCATAAACGATGGTTGAGTCGGCGCTATGGATGCCGTCTGCGTAATTGGACCCGTGGTGACTGGCTGCATAAACGATGGTTGAGTCGGCGCTATGGATGCCGTCTGCGTAATTGAACCCGTAGAAACTGGCGGAGTAAACACCGGTTGAGTCGGTGGCGATATAGATGCCGTCTGCGTAATTGGACCCGTAGCGACTGGCTGAGTAAACGGTGGTTGAGTCGGAGGCGATATGGATGCCGTCTGCGTAATTGGACCCGTAGCGACTGGTTGAGTAAACGGCGGTTGAGTCGGTGGCGATATGGATGCCGTCTGTGTAATTGGACCTGTAGCGACTGGCGGAGTAAACACCGGTTGAGTCGGTGGCGATATGGATGCCGTCTGCGTAATTGGACCTGTAGCGACTGGCGGAGTAAACACCGGTTGAGTCGGTGGCGATATGGATGCCGTCTGCGTAATTGGACTTGGTTGCGTCAGTGGCGATATGGATGCCGTCTGCGTAATTGGACCCGTAGCAACTGGGAATGCGAACGACGATTGAATTGGCTCTATTGGTGCTATTTGCATTTGCTGAGGAAGTGAATGGGCAATAGTAGGCGGTTGGAAGAATTGCACGGGAAGCGGTGGTTGCGTAGACAGAGATGGTACCGGCTGCATGAACGCGAAGTTTCCCAGATCCTCATAGTTCGCTGGGTCATCCCAAAAGCCCCCAAGGAGTTGGGTGAACGTTCCGGCTCCAGATGCAGCATCCACCTGTGTGCCATCCATATGGTACAGGCCCTTCCCGTCCAGAGATTGGTCGCTGTCAGAGAGCCTTTCTTCGGGTTCTTCGACAGGTGGTGAAGGGGGCGCAGTACCGTCCAGAGATTGGTCGCTGTCAGAGAGCCTTTCTTCGGGTTCTTCGACAGGTGGTGAAGGGGGCGCAGTATCCGGCAGTGATATCGATAGGCCTTCATCAGCTTCTGGGTCTGAGCTAACCGAGATGATACGTCGCTTGCATTCTGCAGGAGCTAGATAAACAGATGAATGAGTTGATGAACCCCGATAAGAGGGTTGAACGTACAGAAGACTGATTCACCATATTTGATGAGTGATGCTTGCACGTTTTTGAATCCTTGTTTGTCGAACTCAGGCCAGATGAGGTTGGTCATACTGCCAGGATTGCTCGAGTGCGCACTGCATGAAGGGAGAAGCGTGAGAGCCAAGTCGAACTCGCGGTCACATGTTACATACCTTCGCATGCTTATCTTCCCTTGTTCCGCACCAAGAGGTCCGACTAATAGCAGCGACACGCTCATGCCGAACTTCTTCGCGATTGCATCCACAAACACATGGAGGAAGCTGTCTGCTTCTTCCCACACTCTAGTCTATGGTGAGTAACACGATACACCAAGGAGCTCAATGGGCGTACTGATGCAATGCTTCAGGGCTACCATCAACAACATTTCGGTTGTTGTACGCTTCTAAAGCTTGAGCGTACTCCCTATCCGCCCTTTCTTCAAGCTCCTTCCTGAAAGCAGGAGTCTCGGCCGCATATCTTGCAGTCACATATGCTGTACACATGGATATACGCGCGTCAGGTGAGGTCTTGTCCTTCACCTTGTTCCAGATAACCTCGAAGTCTTTGCGAAGCCGTACTGCATAGTTCTCGGCCCAGTATATGCTCATTGGGGTTCGACGGTGTGGGCGCTGAGCAGATAAGGTTGACATCGTCTGGAGTACCTCCAAGATCATATCCTGGTCTGTCTGTTTGCGTTTGTAGCGGTGGCGAAGCCAGTTTCCAATTCGCTACTCGACTCCAGTGAGATTCATGGTCATAAAGCAATGTATACCGTAACTCACCAGCCGCATCTGTGCTTTGATGTCTTCGCGACGCTCCTGCTCGGCCAACTGTTCCGTGTATGGCAGGTCATCAATGCTGGGAATAGCGACAAGCGTTTCCGATGGTACAGCATCGTGAGGAAGGTCGTATCCGTACTTCTCCAAATACAGGGCCGTGACCTTGGTATAGACTCCTCCAGGGTCAGCAGTCGCGAGATACTCATCCTTGAAGCTTTCGAGGAACGTGAGTTTGCTCCCTTTGGCCCAGGTATGCCGTCCGCGTCTGCGTCCCTTCGCTGATTTGGCTGGCATTCTATTAGACGGGGATTTGGATGCTGTAAGAATAAGGTAAGCTTGGTTTCTCCCCCGAAGACTTTTGAGAACGGCACGGGTCTCACCAGCAAGCCTTCTTTTTTTTCAAGCTTCCAGATCGCAATCTCGATTCTCAAAGAGGTACATCCTCGACTATATATATAATGCGTGCTCGAACGGCCTCATCCCCCAGCTCACTCTGCCAACCACCCAAGTTCGCAACAGTACTTCCTTTACAATGCAAGCTCTTCACTTCGCTACCCTCCCCATTGGCTCTACTCTGTCCATGCCCATCACGCCTGAGAACGCCGCGGCTGTCATGGCATTTCTTGCTACCCAGCGTGTTCAGTTCAACGATGACCCCTGTAAGTCTAGAGTCCTCAACGTTACGATCCCAAGCTGACTGCACATAGCGGCCATCTCCTGGAAGGCCCCTGGCAGCGACGAGTCGCGGTACTTAGTACCCACAAACATGTCCGCCCTCGATATCAGCCCCGCAGATGTAGAGCCAGATGTGACGTCTGCCACCAACATCGTTTGCGGACAGTGTGGCGCCCTCAACTACACGAAGGACCCCAAGCAATACTACGCCGTAACCGCTGGTAGTCAAGTCGGTGTCGTGAAAGGAGCGTAAGTCATGTCAATGTGCCATTTAGTATTATAGTGTTAATCAATCAATCACAGTGACATTGGTCGTGGCTTGATCGACTACATCAGTGGCGGCGTAGTTATTGGATTTAGGACGGAGAGCCTTGCTGTTGAGCACTTCCAGAAAGGCGTGAGGGCTGGGTCTGTCCGCGTTATCCCTGCCCGTCCCATGTAGCTGTTTTTTTATGAAGTTGGGATGTTCTATGTACACTCGGCTACGTGTCTACCGTCACCGTCGTCTATATATGTGCCTATTGTTGCTGATAACTAAGTTTCCCGCCCTCGTGAGCCGCTTGCAAGGCTGAGACCGAATCTTCTACCATAACCTCACATAGAAATTGCTGTAGGTAGCCGACTACTCGCCCTGCCATTTGATGGTGAGCTTTGATCATGGCCAAGTTGCCACCGACACCAGGGTCTTGTGAAATAGCATCAAAGCAACGAAGCAGGCACCTCTGCCACCTCATCAACTGCTTCGTAGGCGCCTGAATTATGTGCATATTGCCAATGTCGGAGGAATTGCATGATTGAACGTAGTTGTGGTAGATCATGTCGACGAACATGTACGGCGAGGATTTGATGAATGTTTCAATCTTACTTCCCATTTGCTCGGCTAGACGGATATATCGGGCTGTATTCGATCTAGATTTGTCGCAAGGGATAAGAGATTGAGACAAACATAGAACAAATGATGTCACCTACTCTAAACTCGGAATGTTCTCGTTCTGACTAGCCGAGTTGGACGCAGCCATTTTGTTGTCATTCAGATGTTCCTGAGGGGTGGCAATAGCTTTTCTGTACACCGAGGATGTTATACAATAGATAGTGAGAGAGGCTACAAACATACCGAGAGGTGTATACCTGCCGGCGCCGGGCTTGTATTTCCAACTTGTTCCTGTCCTCGGTGAGTACTACAATGTGGTGGCTTGTTAGCTAGACATACTTGTGATAATATCGGTTACTTTTGGCCTGGTTTGCAGCCTGAAGCTCGGCCTTGGTGTGGTAAATGCGTTTGCGAGGCATCACTGGTAAGTGCAAAGTGGGACTCGAACTGGATTTAGCGTGTATAATTCGTCTGACTTTTTCGTGGAGGTCGTATAGGGCATGATCGCTGAAGATTTTTACATTTAGGTATAGACTTAGACGTCGTATTGTGCTATACACACCCCGATTACACAGAATCGAGCTGCTTTTCTGACGATGGTAAGTTTATGTTTTATCTTTTTTGTTTGTTGGTAATACTGAAGCCAAACAGTTCATGTTTGGAAGTAGTTGATGCTTGGCAGTAGTTGACGCGGACGCTCAAACGTTAACGGCAACGATTGACGAACGACTTACTCCTTTCAAGGCAACAATTGACGATCAATTTTCACTGTGCTCCTTCACTCTGCTAAGTTTTTAATCGCAACTACAACTACTTCACAAACCAAACTCGAATTATGTGTCAATCAGCGTATCAGGATTCAGGCCCCGCATGGCTGAACTTTGGAGAAGGGGGTGGTTCTTTGCGACTTCATTGTCCTCCCTTTCACTCACGGCGTCCACTCTTTCTGATACAGGCTCAACTCTCAATTTCCACAACATCTTGAACGGTGAGTAAGTAATACTCCGCTTCATGCTTCCCACCTAACTGGGCGGACCTAGTAGATGAAGTTCACCGACGCCAAAGAAAAATTCCTGGCTGAAAATTKGGAAGCCTATGGAATAGCAGACCACCTTGGACAAACCGCCGTGTTTATGAATGGATTTTTTGACCGTTGGGTCGAACGGTTCCATGAAATGGAGTATCTGACAGCCGATTCCGACGTCCAACGTTTTGTTCGCCGTCGAATGCAAGCAGTACGTGTCTCAATTACCGCTGTCTATTTCTCAATAATTAACTCTCTTTGCTAGATCATAGAGAAGAAGCTGCAAGACGTACTTACCACCAAGAGTGCCGATGAGCTGTTGCAACTGAAAGCGCACTCAGAGGATCCCCCATCTCCCCCTCATGGCAAACCCGAGCACTTCATTCCCAGGTATCACCCACTTGGCGCGTCCCTTTACATGGGCCCTTTGCGTAGAGACCTACTTGCTGCGAAGTTAAAGAAGAAGGCTCAAAGGAACTTGAAGTCGAGGAGTCCTCACGAAGATTCAACGCGAGTAATCAAACCTAGGTTGGCCTATCTCTGTCTTAATCTATATGTGCTAACTACCTTCTAGCCATAGTGAATTCAGTTCGCCGGCCTTGACGCTCGCTGACAACAAGTGACCATTGGCGCCTATTTAGCGATTATTACTTACTAACTTGTTGTAACACCGTATCTAATCAACTGTCACTCTACTACTCTACGCTCGATGAAAGACAAGAAACGCCGCCGCCTCTACATTCACGAGCCTGAGGCTCCTTCATTCGTTGCTACGACATCGACTGCAAATCGCATCCGCTCCGTGCTGATCGATGCACCAGTGACAACACCAGCAGTCGAAGTTGATACAAGCACACCGCCAACGGCCACCTTTGACTATGCCCTCGGAGAGTTGAATGACACCGCAGATGTGATGGAGAACAATCAACAAACTGACAGCTCTGGGCTAGTCGTCAAGGCGAAGGCAAAGCGTTACATCAATTCGGTACGTTTGCTAGCCTTGACATCAATGACTGACGAACCCCCCCCTTCCAGGATGTGCCGCTACTTACGTGGAAAGAAGGATATCGACAGCAATACTTAGATACTATGCTACTTCTCGATGGCCGCGGAAGGCATGACGAATCGGGCTGCATGCAATGTGGAGGCGAATCAATTTATCGGTGTCTCGATTGCCATGGGTATTACATGTACTGTGAAACGTGCATTGTGGAATTGCACCGCTGTGCGCCTTTGCATAACCTCGAGGTAACGTGGTATTATATTCTGGGAACTATGAGATTGATACACTCTTAGAGGTGGACTGACAAAGACTACTTTGAAAGTTGTTCCCTTCAATCACTTGGGCTACGTGTCCAATTGGGTCATTCAATTGTCCAAAGCTGTCCTCTGGTCCAACGCGGGCATATCGACTTTGTGGTGATCCACACGAATGGCATTCACACGATCAACCTCGACTTTTGTGGCTGTCCACATGCCCTCGATCACCACCTCCAGCTCCTAGAGGTGGGTTGGTGGCCCTCTTCTCCTTTAGAGCCCCAAACAGCGACAACGTTCCCGCTTTTACGCCTCTTTCATAACCTCAATCTCCAGGGTTGTCTGCCAGCCACGGACTTCTACCGGTCCCTGGAGCAGCTTCATAATGGCAGCGGCCTCAACGATCCACCGGTGAGCTTCTTTGATTGACTCAAAAGCCTTGCTAAATTCGGTTGAAGGACCGACTCCAACAGTTTATGCTCACCGTTCGTGAATGGCGCCACATTAGAATGGCAAAACGAGCGGGTCGTGGTCAGGACCCTACAGGATTGAACACAACAGCGCAAGGTGCCCTATCGATCCCTTGCCGATCCTGTCCACATCCAGGAATCAATCTTCCGCAGGGTTGGGAAAGCGCGCCGCCTGGACGTCGGTGGTTATATGGCCTGATCCTCCAAGAAGATGCTAACTTCAAGCAAAAAAGTCGACTTCGTTCAAGCGACAATCGTGATCCAGCGCTTGGTCCTGGGTGGGCAACGTTTGTGGCAGGCGACGCCTACTTTGATCATCTATCTAAGTACATTGATCCCGAAGAGGTTGGTGGCGACGATACTGCCATTCGAAGTTATTAAAATCCTATCTGACAGATCAACCACTGTGTCGGGTTCGCAGCTCTTTGGTCAGCCAACACGCGTCGCTCAAAGGGTCTGCGTGCTACTGGTATTGGATCTGTCAGCTGCGCTCGTAGCGATATGTTTCGACCAAATGGTATCGGAGACTTGCAGAAGGGGGAGCGGTACGCTAATATGGACTATATCTTCCTTTCGAGCATTATAGGAACGTCACTCTTCTTGGTAACCATCACCTATGACATCGCCTGTCAATGGTACCGCAACTTCTTCACACGCATGGCACAACTTCCGACATTGTTACAGCTGTCGTCTCAGGTCGAACTTCGTTTCCGTATCCCGAAGTTCCATTTGGCAGCTCACAAGGAGACTTGCCACGCACCCTTTTCTTTGAATTATACCAAATGGGTTGGTCGGACCGATGGTGAGGGTGTTGAACGCATGTGGTCGTGGTTAAACAAAGTATCGCATTCCGTGTCCATGATGGGCCACGGTGGCCGTCAAGACACCCTGGATGATTTCTGCAACTTTTGGAACTGGCGGAAAACGGTCAACCTTGGTGAGTAAGCGATTTTGTGCTGGCTATGACACTCGCTGAGGAGATCAAACAATAGGCGACTCTCTATTGAAGAAGATGACGCTGGCCATTCCTCAGGCTGCCGTACATCATCAAGCATTTCGTGCATTCACAGACGGCCTTCGCGAACAACATTTTGCAGAACTACTTGAATGGGAAAACCAGGTACGAGCCTGGGAGCTAGACCATAATCTACCATGTCCTTTTGATTTACCACGCGATGGTCAGTATACTACGTACTTGAAGCCGAGTTTCCATTCACGTTTCATCTGCAGATCTTACAATGTCTGATCTGAAAAAGGAGATGGCGGAAGAAGAGCATCGCCGAGTACAAAGTGGTGAAGCGCCTCCTGGCGACGCCAGTCCAAGTAGCTTTATTATAACTGGTTTGGATATCGAAGAAGCTCAGTAAGTTAATTTACAGCGTCTCCTTGCTGCTGAGCTCGAATTCACAAGGCAGGAACTTCTTGTCACCGCAAGTAAACGTGATCTCACCACCGTTGAGGCGACCCAACTCCAGAGGAGCCGTACAGCACTGCTAAAGAGGATCAAGAAATTTCGTGATACACAGAATATGTACATGCCTGGCCTCGCTGACTACATCAAAGAGAACAGCTATGAGGAGTTGACGTCTTCCCCCGAGCTTATCGAGCTCTTCCTTCCTTCCTTCTTTGCACCCACACAACGTGATCTGATATGCCAACAGGGCCTTCCGGACTTAGAGGACCGTCTCCGATTCGCACAGGCCACAGAAGCACTCGCTCATCTACGCCGCCAATTGCGAACTCGATCCTTTGCCAATAGTTACAAAACACGTAATGTCCATTCTCAGGGCGCCTACACGAGGAGCCGCCTCCTCCAGAATCAGATCGAAGTCCGAATCAAAGCCATTCGAGTACAATATGACATATCAAGGCGGACCCTTTTATCGCTACGGGGTCCGGGGGACTGGGAGAATACGTTGAGAGAGCTACGTGCTGAGGACGTTCGAGGGATAAATGAACGTACCTTGAATGACCAGGAGCGAGAAGAATACCGTCGTGCTAGGCTACTCGCTGGAATGTCAGATGAGATCGTTGAAGGAGAACTTCATGGCATGGGGACGACGAGTGGGCAAGAAAATATACCAACTATTGCATTCAACCGCAGCCTTGCACTCGGGGAAGGACGTCGAACATTATCTTGGATTTGGTACACAGTTACAGACGAAGAACTTGCGGGCGTCGGAGAGGTACAGGCCTGTGAGTAATCGCAGTTATTTTCACTTGGCTACTGATTTCAAGCTGACAATGCGGCTTCTTACCGATTAGGTCTTCGTGTTGAATGGGTGAAGGCGCGCGCTCGTGCAGAACGATGGAAGGAGGAGGTGCAGCTTCTGGAGGAGGAGATGCGTCGGGCTATCGCCTATTGCGAATGGAAGGTCACGTACTGGGTTAACGCAACAACGACAAGAAACAGACCCCCCGACTCAACTGATTTCGCACTCTTCGAAGGAGTTCGGGCATATGCACGTCGACAGGCATCATACGAGCGGCGGCGTGTCGTGATGTGGAAACAAAAGTGGGCGGCCATTCGAGCACGAGCAGCCCTTGTGCTCTCTACGCAACTGGGCCAGGGGGGTAGTGAGCAGAACGACCATGCAATGGTGGTTGCTCCACCGTTGGTAGTAGAATTGGACCCCAGCGACAACGAGATGGAAGAGGATGACATGGGGGACGTCGAAATTTGAGCTGATATTTCAAGTGTTCCAACGATTATAATGTGTACGGAGGAATTATAATTATAATCGTTTGCGGGTACATAATAATTCGCGGGGAGGGAGCAGCAGGGGGAGGGAGCGACAGGCGCCTGCATTAAAATGTGGACGTTTGCGGGTACATAA
>CM033829.1:1463484-1596967 GCA_019677325.2 Pleurotus cornucopiae | reverse complement strand
CTCTGAATACAGCCAGCGCGTCACAATACTGATGAAGTTTCCAGGGATGTGATATTCCCAATATTGTACAGGTAATCCAGTTCATGGTCCCTGAGTCCTTGGCCATTTGGATGCAGAGAGCTGGCCGTGCAGGCCGAAATCGTCAGACCAACGCGCGCGCGATCTTGCTAGTGCAACCAACTGTCTTCCAGGAAGTGAAGTCAGCGCGGAAGAAAGATGAGGAGGACGAAAGCTTGAAGTACCGTAAAGATGTTGACGTTGGTTTACGTCGATGGATTGAAACAAAAGGATGTCGTCGAGATGTGGCGGCTGAATACCTAGATGATGGGTGTCGGAGGAATGRCAAGTCATCTCCTCAGYGCCAGAACCAGCGCTTGTCACTTACGGACATTACTTCCCAGCTCCCACAGACGTGTGCTGTGACAATTGTCTCCRTGTGGAAGGTCGTTCTCATGCCTYGTTAGAGACGCYGMCCATCTCCTCCGAACTTGCACATAGCCCACAAATGATAGAGTCGCAGGTAAGCTCGCATTACACATTATTGAACAGGACACCATTTGACAAACAATGCACAGAGTACAGGTGACCTCGGAGTTGATGAACCAAGTGAGGAAATAAATGCCTGTGGTAAACGACCAATCCGATCRATGCCAATCATAGCCTCTGGTGCTGTCGAACGCATTCCGAATCGTCGGGACACTCACCTGCAGGATGCAAGAAGCCTTTTAACTGAATGGCGCCGAAGCACTTGGATGAAGACGTACGCAAAGCAACCATGGGGCGTGCAGGTATTGCTTTCTGACAAAGTCCTCAATAACATTGCCCTGCATGCAAAATCAACAACCCTCGATGGCCTCAAATCTGAAGGTTGGAACAATGTCTTCGTTTCGCAGCACGGAGACGAACTACTATGCAAACTCAACACTTTCGATCTCGAATGGCGCCTTAACCATGAAGAAGCAAAGAAGRGACGTGGCGAGGCCAAGAAGCAGGAGACGGAGAGAAAACGGGCAGAGCGAGTAGCACAGAAGAAAGCTGAGCAGGAAGCTGCTCGTGCACTACGGGGAAAGGCCCCAAGGCAGCCCCGACCTTCACGCAGCAAGCRTATCATTGCAGAGAGCRAGAACATACCTCCTCCACTGTCTTCGCCCGACTTGCATGCACCTTCATGCCCAACATTGTTTCAGCTGACACCTTTACACACTTTGCGTACATTCGGAGCCTCAYCCGGTTCATTCACCTTYCCAAACGGCACCGGCATGTCARTTCCACAGCAATGGGCTGGCTCCAYGCATGGGTTCTATCAGTATCCGCTCAGTACAACGACACCAACTGCGCAATCGACTTCTATGGTGCATGGAAACTTTTCGGTTCCTTTGACGGCAGCATCATTCTATAACTACACTACCCCTCCTCGTCATTTGCCCTAGTCTACTGAAGTATCCCAATCTTCTGTTGTAGCTCGTGTGTATGTACGCTTTGCAAACCAGTCTGGTATGGTATGTGACTCCAATAAATTTGTACCACCTTTTGACACATAATCACCGGCATGATCACCTGCACCTTTTATTCTACGCCCTGGAGTTTCACTATAGAGGGTAGACTCCACGTAGGAAGCAGTGAGCTTTGYGACATCAGCCTCCTTATCCGGTACACCGTGTCGTTTTCCTCGGCCCTTTAACACAGCGAACTGATTGTTCACGGTTTCCTTAACTTGTCGAAGTGCAGGTATTGCGGGGGAATACTTCGATAGATACTCCATGCTCCCTCCAGGACCCTGTGCTTGATAATTGACCTTGATGTCTCCGATATTCTCTTCCTGCCCCAAGTCGTATGGCAGCCAACTGTTTGGTTCTCCTGTGCGGGTAAACAACCAGCAATTTCGCTTGACGTACTGGCTGCAGAAGGTAAGTATTAATGAGTGTATCAACATATGATGATATAAGTAACTTACACAATGGCGGGCGGCCATTCCTTGTACATACCCTGCATCATCTCCAGAAGCTCTATTGTGTAGTTACTGTTCCCTCCACCTGCAAATCTCAAGAGAAGTGTTGGTGTTATGTCTTCCATTCTCCCGACGTCACCGGAACGAATGGCATCTCGGAGCTCTATGTATACTAGCACATCAGCATTCCACATGATTTGTTGTCGGAGCTGCTGGTCTTGACTCTCAGTATCTCTTGCCGCCATCTCCTCAATAGGTTGTCTTGATGCGTACTGTCTGACAATTGTTGTTGCCATTGTCCGTAGCGTAGCGGGAGCAAGCGAGAGAAGTTCTTCTATAGACCGGACATTTCCCTCCTGCAGCCAGCATGCACGGAAGTGAGCTTCGCAAATATGGTGTAGCGCCTCGTCTAAATGATGCCAGAAAGGTCCTTTCGTAGATTGATTGGCCAATCCCTTTCGTCCTAGAAGATCAAATGCGTGCCGCAAACCTCCAACACCAGCAGACGTTCCATAATATTGGGCATGTAGTGAGTTGCCGAGAGCCATGAGAAGATGAAACCATCCGAAGACTGGCAGCATGTAGTCGAGTCGCTCGAAGGAATTCAGATCCTCAGCGTGGAACCGAAAGAGTCCACGAAGTCTGCTTGCGGTAAGTTGATCCCCAAGCCATGGTATGATTCTCTCGGTTCCCGTCTGTTTTTGCTCTACTTCAGTATCGAGTTGTAGCTGGCGGAATATCTCTGCCATAACTTTCTCCGTTCCATCGTAGCTAGCCTCCTCAATCTCACAAGTCTTGAGAATAAACTGCTGAACCTTGGACTTGGTTCCTAGTGGTAGTGCTTCAACACTTGGCGGTGGTTTCAGGTCAGGATGATCTTTATGGCCGTATTTCTCGAATTGTGGACTATCGACGAGGAACCGGAGAACATGCTGAATGTTCTGTGCCTCTATTCGTTCGAGGACAATGTTGTTCGGACATATAACACGCGAGAGATCAAATATTTCTGATGAGTGAAGAATTCGGTGTGAATTCAGGTCCTGGTTTGCATCGGTGGGAAGCTGATAAGCCGATTTTGGAAGTATCCAGATTGTCGTAGCCGTCCCGCTGATGAAATGATTCTGATTGTGAAGGCGTTGAGAGAAGGCACGCATCGGCAGGTTGACATTGTCATGGGAGATGATCCAACCAGGACGCTGGACTGCTAGTTGAGCCTCCCGCATTTTCTCATCCGCTAGCGTCTCGTATGCATCACAAGCCCATTTGTGGCTCATGCAGATGCCCAGCATATGAACAAGGTCAAACGCTCGAGCTGATGTCCCACTAGCCTTCAGGTATAAGGCATGCAATTTCTGTAATTTACCCCGGCGCTGTGAACGGCTGTATTGCGCCTGAGATATCATATTTAGGATCATCTACAATTTCACAATCAGTATAAATTCCCGCAGACTGCAGCAGGAATTGAACGTACAAGATCTGGACACTTTGTGTTGTTGCGCTCTCGCTGCTTCTTGCTGTATGCCATTTCTGATAGCAAGGACCACATAAAAGGTGCGGCTGACTTCGTTTCCTCAATGAGATCATTGTACTGAATTTTGACAAGGGCCTTTGTGCTGACATCTTCAGTTGGCGATGAGAATAGTGGTAATGACCGTGCAATATCTGCATTGATCCGTTTGCGCGTTAAACTTGTACAGAAGTCGTCAATCGTCCCTCGAGCTGACATCCCGCGCGATCCCTTCTTAGCCGTTCGCGGAGGTGCATACCAGTTCCGGAGGATCGTTGGGAGCTCCACGCTTCTCAGCAATGCTGTACGTGCGTAACGCACATCATGATCAACACGACAAGCAGGATCACCCCAACTTAGTGCAAGTAGGAAAAGAGGCAAGTCAATTCCTAACGACTTCCACAGATCAAGGGTCTGCGTAACGATAGGAAGTAGTTGTTCGGGTTTCAATTGAGTTCGTAGGATAGCCGTGCGATGTCTCCACCTATCCGAGTCCGGCCCTTCATCTTCTTCATCTTCCGTGTCTTCATCATTCCCAATTGGCTCATTGTCGTCATCATCATCGGCTGCTGGTGTGGTGATTTCGTGATATGTGTTACTGCCGTAGTCTGTATCTTCGGCGTCAAGGATATTACTCAGTACGGAGTCCATAGTGCGACACTGATAGGGATAGGCAACGGTGTGCGGTAGGCTAATGGATTCCATATATAGAAATAAGTGTGACCGATGTGACTCACCCCCCCCCTCTCTACCGAGTTACACCAGATGTCCTACAGAGAGCTCAACGAGACTTCTGTTCAAAAATTTTGACTCCGACTTTCAAGTCCGCCCGGCTCTTTCCCGAAGGCTCCTCTCTGTAGACATCTGGGAACGAGATTAGACCTCCTGAGTAATCGTCCGTTTCCCTTCGCACTCGTCCTTTATCAAGGCTGCTCCGTGCTTTCTATTACCCCCGTCGGGATGCAACCTCGCACCTATCTTCGGGCATATGTCTACCTCGATTACTGGCGATAACTCGGCATCTTTCCGGAGCCCCTGGACGGCTCCCAACGACCGGGTTACAGATAGCCGAAAGTGCGCAACATTTTACAATTTGCATAAAAGGTTGACCTCAAGCTATGATCAAGTGATATCTTTTCACCGTTCTTTTATTCGCCGACATGGCTACCTTGGTGGCGGAAGGTTCAAGGCGCTCTTCCATTACCCTCATGGAACATAAAAATAATCCCCCAGCGGCGCCAGTTGGTCCTAGCCCGTTGGACAGGGAGATCGCACAAGACGAGCTAGAATTCGAGATATATGGAGGGAATGATATCCATGACCCACCGTCGAAAGAAGTAGCCTCGATCACCCCGACACCGACTTTTACAGAGCCGGCCCAAGATCCCAACCGTGTATTTTGGAATGGCACCAACGACCTGGAAAATCCTCAGAACTGGTCAGTCCGCCGTAAATGGGGCATCACCGCGGTGTGCATCATGATGACGGTTAACGTGTGCGTCGTATTGTTACTGATGCATGGCACACCTACTCACGATTTATGAATACAGTACATTTGCTTCGTCTGCTCCGACAGCTGCAACACATGCAGTCATCACTACCTTCGGTATCTCTGCTGAGGTATCTTATCTGATGACGACGACCTTCCTTCTGGGCTATGTATTTGGCCCGCTATTTTGGGGTCCGGGTTCGGAGCTGTGGGGCAGACGTCCCATTTTCCTCATCGCCATGATATCCTACACTGTACTTCACCTGGGACAAGCACTCGCGAAGAACATTGAGACATTGCTCGTTACTCGATTCCTTTCCGGATTTTTCGCCGTCGCGCCGATGACGAATTGTGGCGGTAAGTTTACCTCCTCTTGGATGTACCTTGTTTGTTGACCGTAAGCTATTTTAGGCGTTATAGCAGACATTTGGTCTGCCGAAACTCGCGGGCTTGCTACTAGTCTCTTTACCGCAAGCGTGTTTATGGGCCCTGTCATGGGCCCCATTGTCGCTGGATAGTAAGTTGACATGCTCTTCTCTCTGATCCCATTGAAACTCAAGAATGCCCCATAGCATCGTCGAGAGCTCCTTAAGCTGGCGATGGGTATTCTGGGTCATGATGATATTCGCCGGGTCGTGCACATTGCTCATGATAATCCTCCTACCCGAAACATATGCACCCGTTCTCCTTCAGAAACGCGTAAGTGATATTAACAACGCCAGCGGCATCAATCTTACTCTATCATAAAGGCCCGGCGGCTAAGGAAGGCCGACCCCGAGAAGAATCATGCGATCTACGCTGAGCATGAACGGAGCGATTGGTCTTTCAAAGGCGTCCTGCACCGCACGCTCTTCAGACCGTTCAAGATGTTAGCCATGGAGCCTATCCTCCTCCTCGTAACGTTCTACGTCTCCATCGTCTATGCCATTCTCTATGCCCGTAAGGCACCCTTTCACCGTGAAACCGCCACCTGCTAAAATGTTCTCCTTCATACAGTTTTCCAGGCGTTCCCGATCATCTTCGTGAGCAAGCGCGGGTTTACAATCGCCCAAGATGGCCTTATCTTCATCGGCATCGGCATCGGGACGAGTCTTGGATCGCTCATCAATGTCTTTACGAGCAGGCACTACCCAGCCCTGATTGCTAAGTGGAAGGGCTTCCCACCTCCGGAAGAACGGCTGTACGGGGCGATGATCGGCGGCCCTTGTCTGGTCGTTGGGATCTTCTGGCTGGGATGGACGGGCGAGTATACCTCTATCCCGTGGTATGTGCCCGCCATCAGCTCGCTGTTCCTCGGCACCAGCATCAGCTTGATCTTCATATCATTCCTGGTCAGTAGTCCATTCTTTGTGTAATCATGCAGTTGCTAACCATCAATATTACATAGAGCTATCTGGTGGATACGTATTTGTGTGTGCTTTCATTCTTCGGTGCTATTCATCGGCTAATCGTCTCCAAGGATGTACAGTGCGTCCGCTTTCGCAGCAAATACGATGTGTCGTTCGGCCGCCGCCGCCGCGTTCCCGCTATTCACGGTGCAGATGTTTACTAAGGTAGTCGCCTCGCCTCGAACCTCTTACCAGGTTGACTTAATTGTTTCTACCTCCTAGATGGGCGTAAACTGGGCGTGTACACTCTTTGGTATACTCGGCTTGATACTCGCCCCATCACCATTCCTGTTCAAGAAATATGGGCCGCGCATTCGTGCGCACAGCAAGTTTGCTCCCTGTATCGTATGTCACCTCCATCGCACACCTTCCTTGTCCCCATTCCTGATGATCGTTTTGCGTGTAGGATCTACGCATTGCGAAGGAGCTCGAGGCAGAAGCCTTGGCGAAGGAAGAGAAAGTTTGATGCGTATCCATTCCTTTCACAGCTGGCATCAATCAGACATCTTCCATTTATTTTCACGAACATCATCACGACATAGACGAAATATTTATTCACAATCCACACCTAGATACATGCATTACCTAGAACTCATTCGTATTCAAATAGAACCTGTATTTCGAAGATAACGTATATCATCCTTTCGGTACACTATTAGTTATTTACCATGTATATGCATTTGCACATTTGACTTGACGCTGCCTACTTTAAATATGCAAAAAGAAACCCTCAGAATTCGCGGCAAGCGTCTGTGCCCAGGATCACCAGTAGGAACTGAACGTACTGAACTTAAGTCATCAGATAACAAAAAGGCAAAATCAAGTGCATTAAGAGAGAATCGAACTCCCGGCGGGTCGAAACAAATGTTCCATTGGCAACGACCCAGGTTACCACTACCCCATTAATGCTATGATTGCGTATCGGAATTGTCATTATTAGACAGAATGGCGATAAGCAGACCAGGCTCATAGTAATTACTACAAACATGTTCGAAAAAGTTGGCTATCATTGCTTGGAACCACTCGTCTATATGGTCTGAGACGCTTCTATCAAGCTGGTAGAGTCGTTGATAGCGCCATCCATTCCAATTTAAACAACAACCAGCGACGGCATCCGAGGGTTCGAACGTTCAAGTCCTTCACAGGCTTTTGATAAATTCGAGCGCTAGCGCAGGGCTACGAAACGGGAGAGGTCAGGCATATTCGCTCTAGATCGGCGAGCCGTCGTACCTCTCAACGGGCTTCACTGGAGTTTTCTTATCCACCAGTTTACCACCTTTCTCGAAGATGAAATGGCTTCGCTTGGTCTTTCCCCCTTCGCCTGCACCGAGAGCAGTGATCAATTTGCGTTTAGGATCGGAAAGTAGAGGGTACGGCAGCTCTTTCTATTGCGATGGTTGAGTATGATCTTCGTAGATCACAAGTATTGTCTTACCTTTGTTTTCCATTTGTTTTGAGCCGTAGGCGAGTCGGCGCTCAAGCAGTAAACCTCAAAATTGTGCGATGTGAAATCCGGATATATATCTCGGAAGCCGCATGCTTGGTTGGTGCAACCCGCTACCAACAGAAACGACGTTAATCCGACATGTCCGGAAGCTAATTCAGAGATCCACGTACGAGTATCCGCCTTGGGGACTAGGAAAAGCACTAGACCTTTTTCAGACACGAGATCAGCAACATCCACGTCTACATCATCCTCGTTTTTCAGGACGATGCTCGGAAGGACGTCGCCAAGGTCGATCTTTGGCAAATCATCATTATCTTCAGTATTTTCTTCGTGTTCAGGACTGGATTTGGCCTACAATCTACATGTAGTCCCATATACGAGGGATGTGAAAACAAGAATGAATGACCTTCTTCGCTGTGGTCTTCTCTGCTGCAGCCTCAGCTGTGCGCTTCACAGAAGGCTTCCTGGTTTTTGCAGTGGTCTTTACTTCCTCTTTCGGTTGCGCTGAGATCCTTGAGGAACGTCGAGGTGCTGAAGATTCTGTAGTAGACATGGTTCAACTTGAAATAACAGTGGGCGCTTAGCGCTTGGGGTAATTGTCACTGTTTCCCCCTGGTCTGCACCGTGGTGGTACTTACACTGCGGATTGTCTTTAGCCTGATTTATTTATTTCAGCCTCAATACATTATTGTGAGAGGATTCCCGTTGCATTTCTGGTGGGTCTGGTGGGTCAAGGAGACCCTTACTCCCAAGCATTGATAATATGAACTCCTATGCCCCTATTGTGTTCCCCTAACTTAGCTTCAAGAGTTTTGCAAGCCATTCCGCCCCGACACCCGTTGATTTACCTTGAGATCGTAAGCTTAAACACAATACCCTGCCACGTACAATCTCCTAACAATGTCCTAGGGCACACGCTTATCCACATCTCCATGGTCAGCCGGCTGGAAAGACGTTCTAGCATCGCTGGATAAAAGAAAGACCCGCAACAACGTTATGCGCATACCACAACTTAGCACTGCACGTTGCTTGGACTCACATGGACCACCTCACCGCTGCTTTTTTAAATCAGGCCGCTCCTCTCCGACAACTTCTGTACTCGAAGAAGATATGGGCTCCCATGGACAGTATCACAGGCGGGCCGAGCGGGGGAGGAGTTATGGCACCAACATCTTGTGATCAAGACTACATACGCTCTCGAGCTCTTCGACTTCGAGAATCCGTTGGCGGTTCAAGCTATTCTCGTCCTGACTTCTGTGTTCTTCGCCACCCAAAGATTACTAGATGTAGTGCATAAAACCTTAAGTACTCTCCAAAGGGCCCACGTTTGCCTTCTGATAGTGAAGAACATGTTCATATTTGTGCTCGCCCACCTACTTTTTGCACCCACCAGCTATGCAGCGCTGTATGGGTTCCCCGATTGCATTAATGGTCCCTTGAAGAATAATATCGTCTGCGATACGGCCAAAAGTCCCAGGGAGCGGGCGCAGGCCGTCGTAAGCCTGTTCACCATCGACGAACTCATCAATAGAACTGCCAACGAAAACCCAGACATACCTCGGTTGGGTCTTTCTAGTTATAATTGGTGGTCTGAGGCCCTCGTACGTCCTCTCGCTGTCCTAACTCTTTCGGGACGGATGGATTAATGAAAGATCATTGAAACCGTTAACCATGTAGCATGGTGTCGCTACCAGTCCTGGTGTAACCTTCGCTCCTTCGGGCAACTTCAGCTTTGCCACATCATTCCCTCAACCCATACTCTTGGGCGCTGCATTCGACGATGCGCTGGTCAAGGAGGTAGCCACCGTGATCAGCACGGAGACCCGGGCGTTCAACAACTTCGGGCTTGCCGGTCTCGATTACTTCACGCCGAATATCAACCCATTCAAAGACCCTCGTTGGGGGCGTGGTCAAGAGACGCCTGGCGAAGATCCCTTCCATATATCGCAATACGTCCTCCAGCTGATCAGCGGCCTGCAAGGCGGCATTGATCCCCCACAATTTAAAATCGCCGCGAGTTGCAAACATCTTGCTGCATACGATCTGGAGCTCTGGCAAGGCATCGCGCGCTTCTCTTTTGACGCCATAGTGACCACCCAGGACATGTCTGAGTTCTACCTCCCCCCATTCCAGAGCTGCGTTAGAGACGCCAAAGTCGCATCGGTGATGTGCAGTTACAACGAGATCAACGGGGTCCCATCGTGCGCTAATTCGTGGTTACTGCAAGACTTGTTGCGGGGCGAGTGGGGGTTCGATGACAACCGTTGGGTGACAGCCGACTGCGATGCTGTCGACAACATATGGAGAACACACCACTTCACATCTACGCCCGAAGAAGCTGCAGCCATTGCACTCAAAGCAGGTACAGATGTTGGTTGTGCTCGCAATGGAACGGCCTTCGCGAGGGACTTGCCGGCTGCTTTCAATCAATCAATGATCACTAGAGCCGATCTAGAGGAAGCAGTCGTGAAGCTTTATACTTCCCTTGTCCGGTAAGCGACGACAAATACATTACCTACAGGTATCAGTGTACCTGATACGTTCGATTTAGCCTTGGCTATTTTGATCCTCCAGAGACACAACCATTTCGACAGATTGATTGGTCGGACGTCAATGTCCCGAGCACCCAAGCTCTTGCACACAGAGCAGCGGTGGAAGGAATAGTTCTTCTCAAAAACGACGGGATCCTCCCGCTTGACCGTAAATTCAAGCGTGTTGCGTTGGTAGGACCATGGGCAAATGCTACCGTGCAGATGCAAGGCAATTACCATGGCATCGCTCCATTCCTCATAAGCCCTCTACAAGGAGCCATCGACGCAGGCTATGAGGCCACCTTCGAATTCGGAACTACAGTGACGGGGAACACTACGGATGGATTCTCCGCTGCCGTCGCAGCGGCTCAAAGTGCCGACTTGGTTGTCTTTGCGGGTGGCATTGATGAATTATCCATAGAAAGAGAGGGCCAAGATCGTACGGAGATCACATGGCCTGGAAATCAGCTCGAGCTTCTTACAGAGTTAGAACGAGTAAGCAAGCCGATCGTTGTCCTACAATTTGGAGGCGGGCAGGTCGACGATAGTGCGTTTAAAAGCAGTCGGAAGGTACGTCGCTTTGCATGATTATCGGATACTTCGATTCGACCAATATCTGTAGATCAACGCGATAGTATGGGGAGGATATCCCGGACAAAGTGGAGGAACTGCACTGTTTGACATTCTCTCAGGAAAGGCGGCACCCGCAGGACGTTTACCCGTCACCCAATATCCTGCCGAATACGTCAACCAGGTCCCTATGACTGACATGTCACTGCGTCCGTCTGCGAACAATCCAGGACGAACCTACCAATGGTACACCGGTACACCTGTCTTCGACTTCGGCCATGGATTGCATTTTACCACGTTCTCCTTGATGTGGCAGAAGAGACCCCAAGCGCGTTACAGCATCTCGGACTTCGTATCCAGTATTCGCCGCTCAAAGACACCAGATTTACTCACATTTGACACACTCGAAGTGGTTGTCCATAATACGGGCAAGGTCAAGTCCGACTTCGTCACTATGCTATTTGTGAGTGGCAACGCTGGACCAGCACCCCGACCCAACAGAAGGCTGGTTTCCTATGAACGATTACATGATATCGGGCCAAGATCATCTGCAAGAGCTCACCTGAATATAACGCTCGGTTCGTTGGCTCGCGCCGATTCGCAGGGGAATATGTGGTTGTTTAATGGTGTGTACCAAGTGGCTGTTGATACTCCAGGCCAATTAGTGCATCAATTCGAACTGGTGGGGAGTCCTGTCCAGATCAGCCATTTCCCGCAGAATCCGAGTACATAGCGTTACGTCGATGATATTAGCTAGAGGATACCGCCTGCCATGCCTCGTTCAAAAAATACAGCGGAGTTGTCAGACAGTCTATATTGCAACCGGCGGTTCCCTTGCACTCCTTGAATTAAACGCGTCGAAGGTCCAAAGTAGAGCGTAACCTAAACAAAGATTCAGAAACCCATGCCCTCAATTGCAGTCAAGATAAGCATTACCTCCCCACTGACAGCTCCACTCCGACCGCTTGCAAGTGGACGGACGTCAATGTGGTATGTGCATAGTTGCAATAGCATTCGAAATACGTCGTCGGGTTGCGTTGGCGTGACTACGTGATGTCTGATGAGCAATGTTGAGCCAAACTGCACGTATTCACGATTTTTACATAGGTCAGCTCTAGTCGGACAATGAGAGATTCGCGCACCTTGCGGCAGAGACCCCGAACAGCGCGGTGGAATCGTACAACGTCCTTACTGGGAATCCCCATCCATTGTAACGATGAAATCCCGTCTAGAATCACGTCTGAATTCTCCGAATCAAAACGCGAGAGATTCGAAGAGACAGCATCAAATAAATCGTGTAGTCGTGATGAGTCTTCACCCCTCGAAGGCCGTATCAGCGGTAAAACATCGATGAATGTGATGGATCCAGACGCCACTTTCTCCGCAATGTTAAGATTCTGAACGTGAACAAAGCGGGAATGATTACTGAAGCGCGTTCAAGTGATTAATTCACCCACGGATTTCGCGGCAATCGCTTTCCATCTGGATACGTCGGGGAGCATCGATACAATGAGGCATCTGTACGACCGATCCTTCGCTTGAGCAGCAACATGCGAGTGTATTATGAAATCGGCTGGCGAAAAGAGCTCGTCGGTGACAAGAAAAGTGGATCTGGTGGGCAAATTAAATGGTGATAGCATGGTCGCGGCCGACATGCAAGCTGAAGAAATTGAAGTTGAGGGTATTTCGCGATCACGTGCAGTTGATAGGAGCGTTTTAGGAGAGAGCTCAGTCAGACAATGCCAGCCACTCGCTATTGTAGGCCACCGTTCCTTCTCTCTGATTCTCCACCATGTACTTTACACCAGTAAAGCGACTTTTCATCCGACTCGAAGCAGGACGGGCATTGGGAAAGCGTCGTCGGGGAGAAGATATAGAAACCCAGGATTTAGGGCCCAAGAAGCGTAAAGGCGTGACAGGTGCAACATCGAGGAATCCAGTGGCGACAAAGCATGCTCATGGCTCAGCGTACGCTTCCCTTACTGGAGCTCCTCGGATCGCTTTGCAGCACGAAGATTGTTCTGAGGATGCAATCGTCATTACCGCCCTCGACAAGATACCCTTCTGTTGTCATGAAGATCTCTTGACGATGTCTAGGGAGAAACTTCAGGAAGTCGCAGCTTCACTGAATGCCAAATTACCAGAGTCAATGAGGATTGACGTCGCGCCACTTCGCACCGACAGAGAAATGCGCAAGGACATCGAGGTAGCCGTAGGCATCACAAAGAACGTACCTGGAGCACCTAAAGCGAACAAGAGAAGGGCTAACGCCACACCTACGCGGAATGACAAGCACGCAGAATCGGTAACGCCGCTCAGCAGCCCACTGGCGAGCAGAAGTAGGATATACGGGGTTTACACTCCTAGCCCTGGACTTGGGCGACTAGATGAGGCTGACGAAGAGGACTTTAGTCAAGAAAGACAAAGCAAACGTCGCAAAGTCGCGGCAACGAACACCTTTAGGAACGAGATCGACGACGTCTTCACTTCTACGGGCAGCAATAGGCCTCACCCGAGGGTACTGCAGAATATATTCAGCGCGTCGTCATTGCGGGCACACCCAACTCAGTTGACGCCGTACCATAATCTAGTCCAGGCACCCTCGGCGCAGCCGAGGAGGAAACATCGGCCAACAAGCCAGCTAGTTACAAGTTCGTCTGTTGCAGCGCAAAACAGTCTCTTGACGCCCATGCAAACATCGACGCCTCGGAAGTCACGAAGCATGCTAAGAGGTTCACCCCTGCGGTCGCCTCTCCGTTCTCCTTGGGGAAACATCAAGGACGTGTCAGTGGAGGACGACCCAGACGCCATAGCCTTGATGTCCGGCATGTACGGTATGAGGATGTGTGAATCGTACGATGGGGACTTCTTGGATATGGACGTTGATACTTGAAGCACGCATAAAGCTGTTATCTGTTTCGCGTATGTGTTAATACCATGGGATTGAAAAGTCCGAGTATGAACCTGAATAAATATGATATAGTGAGGATGCTGTGCGGAAAAGCTAGTGCAAAGCAACTCACGATTACACTGATCCAACCAAATTACCGATATAGCGCAAATATACTGAACTACCTGCGGAGACGTATCGTGACACACCAGTTGTCACCAATCTCGATCCCTCCGTTTATACCGTCCATTCTCTTTCCGGGCCTCTTTCTCGATCTCTTCTTGCTTTCTCCTATGCATATCCTCTGCGTAGGCATTGATATCATTAGCCTCTTGGGTGCTTGGAAACCCGATGTTCCAGTAGCCCGGCGGCGTCCGACCTCGAACCCACTGTTGCCGATGCCGGGATATAGCTTGCTTATGTCGATCAACGGTCTTAGTCCTACTGTCGGGGGAGGTGTTACTGCTCGAAGCTCGGTGGCGTTGAGCGGTTGGAGTTGATTCCGGCGATCGCCACAAAGGAGGCTGAGGCCTAGGAGGGAGAGGTCCAACAGCTTCATAGTACTAGGCCAAACCTCATCAAGCGGGGCTGAGGAAAGGATAGGAGATACCCACGTCGCGGCAGCACTCGCAATCGCCCGCGTGCAACTTCTTTCTATCCTTTTTATTTCTCACTACTTCCTCGAACTGGAAGTTCAGCCCACCGTTGCGTTTGGGATCAATCGCGAACAATGTGTTGATGGGCTTGGAGCTCCTGCGAAGCTTCAGCCACGGAGTACGATGAAATGAGGACACTCACGCACTCCGAAGATTGAGCTGGCTGCGCATATCTCCCCCGACCTTTGTAAGCCGAGTAGTCTGTGAGCCTACCATTTCTCGCCGGCGCTGATGGCGTCGGAGTAGTGGCTCCGCCGTCCTCTGTGGCCTTTCCTTTTCCCTTGAACAACGGGGCGGAGTCGGGGGTGGGTTTCTCATTTCCCATTATGCGGACTAGTGCCTTATCCTTTAATGGTGCCCTCGTGGAGCGATCAGGAGCTCGAACTGGTGTCGAACTCATGTTTGCGGAGACATCTTCGGCGTACGTGCGCCGCACTTTACTAGGCCGAGCTGCCTCTGTATTAGGTCGTCGCTGTAGACGGCTGGTCGTGGGGGACGTTCGATTTTCGTGAGGGACAGTTCTCGGGATCAAAGGCCTGGACGTATAATTAGGCGTCTCGAACTTAGTGGCCACACGAACAGGAGCAGGGCTGAGGTTAGTTGCACTGGGCACTTCGACGAAAGTGAGACTAGCCAATGGGTTCATGGGATTGACGCACTCTGGGAATCGTCTTCAGTATCTGAAGATGGGCCCCCACCCTTCCTGAACAACGTAGCGGCGAATGGTTCCAAAGCTGCAATATGTTGAGGGAAATCCCTCTGTAGAGATTGATAGCAACAGACCTTGTGAATCACTTTCGGTGTCCGAACTATGTGCAGGTAAATCGTGAGGAGATGGGCTCGACGGAGGAAGCTTGGATTGAGGAGAATGCGACCGGGCCACACGCGTCTGCGAGGAACGAAGAGACGATGTAGGTTCTATTTGGGGTGTTTGTCGATGTGGAATAGCATGCACTATGCCGAGGTGCTTATCTGAGGGACGAATTTAAGCATCGACTGTCAATTACAAGCGAGTAGAACGTACCTAAGGCAGCTGGATTAGTGCCGTTGGCCAGCATATCAATCAGCTTCTGTAGTTCATTCCTAGAGAAGCCTTTGAGGCGTTTTTGCTGTAACTCCGCGCGGTGTGGATCTGTGCTATCCATCATAGCGTCCGTACAAGCTAGATATTTGCGCACTTTATCCATTGCTCGGTAGTCTCTCGCATATCGTTTGCTAGCGCGATCCATAGAGTCTACTACCCTATCATAACGCTTTTGAAGAATCGCAAGCTCACTGCCACTGGATGTAAGCAGTCAGACGAAGAGCAAAGAAGACAGTTAAGAAAACTAACGACTTGAGCGACTCTACCTCCGCGCGCGACTCTGCTAGGCTGCGCTTGAGAGATTCAACCTCTTCCCTGTCATTTGCTGACTCGTCCACAGCGGCCTGCGCTGCTTTTAATCGACGTTGAAGGTCGGTCATACGATCACTGCATTCCTTGTATGTCATATCTTCGTCGGCATTCTCGATATAGACGAGAGCTTCCATGAGACTAGGAAATCCAAGTAGCGAGGCTAAATGTTCGCCACGGTGTCTAGCATCAAAAAGCTGCTTCAAGAGGTCGTCGTTCGTGGCCTTGCATCGCGTCAACTTGCGCTCTATGTCAGCAAGCTCTTTCTGATGCTTCTCTTCCACAATTTTATCTCTAACGCGAAGGTTGGCGCTGGAGAACGTGTTCCCCGTCGCCATGCCACCTAATCGTGTACTGGAAGGAAGGAGGGAACCTGGACGTGGAACTGAAGTCTGAAGTGGCGGAAGCAACCACGACTGGCGCCACCAACGGGTGATTGATGCGTGACAGCGTGGTGTCACGTCAGGTGATCGTGATGCTCACAGTGTATAGGGAGTACTAAAGGGGCGACCTTGCTGCGATTTAGAAGAGTTAATCCCAAGAATGACAGCCAATATAGTAGTATAGCGGTCCATGAGTTAGACTTAGATCAAAATAATTTTTAGGTGCACTTTCTTAGCGCTCAGCGCTCAGCTTACACAGCTATCAAGATTTCATCCCGAGGAAAAGTTTGAAGCGCCCATGGTAACGGATTTTATGAGATTCCATCATGCCGATGTAATTCGACTGGCAGAGATCTAAATTAGTACGAGGACGCTACAATTCGACAGCAGGATATGGCAGGCTGGTGTCAGCATAAGTTGTACCTTCGCAACTCCAACCACCCTTGCAAGTATCTCTATCATGGTACCAACGAGTCATTTCGTCTCGTACACATGCGGAAATCTACGGCGCCAGTAATTCAATGCGTACAACCATCTTACCGTATAGTCTCTCCGTCCTTGCGAATCAGCTTTGCACTTGCTGTGCAGTGGCCAGTGCTAAATTTTCAGCATCCTGCACCATCCAGAACAAGGTGCTGACCAGGAACACACCGTGGTCGGGCTTAGTGAAGTCATCGGACGCTTCATACAGATCTTCGATCATACGATTATACTCGCAGATAACGATCTTATTCTGTCACTGCATGTTATCATGTTACTTCCGATCAGTGAGCGGCAGCGAGAAGCTCGAGAGTCAAAGCTGTGCCAACTAAAATACGGGCTTGACAAGGGCTTGACGTGCTTGCACGCACTCAAGTATATGTATTTTAATATCAAAGATCGGTGTGCCTAAGTTTAACTCTCCGTAATGCAAGCATTAGCATGCATAATACGACCAACCAGAAGCAAGGGACCAGGAAGTAGAGTAGTGTTCCCACCACGTGGCCGAATTCAGGGAGAATACAGCTCGGGCGCCCTTCCTACTTTAGCAATCCAACGGCGCCAAGTGGCGCTCGTACAGCTTCTGCGGTTGAGATAGCGTCTACGCCTAATATACGTCAATGGGTGCAGTACTCACTTCTCTCTGGGCCTAACATTCCAATAATAGCATGTCGATTCCGGGTGCAATCAGCGCGATGCCTTTGTATCAGTATGACTCCGTCTACCGATCACCAATGAAACCTATGGCGCCTGGCCGCCCTTACTTGGGTCTGGAGGTCATGCTTTCTTGACTATCGGTAACTACAATACAACAGATTTCCGACGGACCATTCGCTGAATATTGCGCCGGGGTTTGATAGCTTAATCAGAGGTGCGCAGACGCGCGATTGCGACAATTGACTGGGTTCCCTACTTCTTGGGGGACTTGTGTCCGTGTAGTAAATATACAAGGGTACATATAAAGACCTTGTTGTTTGCTTGCAAGACACCATCCGATTATTGTGCAGCGATGCATCGTCATTCATCTTCGTCACACTCGCGACAGAACCCGCCGGTCATCACACTTTACGACATCCGTGCAGGACACAGTCCGCAACCATGGGCCCCGAATATCTGGAGAATACGGCGAGTACATCATCACAACTGCCATGAGGCTTACTTACACCTCTTGGCAGCTTTATTTTGAATTACAAGCGTCTGCCGTACCGCACCGTGTGGCTTGAATTCCCTGACGTAGAAGCCACGTTACGTTCGATAAACGCACCTCCAAGCTCGGTGCGCAACGACGGGCGCCCTTCATACACGCTACCCGTCATCGTTGATCCTGTCCAATCCTCCACCCCTCGAATTCTGTCCAATGTCAACAATATTGCGGAATACCTCGAGTCATCATATCCTGCACGGCCCATATTTCCCGAAGGCTCACGGGCATTGCAGTCCTTATTCGTACACTTCGTGCAAAACTCCTTCGCTCAGCCGCTGCTCCCAATTATGGTGCCTCTGAGTCACCAGCGACTCCCAGAGCGCAGCCGTGATCACTTCTTCGGAGGACCCACTGGGTATGCGACACCGGGCATGTCGGCGCCGCAGTTATCTGGCAGCCAACGCGAGCAAGCGTGGAACGCGGTCAAAGACCAATTCAATTTCCTCGCCATGATCCTTGACAAGAATACTGGCGATGGAGATGGAGTTGTTGTTCAGGGGCATCACGTGTCCTACGCCGACTTCGCATTATGCTCCGTTCTCATCTGGATTGCACGCATGGCTCCCCACGATGAGTGGTCCAGAGTCCGTCATTGGAATGGAGGGCGCTGGGGAAAGTTGTATGACAGATGCCTAGAGTATATGGATGAGTTATGATCAGCGGCAGCACAACCCGGTATCCGAAAGACACTTCTCAGGACAATTTACTAGCATATAATACCAGCCATGTAATCATTTGAGGGAATGATGGTTCGTCTGTTGCTTTAGGGAATGGTGCACTAATGGGTAGTTTGAGTCATTTATTCGGCCTACGGGCTGTAATGCCAGGATACCAGTCTAGATAGGCGATCCACGTCTCGACCTATGAGAGAAGACCATTTAGCGATACTGCTTAGGGTGAACCAGTACATATCGCAGTGCTTTGTATGCAATGACTTACAAATCCGAAATCTGAAGCTGCAGGTTTAACTGCCTGCGCCACTGGTTGCTACGGTTAAACTGCGACTATCTTTATTCTTCTTGCGTTTCTTTTTTCTGGTTTCATTATCAACGGGAGCCGCTACGGCCTGCTTTTCGACATCCTCGCGGGAGCGTTTCTGTCCATTAGTGTGCGAGATCTCTACGGGCCCACTTCGACCGTCTCTTTCATTAGTGGGTCCGCATTCCAAGCCTCCCTGCGGCTCGGCAACGATGTCATGGACGGCGATATCGGCGTTGAGATTAGCGCCATTGTGCGCGCTGCTCAAGGGAGTTTCGGTAACGGGAGCGCTGAGCTTCAGCTGCGAAGGCCCTTCCGGGATGACGACCCTCGGTTCAGAAAGCACCGCACGGTACGTCTTCCGTGTTTCTAATGTGATTGGTTAGCCGTCGGTCTGGCTTGCGCTCGGAAAATATATCCCACCAGCGCGTTTAATAAGTGATCGGGGTAATGTCGACATAGAGTCGCGTGCGGTATTTTGAGGGACATCCAGCAAAGAAATGCTGCGCAAACAGTCAGCTCCAAGACAAAGGGACAAGGTGCCGGTGGGGCATGGCGTACATGTTACCAATGTCTCGGGGCGCTCTGAGATCGGCATCTGCTACAGCTCCACTACTCACCAGTATCCCCTTGCCTTTCGTGACCCGACAAAGTTCTCTCGAGGCTGCCCACCAATTGCGCTTCGCGCTGCTATCGTTGATCGCCGCGTCCGCATTCACTAGACATGGATCGTTCTCTCCACCTAGCGCGCCTATATAATTGATCTCGAAAACTGCGCCATTCTTCAGCGCCGTACGAATCAGAGTGTGCTTCATGCGAAATGGAAGTCGGGGCAAGGTGAGGGGGAGAGATATGATATGCGCGGTAAGCTGTGAGGGCAGGCTATGTGTCAGGCAAGCTAGCGAGAAAGTGGTTGCGGAGGTTGGTAACAAAGAAATGAGATCGTAGGAATTGAACATCGGGATGTTGGCATTGATCTTGCAATATGTGAGCTCCCATAGGAAGGTTAAGATACGATGAGCGTACAAGGCCGAATCCTTTCTCACTGTCTTCATCCAATATAATCGTCAATCGCTTCAGAAATATGACTCCCAACCGCTGCTTCAGTTGAGGTAGAAGATTATCAAGGACGTTGCGATGTGATTTCGGGTCGACCTTTTTGTGCACGACCTGGTTGAACGCAAGTACCGTGTATCCTACTTCGAGACATCATCAGAGACATGATGGTGGATCCAAGCAGAGTTATCCTGTTTACATTGAAGAAGCAGACTAATGCGTGATTCCAAGGCAATGACCTGGGCGGGGGAGAAGACAGAGGCTGGGGGAGTTTCCGCATTAGTTTGTTTTCCTTTCCCCTTTCTTGATGGCGCTGTCGATGGGAAGGAAGAAAGAGGTATCGGAATGTTCAAGTCAAAAAACATAACCAGCATAAGCGACTGCACTAACCTCCGAACAGCGATAGTAAGTGGCACGTGATCCGCGTTTAGAAAGGAGATGTATTAGGAGTAAAAGGAGATTTATCCTACTTTCCAGTTCCATAGGCTTCACCCAGACAGTCGAGTAGCGATAAATATTGTAGCACAAATATACTATGCTCACTAGCAGCTGAGACTGTACGTTTGAGCTGATTTATCCTGGGTGGAGTGTCTGAGGGAGTACAACTTCCGACCAACTTGCTAACCCGTCCTGCAACTCAACCGAAAGGCAAACCCGTAAGCCAAGAAAGTTACTTACAGGTTAGCATGCATTGAGTACATAAAAATGAGAGCTGGAGAACCCCAAAGTATTATTATTGGATACGGTACCTACGCCCGCCGCGATGAATAATGAACCCTATTCTCAAAGTCAATTCACCCTCACGAATCTATACCATCGGCTCGCAACACGGTGGCAGCTTTGTTACCCCCGATGCATCGCACTTTTCGGCTCCTTGCTCGATAGCGAAGAAGAGCACGGATGTAACCTCATATATTTTACAATGACAGGCCACTTGGCCAAGCAACTCTGGGGCGGCCTGAGGTTGTGAAGAAACCTACACAACTGTGTATGGACATCATGAAACTAACAGGTCCTGTTTGACTCGACCAGGGACGTCCAGCGCCATCTTGCACCCAGATGGCACTATGCAGTCCAATTCGTCGCCAACTAGACCAAGTCCGCTGACGACACGAAAGCACACAGATGGGATATTCGTAGGCGCAATAATCATGGTCGCAGTGTTCCTATTTGGGGTGGTCAAGTGTGGTAGTAGGTGATGGGTACGACTAAGAGCTAGGTGGACGTCGAGATCCTGCTTGCCCAACAAACACCCTTGAAAACCTTCGCCACATGTATCAACTATGCGTGTAAACTTATATCGAGTTTTGTGACAGTGTGTTACACGCCTATTGTCCAGAGGCTTCATCTCTTCGCCGCAACGGCCGCCCGGGCAAGGAGAGGGAGGATAACAATAGTTCACGCAGGTTTCCCGCACAGGATAGGTCCCATGGCGAATATGAGTGGACAGAGTTTGGGTGACGGGAATTCAGAAGAACACAGACAACGTGCCCACCATCACAATTCCGGGCACGGCCTATGAAGACCAATCTGTTAAAGAAAGAACCGTATTGTCAAACTCTGGAAGGGCTTACCTTTTTCCTCCATGGGGTGGAGTCCAAGCGAGTATATCTGAGAAGCTGTAGTCTCTGGCTACCTGTAAGCCAAAGAACGCAAGGGCGTCCACCTGGTTGAGAGTGATGTGATATGATTCCAGGTTGTAAAGATTTCACCAGCCCCCTATTGTCGTTACACTACCAACCTTGCTTGATAGGCGGGCGACTTGAACCAATCTTGATTGCTGAGCTGCAAGCTCACAACGATAACAGATCAGGGGATGGTCCTTGCTTCAGCTCCATCAAATCAAGAAAAGAACACGGAATCTGCTTTTCGAGGCAACGTCAGGTGTCTCTTAGAAAACCAATCAACAACCCGCGTACATGCAGTGCAGGTCGCGTTGATCGTGTGCACGAAGCTTGATGCCGATGTTCTCACCTGGAAATATATATTATCGCAGCCATTATCCAATCTGATTCACGGTCGCTAAGCTCCTCATGCGCAGTAACTACTTCACGGCATTTCTGCACCACTGCTCCCACAAGAAAAACTAGAGGTAATTGCAGTTTGATCACCGCCGAATGTAATTCATTGACTGCTGACCGTTGAATGTTGAACGTTGAACCCTTGTGCCTCCTAATTCAACCCCCCTGAATCAGTCAGCTTCTACAAGTGCTTGAAAGTGTGCAACGTATCTGTCAGCGAGATGTTGAACCGTTGATCGTCAATGTGGGTCGCCTGATGCTGATCGGAGGGTAGGAAGCAATAGTCGACCGGGCCTGGTGAGTGTTCCAACGACATGTAGGTAGTGCCATCTCCGTGGCCATGAGTGCAAATCGTCGATCAACGAGGAACATTGATGAGGGCTGGCTAGATGGAATCATGATCGTGAAACACCTACGTGATGATGCCAACAAGTCTTCACCGAAGCTAGACCGAGATGGACGAAAGACGGGTTAAGGATCGGTGACTCTGCTTGATGCGTCTGCAGGCTACACGAGGCGCAAAAGGAGCTGAAGCCAGGGTGCCTATGTAAGAAGCATGCCCTCCAGAATAGTACCTAGTCTTACACATTTGCGCAAGTGTTAACATTATTCCGAGGGCAGTGCTTGGAGAAGTTTATGCAGCCCCAAAGATCGATGTTACTCCAGGTTGCTGCGTGCTAGAGCATAAGGTTTGATGCTGTCAGGCGAATGGCCGCTGAAGACTTGTCATCGGACTCGCAAGAGAAAGCGTGGGGCTCGCAAGCTGCATATACAAGCGGGATGAATGCAGATCACATATTAGCGACTCCGGCAATAAATACTTAATGTACAACAGTGGTTTCGACTGCGACTACACAAGCGATCAGACGTGGCGCCGTATCGCTAGAATCAGAGTGATAAGTAAGTATTTTGACACCTGGAACGGATACTCACGTCGTCGACCCTCTGGCGTCCGGCGGGGTTGGTAGATAACCGATGGTTTGTCATGGTAAGGTGAAACAAAGAATTTGAGCGACCCCGAGGGGTCGCCGTATTGTCGACATAGATTGATGAGCATGTCATCCGATAATGCGGCACCTATACCGAAGGTCCCTATCTCTGACTGGAAGATAGAGTAGTGCGACTGTTCATCCTCCGGAATATTCAACTATTGGCATGGTCAGTATATTTTCTACGCAAATCACACTTGGCGCTGACTTTCTCGAAAATGCGCCCTCGGATATTACTGGCATCTCTAGCGCCGGTGATGTCGACCGCAAAGTATCGCTCAGCGTCGCATGAGACAACGATGCGGATAGCTGGGGTGGGGTAGTGAGGCCTAGAGCGATAATTCAGTCAATTAATATGCATGGAATCAAACGTGAGGCAACGTACATCGTCCAGGGAAAGAACAAAGCCGGTATACATCTTCCTCGGAGGAATGAGACCTTTATGTACCTCCGGAGGAGCACGATGCGAGCGCCTGGATTATGAAAGCTTCAACACCAGGGCAACATTATTTGATGGATGATTGATAGTCAGTGATCAATGGTCCGGGCTAGCAGCAAGTGATTGAACAATATTAGCATTAATCCTATCATATCAGGAGCACGCTAATGCATATCCTTACCGCATTTCTAACAGCGAGGTTTCGTAGCTAGCTCGCGACGAGCGCGACGGCCCGTCGCGTAGCTGAGGCTGATGATGAAGTTGGCATCTTCTTCCGATGACGGCTAGATCGTTGTCGCCAAAGGGACCTAAACATTGGCATATCCTTCTATCCACGATCCGGACTATAGTGAAAGATGTTCTGGTGGAAATAATGAGTTGTTTCAACCATGTTTCAAGTCGATTCATCGTGTGAACAGCTGAACTCGGAATCCGCATGTGGCGACTGGCGAAAGAGGAAGGAAGGATTGGCTCTCGTCATTTCAACTTCTCACTTAGTAACCGGCGAGTTCGTTCTCACCGATGTTGCACGGAAATGTGAAGGATTTAATTAGCAATCCCCTTTCATCGGATATTTTACCACTAGGTTACCGAGGGCGCGATGTCGGTGACCGTATCCAGCAGCAAACAATCCGTACTAGAAGCGATGAGCGCTCGTACGTGCCTTGAACTGGGGACGCTCTGGCAAGCGTGTGTTCCCAGCAATTGGAACCTTGGCGCATCTACCGGTGGCCTGCTCTCACAAACAAATCAGGAGCATCAGAGGATAAAGGCTGTGCGACGAATCCAATCAATGATATCTCTCACCTCTTCCTGCGGACTGATGGGAAGCAAAACCAAAGCTGCCAGAGTTCTGGGGTCGTAGCCAAGTCCGGAGACCCACTTCTCATACGATACAGTGAGTCCTTATGCCTTATGAATCAGGCCGAGGCCGTCTTGGTTTTGACCCTTGGTGCGCACTTTTGACTAGCGCTGGCGCCATCCCATCCCATCGACTGCAGGTACAGCATGTGGTGAAAGCAATTCTTCCATCAAAGAACTATTTCAGCATTTCTCGCTAGTCACTAGTGTGCCACCTTGCCAACTTTCAAGCCTGGACGTGGTCGCTGATGAGGTCTCTATATGGCGTAGAGTATCACAGGCTGCTTTGAGAGGGAAGCCATGTAAACCACTCACCACTAGCACTCGCTATTTGTATGGCCATATGAAAGATCCATGTGCAATGAGGTTTATCGTCGACCCGCCTTCTCACACCAGCATATTTTCGGGTATCCCGACCGTCCGGAAATCAGGCTCTCATGATTGCGTGCTCGCGGAGTTGGCCGTTATCTAATCGCCCTCTCTCATTAATAGACCCACTTGCACTGCAATCGTTCTGTAATTCAAGCTTCACCTTCCTGAACCATGGCACCTACCATCAAAGTTGGAGATACGATCCCTGAGGGGGAATTTGGTTACATCCCTTACTCGCCTGCCCTGGACGACCTCGTAAGCCTTCTAACAACCCCACCATTGAGCCTAGAGATGGCTGATTGATACTTTCTTGATGCTCCATCTCTTGATCTACTTCGTGGTTGCCCCGTCGAAACTCCCCAGGCCGCCTGCGGTGTTCGTAAGTCAAACGAACTTACGATTAACATCGCACGCATCACTCACACCTTCCTTTATGAACTGATCGACATCCCTAGCTAGCAAACTTAAGACTGATGAGTGGAAGGGAAAGAAGGTTGTCCTCTTCTCCGTGCCTGGAGCATTCACTGTGCGTAGGTGTCGATTCAACCGATCTGCTAATCTGACCATTATGCTCGTTATCGTTATCAGCCCACCTGTCACGTGAACCACCTCCCGCCCTACGTTGAGAAGTACGAAGAGTTCAAGGCTAAAGGCGTCGATGTTATCGCCGTCTTGGCCGCGAACGATGTGTTCGTCATGAGCGGCTGGGGCCGAGTGGAAGGCGTCAAAGACAAAGTAAGCACTCCGAAAGCCGCGCTACGGATTGCATCGCGAACTGTCACGTCCTGATGATTGGTCTTAGATTCTGTGTCTCTCTGACACGGGCGCTGCATGGTCCGCCTCGTTGGGTCTCTCCCTTGATTTGTCGGCATTGGGCTTGGGCACTAGAACTAACAGGTAAGCCCCGTGCCTCCTTCCATACTGATGGAATGAACGAACTGGAAAATAGATACGCCTTGATCATCGACGATCTTGTCGTCAAATACGTCGAGGTTCGCCCCATGTCCTCATAGCCCCCGCGACGTTTACTAACAATATGTCGTTCCTCACCCAGGTCGAACCCGCCCCAGGTGTTACCGTTTCTGGTGCCGATGCAGTCTTGGCTGCACTCTAAAGGATAATGCATCGAACTGAGTATCGAGCCCTAGAATTGATGTCGTTCCAAATACACATTCCTCAATGCTACGAAAATTCTGCTCTCATCATGTTTCAAGTTAAGATGGAGTGGATATACATACATACATACCTTCGAAGATCCTCTGACAACGGGGAGTCTGGATGTGCCCTTCATGGCGATTACAGCCGGTCCTACATGTGCGTCGCAATGACTACTTGTCACTGTTGGCGAACAAAGATGCGGATCTGCAAATTCATCGAAACTCGGCGTAGGAGACCGTTGAAATGTCTTATTTTAATTCTCGGGTTTGATGCTGCATTGCTCTATTAGTCCCAGAATCACCGTAAGAATCGAACTTAGCTAGTTTCCAGCTGGGGGCGCCTTCCCTCCGATATCGATACCGAAGACACGATCCTCCCTTGATGGCCATGCAACGACTTCGAAAGGTTCTGATGATACGGACAATGGGAATTAGGAATGCCAATACAATTATGCAACAGGTACACTGCAATGAGAAGGCGTGAATATAAGGATATATACAGTGATACATCATGCCCATGGATTGTTGTCGACGCCGTCCAGGTAAACTCTAGCATGTAGTGGGGGTGTCCCCGTGCGTGCGATGGTGCCTCCCAGGTCGGGTGTCTCGGATATGCTGGTTCGTGGGGCATCGTGATGGTTGCCGGCGTGCCCACCAAAGTCGTGCTCAAAGGTGTCCCAGACCACTTCGCCGGCGTCAACTCTTCTTGACCGCGCGTCTTCTGGCTGATGCCCTGCCGTCGGATCTTCAACCCCCACCTCGCCTTCTTGCCCGCGTCCGGCATCATCTTCTGTAACGAACCCCTTCCGATACACCTTTCTCAACGACGATCCGGTCATGGCAGGCTCGCCCTTCCGCCGTTCCTGTATCCGGTCTTCTTCGGCGGCATGGTTGTCTTCCACTACCAGATCGACGGCATCCGGTGGGAGAACATTGGGTAGCGATTTCGCGGGAGATCCAGAGTGGCTTCGTGATATAGATGCCGCCCGTACCCTCGGGTCCCTTTCGCTGGCATTACTACTCTCAGCAGACGACGGATACGAATGCGTCGTGTCGACATGTGGATGTAGATTATTCTTATTCCGATACCCTGATGCAGGCCGAGGAAGGCCCTGACTTTGATAGTGCTGTGCTTTCGTCCAGTTGAGCTTGACGGAGTCCGCGCCACCGTGTTCATCAGCAACCCGGTCCGATTCATGGTCAATCAATCGCTCGTTGATGCGGGGTACTACACCTTGGAACTTGCCCTTCCCCTTCAGGCCACCATCTGTCTGCCTCTGCGTCGTCCCTATGGCACCATATCCTTCCCAAACGGGCCCACCCCGTTGATCGAGGGCAGCCTGACCCTTCGCCCCGCGTAGTGGAGAAAACCAGGCGCCCCGCTCATCCCTCAGAACCCGCTCCTCCTCGTCCCACATCGTCACCCGCGCAGCCTCCGAGCTGACATCAATACAAGGGTAATTATAATCGCCAAACAGATACTTCCGGCTATGGTTAAATAGCTCCTCGTCTGCGTCGTCTATGTCGCCAAACGGCAGTTCGTAGCCGCCCTCGATGAGGGGATCGGCCCATATATCCTCTTCGTCGTGATGCGCCATGTCGGGCGCCAGATGGACGATATCTTCCGCATCTCGTGCAAGGAGGGGAGCGTGGACCTCCTCGCCCTGATCGCGGCCCGCGACGCGCGTAATCGCGTTGTTGATCCCGCGCTCGAGCTTGCTTGGAGGCTGCGTGTTTTCGACCGGCCGAGGTAGCCAGTATTTGCTCTTCCCGCCTTGTCTATACCGGAGCCCAGCTTGAATCCGGCGTTCGCGACCGATGCCCTGGTGCATAAAACCTTCTGACGGTTCAAACTCCCGGTAATCCATGCCTTCGCCCCGCAGTGTCGCCTTGGAGTCTGCGACGACGTCTCGAAGGCCAAATGCGTCACGGAAGGCGAAGTAGAAAGGCATCCTCGCCACAAAAGAGTGTTTGTTATCGATGAAGTCGGTATGTGAGAAGGCGAACATGTGCGCGATGGCAAAGAATGGCATTTCAACACATATTAACGTGTCCGTTAGCCCAAGCGATATGTGTTCAGCGTCAGTATATGGGCCGAGGCTCTTGATCGCGCCGGCAGAGACTAAAATGGATATCCCGATAGCTTGCCAGAAGGAAAAGAACAAAATTCCCTTCACACATAAGAACTTCGGCACCGGCCTGAAAGGCTTCAGATCATCGCTCACAACCAGCCAGAACATGGCGAGGCTGCGAGTCATAGTTTAGGCAAAGGTCAAAGGACAATGGGTAAATAGATTGCTCACCAGTACAGCGCAAGGCAGATGCTTACATTGTAAACGATGCTGACATACAGGTAGCCCGAATCCACGCGGAAGCTGCCTTCGTTGAATTTGCCAACCGCCTTCAGGACGACGGTCGCCAGAGCAAGTGCAGGCTTGACCTGGACATACTCTAACGAATATCAGCCAGCGTTCCTGCAGTCCAAACATGGAACGTACGAAGGATGCCACGTTTGAGGAAAAGGAAAGTGTAGGGGTCGCTGACGTCAATTTCGCGCTGAAAGATACTGGCGGGGAATATGGGCTCCTTGGGGGGGCGGCCGTGGAGTAAGATGAGCAATGATCGCTCGCCGCCCAGATATAATAGAAGCAACACAAAGAAGCAATATATGACAAATGCCTGGCTACGCATGAGCGAACGAGCTGATAGTCAAAGAGGGGAACGCTCACCTCGTAGATATCGCGCACCGCGTCTATTACCACGGCAGCTTCTAAGGATACGAGGGATATGAAAGACGATACAGCGTAAATTGGGACCATAAGCATAATCCGAACAACCATCCTACTCAACGGGTCAACTGTTCAGCGAACCCCAGCAAAGTACACTCAAAGAGAGGGAGCTGACCGCTGTAGCCCCGGCTTGCGATAGTTCTTCAGTTGTAGATATATAGACATCCCGGATATCAGCACTGCTAGCAGTGAAGATACCCCAGCCAAAGTGAGTACAGCCGTTGGCAACCTTGAGCCTGAGCCTGAGCCAACTTCGAGGTCGTGAGTGTCGTTCATGTTTGATAAATTCGGCCTCCAGAAATTGATGCAAAGTGGTGAAGTCGCATGAAGGGAGGAGTCAAGGAGCGCAACAGTCGTAGCTGCGGAGGGCGCTCCGAATGAGCTTGGGCGCTTAATTGCTGGGCGCCTTTCCTTCATTGCCTTTCCAATAGCGGTCCGCGAACAGACGTTTGAACAGCATAGATAAAGATTTTATGTCTGTGTCCTACCTTGACTAGGGCTATAATAGTACGTCCCTTATACTACTATTGGGAACAGAGAAACCAAAGACAAGGTATGTGTCAGTCTTCTAACAAAGCTCCTTTCAACAGCGGTCATGTGACATACTCTTGGGACCGTTAGTTACATAGTTTGGAAGGGAAAAGGGTAAGAAACGAGTGAAACAAGTCTCGAGTTGACAGTATGACATTGGCTCCCTGTAGCGAACAGGGATTCGCGACATATTACTCAAGAGAGGAACCTGGCCTCCTGGAACGCGACGCGCCAACTCGCGTAAAAATCAGGGGACCCCTTTATCCTTATCACACGGTCACAAAGGAGTTCCCACAGTCAGGTTGCATGACGATGCTGTAGATTCTTTACCAGACGCCACAACGACCAGCGACCCATGGCCAGTCATCCACCAAGTAAACCACGCGTCGACGACGCTGAAGATGATCTAGAGGATCTAGATGGTTCGTACCCATATGATCAATTTTCATTGGACTGACATCGGGCTTGTTACTAGATGTCATATCTCAGTTTACTCCAAATCAAAAGACTGGAGCATCGGCACCGTCTTCCAGCGGCCAGGATAGTGTATCGAAGGCTACCCTTTCCGCGCCAGCACCTTTACCTACCGCGTCGACCAGAACCGGTCAAACCCGTCCCCGGCATAACACACGAGTGGACCCCGAGCCACCCACGAAACAGGGCAAGCCCGGTGGAGGTCTTGCTGCAACAACAGAGGAAGATGAAATCGCAGATACGTTCGCGAAGGAGCTTTCTAAGGGTATGGAGAGCCTGATGCGTGAGCTCGTGTCCCCGGATAAAGGCGAGGGGTCGGCCGATGCTCCAGTTGACGAGGAGGCTATGAAGAAGGCATGGGAAGATATGCTTGTGAACGGCATGAACGGATTAATGTCTGATCCAGAAAGCTCGACAGGAAAAGATGCCAGCGGGTCCACCTCTGGTGGGAAGGAGGACTTCCAGTCGAAGATACGGCAGACGATGAACAAGATGAAGGAGGGCGAATCGAATCTACAGGTACGCGATAAGATTACGATGATCATCTTAGCCTCCATAAATTGAGCGCCGAGTTTTGATAGGGAGATGCCTCGAACCCAGACTTCGAGAGCTTTATGGCCGAATTGACATCGTCGCTTAAAGGGGAATCTGGTGGGGACAGTGAAGAGGAATTGGCCGGATTCATCGAAAATATGATGACGCAGCTCATGAGCAAGGAAATATTATACGATCCGCTGCAGGAGCTCAGTCAGAAGGTAATACCTGTTCCTTGCGTGATACAGGATACTTATTACGCCCTCAGCTTCCCGAATATATCAAGACGAACTCCGCAACACTCCCGAAGGCTGATGTTGAACGTTACGAGCTTCAACTTGCCTCCGTGCGCCGGATCGTGTCCGTGTTTGACGATCCAGGGTACAATGAGGGTGATTCACAAACACAGCTCAAGATTGTGGAAATGATGACGGAGGTAGAGTGTTGTTCTTCATTTACCGCCCTAACTCTGACACAGTTCAACGCAGATGCAATCGTATGGTTCCCCACCCCAAGAGCTTATGGGTGACCTCCCCGCTGCTTTCGGTCAGGATGGGAGCCCAGACGGATGCAATATTGCCTAGGTCTCGATCAGAGGGGAATACGGTTCAATGTAATGTAAATGTATTCATGGTTGCAAGCCTTTTATATCTTCGTATAGTCTCCATAATGACAGTGGATGCTCCGTCTAGGACACTAATGCGTGTAGCCCAGTCCCATCAGGTCCGGTAGTGACAGCGTACACACCCGGCCATGAAATGTTCCATCGGAAAAATACCCCATATTTCTAGCAGCCTGAGAAATGCGGGGTCTTGCGGGGTATATGTTTCCGTTAGGCGCCGTCACGGCAAACCGTTAAGCGTAACAGGGGTCACATGCCGTACATTTAAAGTAACTGCTCCCATCTCCTCTTCTCCTCCTGCTATCTCAGTTTCTCGAACGGTACCGGGACAAGACCTACGGACTGGAATGTTCTCAAGCCCCAGACTATAAGGTCAGTCCTTCATTCTGACGGTCCGTACCCTGGCAGCAGATTGGCCTTCCAAATTCCAGAAGCCCTGGTATCGTGTCGCTGATGCTCACGATTGGTTGAAGTGCAGGGTGAAGTAGGAATATATCGGCTAGCCTTCCTTTGCACACGCCCACGATTTCCCCAACAATAGCACTAGGCCACGACGCAGCAGATTCGATATAAATACTTGAATCACCCACGGAGCCCATTCATCAGCCTTACCCTTACTTTGCAGCCCCCAACTTGCCTGTTTCTGCAACGGATTCGAGCCATTCTTGATCTGTAGTGCCTCAAGATGTCGTCACCCCCAGCACCGATAACTCCTTCAACGCAGATCCCCCCTCCAATGAAGAAGAAACCGTATCCTTTCTGGCTAGGAGGCGCGTCGTGTTCACCTACTTTACCGCTAAAACATGAACTAATATCGTCTTATGCGCAGGTGTGGCTGCCACTATCGCGGCATCAATCACCCAGTACGTTTCCTTGATTTGGTAATTCCCCCTTTTGATTCTCATGGGGTCAATAATAGTCCCCTAGACTTGACGAAAGTTCGCCTGCAAGCTTCGGGAGACAAACGGATGGTTCAGAGCATCAAGAAGACGGTCCGAACAGCTGGTGGGTCATCTTCTGTTGTTCTGATCTACCTGAACGCCCAATGACGTACCTTCTTAATGCAGGTGTTCGCGGCCTTTTTGATGGCATCTCCGGAACATGGTTGCGTCAGATGTCCTACTCCATGTGCCGATTCTGGGCATACGACGAGAGTAAGAAGCTGTTAGGCGCAGGCAAGGATGCCCCTGCATGGAAGCTCGCGTTGGCAGGCAGCATGGGTGCGTGCTATCGTATCGGCGCTTCACTGGTGATTCGTTGCTGATAGTACTTGTCACGGTAGCTGGTGGTATTGCTGGCTTCGTCGGAAACCCTGGCGGTATGTTACTGTTACTATCCGAAGAGTTCACAACGCTGATCAAATATTGGATATAGAGATCGTCATGGTCAGGCTTCAGGGCGACTTTGCGAAGCCACCAGAGAAGCGATTCAACTACAAGCACTGCTTTGACGCTCTGTCCCGCGTACGTACCTTACGTGGATATGAGCTGTGATTGGATACTAAACGTATTGTAGATGGTCAGGGAGGAGGGTGTCTCGTCACTTGCACGCGGCGTTGGGCCTAACGTCTTCCGTGCTGTGTTGATGAATGCGTCACAACTGGCCTCGTGCGTCTCCTCCGATTTCACATCGTGCGAGTGTGACTAACGTACTCCCTTGCGTAGGTATGATTTCTTCAAAGCCGAATTGCTCAAGACGGGCCACTTTGAGGATAATATCGCCTGCCACTTCACGGCTAGTTTCGCTGCAGTGAGTACTTACGCATATCTCATCACCTTTTACTCAATCACTGCTATTAGGGGACGGTCGCAACTACTGTCTGCTCCCCAGCGGACGTGTTGAAGGTCAGTCCGCGGCACGCACGTCGTTAGTGAGAGCTGTTCTGATCTCAACTCTTCTTCACCGCAGAGTCGTATCATGAACGCTTCTGGTCCTGGTTCAAACGTAAGTGTATCCATCCCTGAGTGCCCCTTCTATGCCAACAGTCTATGATCAGTCCACGCTCGCTGTCATCCGCTCTTCAATGCAATCTGAGGGAGCTATGTTCATGTTCAAGGGCTGGGTTCCCGCTTGGACTCGTCTCCAACCCACCACGATTTTGATTTTCTTGACCCTCGAACAATTGAAGAACGGCGTTGACTGGAGCAGGAAGAAGGGCTGGGATATCTTGTAACGTACCAGTAAGTCTGTATTGTAAATTTCAGCGTGATGGACTTTTGTAGTGCCACGCATGAGTGTAGATTGTGTATTTTTCTCCATAGCATGTACCGTTGTATATATGTAGTTGATATGCCTGGAGGAACCCGTTGTATGACCCGGTGATAACGCTAATCCGAAATCCATTCAACGCTAAGATCCCATGAGTCAATGTACTAAATCAAACCCAACTATACATAACATAAACGACGCGCTTTGCGTTAGATCCCTTCTTTCATGGCTTGCAGAGTTTCCTCGACTTGCTCCGCTCCCACGGCGTCCCCAATAGAGTCGAACAAGTCCAGCGCTTCTTGGAGCTTCCCAAACGCCTCCGTAGTCTTTCCCTCCATTCTCAGAATCTCGCCCAAGACTTGCAAAGACTGGGCGATACCGAGCGAGTCACCAATTCTTGAGGAAGCTTCGTGCGATTTCTGGACTTTTTCGTGGGCTTCGGCATACTTACTCTGCAGCCGAAGAACTTCAGCCAAGCTTCGCAGACATTGTGCCTCGCCCAAAGTATCCTCGATATCGTCGAATAGCACGAAAGCTCGCTCTAGGACCTCGCTTGCCTCTGAGTACTTGTCTTCTAGCTGCAAGATGTTCCCGAGCGTCTTTAAACATTGCGCTTCTCCGATTTGGTTGTCAAGTCGAACGAATTCCTCGACCGCCTCCTTTAGCTTCGCCTCGGCTTCCGGATAGTTCTCTTCCATACTAAGAAGTTCCCCTAACCCCTGGAGACACTGGGCGCTGTAGAACGGCTTCTCGATCTTGTTGAAGAGCTCTTGGGCTTGCTCGAGTGTCCGTCTAGCCTCCGTGACGTCGTCTTCGACCAACAGAATCTCGCTGATGCTTTTCAAGCATTTCGCCTCGCCCAATGGCGCCCCGATCTTCTTGAACTCCTTGCATGCGACGGTGAACAGCTCTTTGGCCGTGAGGTACTTGTCCTCGAGCTGCAGTAGCTCTGCCTGAGTCTGGTGGCATTCTGCTAGGCCTAGTGCGTTGCGGATTTGATGAAACTGCGCTTCGGCTTCCTCGATCGTTGTACTAGCTTCTTTGTACTTATCTTCTCGCAATAACAGATCTGCGAGGCTTTTCAAGCACTGAGCTTGCCAGAACATATTTCCGAGTGTCTTGAATTCTACGTATGCTTTCTCTAGCATCTCCCGCGCGTCCGCGTACTCGTCTTCAACACGTAGCACTTCACCGAGACCTCTGAGACATTGCGCACTGCCAAATTTGTCATTGATCTTCTCGAACTTCTGGAGGGCATTTTCAAAGCTCTCTCTAGCTTCGGGGTATCGGTCGCTGCTGAAGAGTAGTTCCCCAAGCCGGCGCTGGCACTGCGCGATTCCGAGTGCGTTGTTCGTGCTTTGGTATATCACAAGAGCTTGATGAATCTTGACCTCGGCTTCTGAGTATTTACTCTCCCGCAGACACAACTCTGCTAAGCTTTGGAGGCATTGACTCTGTCCATTCTCATTCCCCGCTACGATGAAAAGCTCGTATGCCTTCTCTAGTCTTTCCCGGGATTCTACAAACTTCCCTTCCCTACACCAAATATCTCCCATGACATGATATGCCACTGGCTCCATCTCTGCCATATCTACAACCTTCAAGACCTTCACCATCTGCTCAAGAAGGTCACAGGTAGGTCTGACTTCATACAGAAAATATGACATCTTTAAGGTGGCATTGACCAGAACCTTGGATGGATGCTGCCTTAGAGCTGATCTCATGACACTCATGATATTGTTTATGTGGGGTGACAGAATTTGAACAGCAGTCATCAGTCCGGCACCAGACCTAGCAGCATGTAGGTTCACCAAGGTGATGTAGTAGGACTCCAGTCCAGCCAAATGCTCACTATCCAGAGAGTAACTATCCAATATATGATGCCTAATAGGTGATAGCATTTTCAGAGCACCAGAGCTATCAGGATACACCAATGTGGCAGTTTGCACAACATCAGCCAATCTCATTGGATTGGTAAACTGAGGAGCCATATGCTCAAGATTCTTCGTCCAATCTGGGATTCCATCTGGCAGATTGGCTAGCAATGCAAGAAACTGCTTTACATCCTTCTGACCGGCCAAAATGGGAGAATTGACAAGCAGACTAATAGAATAGTCAATGCTTGTAAGATGGTCATGTTTATCTCCATGAGCTTCCGCCAAAGCATTTCGCTCTTTCCGCCACCGTTTGAGCAACAACTCTGGCGGTTGTTGCTTCCCCGCATGGGCGACAAGTTTGACAGCAAGTGGTACAAAGGACAACTCCTCCAAAAGAGTATCCAGTGCTCGCTGAGATTCAGGATCTGCAGATGGTGTCGCCGCGCTATGAGCCCAGAATGCTTCCCTTGCTGCCTCCAATGTCAACGCGGGGAGGCCATGAGTGTGGCGGACAGGCAGAGTAATCCATTGTATCTCAGAAGGGAGCTCCAGCCCTCTGATAGTTATCATCAATGTGACATTGGCAATAGCGGCAATCCTAGCCAGCACAGACTCAACCTGCGTACGGGATGTGACTTCGTACCAGGGAGTTTCGAAGTTGTCCAATATCAGCAACAGCGGGTCCGATGACTCAAGACATCTGTGCAGAGCGGATATCAAATCCGTGACAGATCCAGGAGGTGCATCTAAGACTTGCAGAATACTGTGGATCAACGCGCTGACGCTGTTTATAGCGTCGCATGGGACGAAGTAGCATCGCCCATTCAAGGAAGTTTGCACTTCGTCGTGGTGTAGAATCGCGAGGGCGAGGGATGTTTTGCCAATTCCACCGGTTCCTAGAATCGCGACGTTGACACCCACTTGGTTCCGCACTGCGTCGCAGATAATCGCGATGCCTTCGTTGACTACTTGGTCGCGCCCGACGAATACACGAGGCTTCGGTGGCGGTACTCGCGATATTTGTACACTAAAGAGTGAAGTCAGCGTCTAGAACGCGGCAACAAGTTGGGAGCACGACTTTGTGAGGATCGGGTCTCCGTCAGATGTCTGTGAAGCAGGATTGAGTATCCATCATGTGTCTGCAATGAGATATAACCGGTACGTACATGTCGAATCTTCAACTCGAAGACATCGGTCCGTAGTTGAATTCCCGTATATACCTGATGGTTGGAAGTCAATTAACATCACGCCGTGTAGGAGTCAAGCGAGATGACTGACCGAGAACACGCGTAGGCTCGTATCAATCATATCCTTGCATCTTGCGATCTGCTTCTGGTCCGCTTCGTGGTAAAATATTCGACCCAAGAGTCTCCGCGAGGCAACGAGCTGAAGAATAAATTTGATTCTCTCGAGATCCCTTCAAAGGCCGTGGCGTAAGCAATTAGAATCACGATAGAAATGGCGGAAAACAATACCTGCCGAGACGATTTATATCTTCTGTGAGACGCGCGTTGGAGACCATCGTTTTGGACCGCGCGGAGGAGTCAACGAGCGCGTCAATCAAGCGCCAGACGCATTCCGCTACGAAGCGGCAGTCTTCCTTGTTCGTTTTCACCGTCTATGAATCAAAGTTCATTAGTCAGATGGGTATAATCAAAGAAGGAAATAACGTCTCGCATCGGCCACTTCCACTATCTCGTACGCCAGGAAGGCAGCGCCCTTCAAGCCAGGAAAGTCAATCCCTTCCGCGAGACTCGCAACCATCCTCATTCCGACTTTAACATGATCAATACCAATGCCCTTTTCCAGTTTGAAGCCAGAACTCTTCCGGCGAGGAAGGGGTACGCCCATTGGACGGGTTGGGCCATTCGACGATTTGCTCTGAAGTAACCTCATGGTTACTGATTAAGCCGCAAGTGCAACAGCTTTGGAAGAGTTACACCGAGTTTGGCGCTGGACCGCAAACATCTTTAAACAGAGATTGTGTTTCAACTCTTCTTAGAGTTCGCCTCGTGGATGCTTCATAATCCAGAAGAACGTCTCGACAGCCCTCCGAGCCATCACAAATATCCTAGATGGATCGATCTCGATTGGGTCCAGTTTGCAAATTCTATATTCACTTGGCGGGCCGAATGTGACCACCCTCCTCAACTCACAGAGCAGCAAACTTAACTCATACTACGTCCAACGCGGTTGGCGTTATTCACTTTCGCTCCCTTCCTATTCCCAGTGCGATTCCGGCCACCCGTGGCCGTTACGCGGTTCGCGCCTGCTGTTACCGCTGCCGCCGCACCTTGACCTGCACCTCTATTCGCTCCAGTGGCTGTAACGGCGAATAAGTTTTCATTGCCAACGACGCCCTAAATAGAAAGAATTAGAGTTACACCAGTGTACGAAGTACAATGAGCACGTACATTATTGACGTTGACCCCATTCAGTACTCCTTGCCCGGCGAGAATGGTGGCGTAGTTATCGGAAAGGAGCTGTACTCCTGAAACGAAATCCCGCTGGTCAAATTCACTATATATTGATGGCACATGTGAGTACGTTCTAAATTGAATCGGCTGTTTTGCTAACGTACCAATGGCCACCATTCGGAGACGCGTCCGCGGTTTGAAGCTGGTTAATTTGAGCAGCAGACAACCCAGCACCACTGGCAATGCGTTCATAGGCGGCGATCGCTTGTGGGCTGCGAAATGCGATATAAACGGGAAATATGGCAACCAGAACACGGAAGGACATACATAGATTGCTGTAGCTCTGGTTGCTCATTCACCGTGCTTTGCCAATGTACGCGCAGGGCGGAAATGTCGCCCTGGACCTGCACTTGCCTGAATATCCGGTCTCAGCATGCGTACCGCCCCGACGCTACACCGCGCGCATAGGCTACTCACGGAGCTAGACCACCACAGCCCATGACGACTCCCGGAACGCCCAGGGAGGCTCCAAATGCCGGGACCATGAAGCCTATATCAACAAGAGTCATGAAGCTAGACTTGAAACATGATGTGTATAACTCACCGCTTAATAAGAGTGAACCGCCACTGATTCCCTCCATAAATATCTTGGTCTGGTCGAAATTGACGACTTTCGGTAATTCCTGTTCAGTGAGTCATTAATAGGGTCCTCTCTAACTGCAAGCATGACTCCATACAGTGGTGAGGAGCTGATTCACCGCGGCGCTGTGGGCTGCTCCCTGAGGTCTGATTGCATCTTGAGTCAATAATTTCAGAAAGCTACGGCGAAACACAGAACACCTACCTTATGAGCGAATCTCGGGGATCTGAGCCGCCCCATCGAAGGTCGGGATCGGGCGACAGCAGTGCCACGCCCATAAGACCAGAGTTAACACCTTGGTTCTACGAATAATAGTCAAGATGAATTCCAGTGCGTATGTGGGTGTAAGACCTACGGGGAAATCAAAGAACGACTGCCCGCCGTCACCATGGAACAACACATTGATGCCTAACGTTCCAGCCTGTGCACCTCCATTTGAGACGAGCTCAGTGGCCGGCGCCGAGACTTTGAATCTCATGTTGAAGCCACTATGGGGGGTAAACCTTATCAGCGCTATGACACTTGCAGAACAGAGATTGCACACTTGATGACAACTTCCTTCTCGACGATTGTACTCCCATCAGTGGCAGTGGCACCGGGAATATTTTGACGCCTAGAGAGCGAGAGCGAGATGTCTGAACCGATTGGACGCGCTAGGACACATGCTAGTGGCAGGAAAAGAGTGGCAGTTGACAAGAGAAGTCTCAGACTAGCGATTCTGACCATGCTGGAATCAAGGTGGATGCTAGGTGCAAGAAAAGGGAAGAAGGAAGATAAATAAAAAGCAGAGCCAGCCGCTGCGAGGAAGAGGAAGTGAGGGCGTTAACATTCGCGTCGTTCCTCCCTTTATAATACTCAACAATTGGGACTACGGCATCAAATGTAAGTTGCTGCCAAGCAAATCCCCCACCGGTATGGTTGCCAGAAACCCCATCATTTCACATCATGGAATTTACTTCGTGAGTGAGTTGCTCGCGACTCGCCGCTTGTTCTCACTTCTCGAAGGGCGACCTAGTCTTCCACTGTCAACTCTCTACCATTCCCCATGCACACATTTACTCGTCTCTAGTAAGCCTGTAATAAAGATGGCTTGGATCATAGTTAGCTGATGTCAGTTTATCCATCGCGGTTTCCCATGGACGATTGTCGGGGCATCCAGCCTCTGGAACTCACCCAACTGAACATCATTTGATGAATGCAAATAAATGATGGAGGTTTCAGAGGCTGAGGAACCTGGATCGGGCCCTCGCCACATGTCTACAACCTGAGGTCGGTCATGCAGCAGAATAACAGATTCAAGGACCAAAAAACTCACCAGAACTAGCTCATTTTCGGTTCTACAAGACTGAGTAGCCTGCGCTAGCTGCGAGATCAAGGCTGGCTATACCATATGGCTACCCGCCTCTGCAATTGATATCCAAATTTCCATGGAGATGGTGTTGAGCAGATGAGCAGATGGCCGTGATCCCGGTGCCTCGTCAGAACTGAGCCAGAGGTGCGTGTGATTACATACATACAGTAGCGGTCCGTCGTGCGATGAAGGCCACACCCAATCTCTCTTCTCTTCTCCCTGCATCGTGCCGGCCCACTGCTGGCTGCGCACCTTCTCCAGCTTCGCTTCTCGTCCACGGTTGGAAGCCGATGCAATAAATTCTTCCGTCCATTCTCTCGCCGAGCCCTTCTTTTCGACATGTATGCTCTTCATTCAGTGCTAGCGCTGCTTTTCTTCTCTTCGGGGTTTTCTTCGGGAGCTTCTGTTCATCGACGCAGCGATGGCGGGATCCACGTTCCAATAATGCCGATGGTTCGCTCGAAAAGGCAAATCATTGCCAAGCACGACGGACTTTCAGCGGTGGTGGGCTTGGGCGACTACAAAGACGTGTGAGTTGACTTCAGCTCTTCGCGGCCGACCTCCTCATTGACCCGCCTTTCAGTTCGTATTCGGTACGGTTGCTAATTGGAAGCGAGGAGGTACCAGTAGTACTAGGTGAGTTTCTATCTTTCTACGGAGAAGCACCTTGGCCGATAATGTGAAGACACTGGTTCTGCGGACCTTTGGGTCGCCTCGAATGCATGTACGGCGTGTAGTGCGAAAGGGACGCAGGTGCCTCTGTACTCACAATCCAGCCTTCAACAAAGTGGTTTGACTGTTCGACTGCAATATGGCGATTCGCGAACAGGAACACATGCATACGGTCCCATAGGCCGCGACACAGTCGGATTACTTGGAATGACTCTCCCAGCCCAATACCTCGCAGCGATCAACGACACGAATACAAGTGTCCTCGATGCTGGGTGTGCAGGTATATTTGGCCTCGGATTTCCTATTAATAGGTGAGCGATGCTGTAATGCAATAAAAGCATCGGGTTGCTAAGTTATTCACGAAGTTTTATCTGGCACGATGTTTACGTTCAGTCGCTAGACCCCATGATTCCCCAGCGCAGAAGTTCTCAGTTTCGTTCTCTTCCGTCGTCTACAGACCAGAGTACTTCCATTTCACGACTAAGCTCGCGGCAACTCGCTGGCTCGACTGCTACTAACGCTATCCTTTCATCACTACCTTCGACCGGCCCATTCATACCTCGTCTCGTCATGGATGGCGTGCTGAAGTCACCGATGTTTACTGTGGCACTTCAGAGGGATGCCGTGGAGGTGGGCGGTAACGCTGGGATGTTTAGTGTAGGCGAGTTGCCTCCAGACTTGAAGCCAGAGAGTATGACATGGTCTCCTGTCCGTGGGTATACTGTCGCGCAGAAAGGTTTACCACCCCCCGTTGATTCGCCTTTCGAAGTAAGTCGTACTCAGAGCGTCGCTATTAGATCGACCTAAACGTTGTCTACATAGACATACCCGATGACATGGGAGGTTTTCATGGACGACGTCTACTTTGATGGCGTAAAGCTACCGCGATCAGCGTTACCAAGCCCAAATATCCAGCTTTCCGCCTTAATTGATACAGTAGGCTTCCATCCCTCGCTTCGAGTCACTGCCCTTAAACGCATCTATAGGGAAACTCTCTTATTCGCGGCCCTGCAGACGTAGTCGCGAACATCTTCTCCAAGTTAGGCTCTAACCAATTTGACTGCTCAGTACCGCATACCCTCGCATTCCAGATCAATGGCACACTCTTCCCCGTCGACCCCCGCGATTTCATTTCCCCCGTCTCGCACGACTCTGCGGACAAGTGCTTTGCCAATCTCGTGGAGACAGACACGCCTGTAGAAGGAGAGAATTACCTCTACAGTTGGAGTCTGGGGGCTCCATTCTTGAAAGGGTACGTTGTAACCTGCCTGATTACGGGAATTTGTGGGAGAGATGCTAATAAGTTACTTGTAGCGTGATGGCTACGTTTTACTACGGGAACATAACATATCCATCCCAGGATTCTCCTCGTATAGGCTTCAAGTCGACTGTTCCACCAGACGCTGGGGACCAGCTCAAATCGACAGTCGCAGAGGCCCGTCGTATTGGCACCGGTTTTTCTGGTACGCATATCTACTCACCTCTCATGACTTTGCCACCTATTGACCACTCGACAGCTCTCGTTGAACCCGCTCCCTCAGGGAGCTTTAGCTCTGCCCGCATTAATCCCAGTCCACAATCTTTTCCGTCTTCGTCCGCAACTGGCTCGCTTGTGCGGTCACCATCAGCAACACCTGTGTCAACCACTACTTCGGGCGACGGCAGGGCCAGTAACAGCAATTCAGCCACTTCATTGTCAACCGGGGTGTGGGCGAAATTGGTGACACTTGAATGTCAGACTCTATTCATCTTTTCAGGGTATTTCGGACTTCTACTCGCGCAATTCATGACCTGGTAATGTCTACGTTTAATATTATCTCTATCTTGGACAATTGTACACACTTTGGACACTGTATATTTCGACTCAGACTTGTCACCCGTGGTGGTAGTTGGCATAATCATATTAGTACGTCATGTGTTGGTCTTTTGGATTATCACGATGATCGTCCGATTCTGTAGGTTACGATGGTCTGTTGCTGCCTCCGACCCCGACCCGGCCAGTAAATCATGTTCCGGACGTCGATTTCCAGCGTTTCAACATACTGAGCCTACTAGTAGCTTGGTCTTAGTTACGGCGACACCATTTATCCACAGCTACACATCTTGTCTCCGTGAAGTTTGCACCGTCGTCTCATCGGCGATATCGATCACCAGCAACAACGGTTATAATCATTGGACATTCCCCACAACGCAATGGTATAAAGTGAATAGCAATGTGGATTATGTTTCCTCAGAACTGGTTCCCATTCTCACTCATTGACTCGGACTTTCTTCTACTTCTACTTCTTCGGCGGCTGGGTCTGCACTTTGTTCTTTCCTTCCCTCGTTGATCCCTTTATTTCGCTCTACTGGCTTTGGCTCCAGTCTGTTTTCACTCTTTCGGCCGGCCCATCCTCGAGTTATTGTTGTTCTGAAGCTCAACTCGACACATATTCTTTTCCTTGCGTCAATTTCCCCCAAAACGTACGATCCGAGATGCTCGTCGTAACTTGGATCCTTACCACCTCCGCCGCTTCGCTGTTGCTGTCAGCATCGTCTATCCTCGCCGCCCCTAGCGAGGAGCCGCACCTTTATAGCCGCCAGAACAGGCCCGGTATCGGCGCTGGACCTGCTACCGCTACTGATGGCAGCACCATTGTTGAAAACCAGGTCGTCATCAAGTGAGTTGTCAAATAGTCTCGAAGTGCGGTGTGCTGACTTGGTATTGATATCAGTGGGTTGAATATGAGATTCAAGGTCTCTGCGCCGACCACCGAACTCGTTTCGACAGCTGGCGCGAAGAACGGAACCTTGGGAGTCAACATCCTCTTCCACGGCGACGGAGGGACCTCATTCTTCGACTTCCCTGTACGTATAAACCAACTTATCTATCTGTATTCATCCTGGACCTATATCTGCCCCTAGAACCAAGGAGTTAAAGGCGGCCTTATGGGTGTCGCACTGTTGTCCCCGGACCCTGGTCTTAGATGGGGTGGCTCTGGTCGCAATCTACAAAGGCAAGTCCTTCCTGCAGTCGATCATGATTCGCCGCACGTATTAACGAAATCTCTTTGGATAGGCCCCAAGGTGTTGCACATAGTGCCGCTGTCAACCAATTCATCACTACTGTAAGCTGCTTCATTTCCTTGCGCGTCGCGTAGCATTGCTCACGGAGTGGTTCCTAGGAACTGCCAAAGATCGTCAACTTCGACAAATCCAAGATCTTCATGGAAGGCATCAGCGGTGGCGCGATCATGTTGAGCGGACACACCATACCAGCTTTCGGTGCGTCCCTCGGTGTGAAGGGCGTGATTATGGGATGCGGAGGAACTGCACCGTAAGATATCCTTGTGTGTTTTGGGAAGAGCGGTCTTTGATAGGATGATTCCCCATTGTAGGCAGGTCCAAGTTCAAGGGGACATCAGCAGCATCAGGATTCATTGGCAGACGACGGTGAACGAGCTAGCCAGTCTTAAGCAAACGATGTAAGTCGTTCACTTCTTGTTTTCACTTGGGAGCAACGCCACTAACGGCTATGTCCACCCAGCCCCCAAGGTGTCGCTGCGTACTCGCAAATCGCCACCAGTGCTGGCTTCTCGGCAGCTCAAGTAAACCAACTGCAAACCGCAGATGGTTCTCCTAACGGAGGTCATTGGTACGTTCAAGTGTCGACGTGGATCATCCTATCCCTTACCTAATCAACATCCTCTTGTCGTGCAGCGCGTTCGATACCCGTGGTTTCGTGTCGGGGGTACAACTGCTTACGGATAACTTCGCCAGCATACTCGCCGGGCAGGGTACATTGAATGGTGTTAGCGTTAACAAGGTACGCTCCAGCCTCGAGCTTGTATGGATCAATGTGTACTTACACCATTTGGTAGGGGGTAGTCGGCGCGGGCAATCTCTTCGGCAATGCCGGTGCAGCAAACGCTAACGCTAACGCCAATGCCGCCGCCGGGGCAACTACCCGGACAGGTGCCAATACAGCAAACAGAGTCAACACAGCGAATAGGAACACCAACACGCGAGTCAACACAGCAAACAGAGCCAACACAGCGAACAGAGCCAACACAGCGAACAGGAATCGCGTGCAGAATACAGGCGGTACTAGCAGGAACCGAGTCAATGCTGCCACCGCTAACCGAAACCAGGTAGCCGCTCGACCCGCAGCGAACGCCGCCAACCGAAATCGTGTCAGTACTGAGACTGCCAATCGGGGGCGAGTAGCTACCGCTGCCAGTGCTCGGAGGCCAGCAAATGCGGCTCGTGTTGCTAGGCCAGCGGCAGCTCGTGTTGCACAGACAGGCGCTGCACGGGGAAACGGCACGACAAGAGTGAACAGAGTGAACAACGGGAGGACAGGTGCGACCAGGCGGGTCGCAGCCGCTAGGCCACAACAGCGAACTACTTGAGCAGCAGGTGCATACGGTAATAACAATGTACAAGCACGTATTAGTGGTTATAGTCGAAACAATGAGGCGATTTCAAGGGTGCCATTATTTCGATCACAGTGCGAAGAAATGCGAGTGGCCGACTCTGCAGCGAAGTCAAGCCTCCCTTATCGTTAGCCTTGGCAACTATCTTCCGTCTTGCTATCGCTATCGTTTGGTCATGTAGGTATGAATCCGAGAAAATACTGAACTAGCACTGCATGAGTAGAATGGGCTTTGTGATACTAGAAATTACAAAAAATGTCAACGAGATCGAGGAAATAGTACAACAAACATCTAGAATTCGGACGCCGCCCCTGCAGCATCAATGTACCGTAGAAAGAACACCAATGAGATCCGCCATTAAAAGATGCGCTGTTCAAGCAGAGTTCAAGGGTAGATGCAGATGATGAGAGGTCGTGGTGGATGTAAGGGTAGCTATTTGGGTTTTGGCTTTGGGGCAGAGCCGCCAGCTTTCACGCCGCCATGATTTGGTTTGTTCTTGACCTGAATCAGAAATCAGATGTTGACCGTTTCCTGGGCGTCGGATCTACTCACAGTAAATGATATACCGCCCATGTAATGTGTTTTGTGGGATAAAGCAAAAATGTGCTACAAACAAAAGTATGAGCCACAAAACAGAAGGGCGGCGACGGGGTACTTACTTGGTGGTGCGGAATGAAGGATGGGTCTGGTGGCAGTGTCGTTAGGTCTTGGATTAAGTCACTTTTCCCACGGTCATTGTACCTGGATTATACGTGGGAAGGAAGGAATACGCTGTGTGTCTGGCAAAGATCTCACGCCACTTCTTTCATCGCGTTTAAACATGCCGAGCGTCTAGGCTTTCATCTCTCTGACCACCATGTCTCGCCCGCAAACTCCAGACGCTCCGGCGACCCCAAAGAGGCGGGCAGCTGTCTTGGATTCTCCTTATATACAAGAAGGGGCTGCGACCGACGATGGGAACACTCCCAGAAAGCGGCTCAAGACAGGAACCTCGATTTCTACGACTTTGAAACTGAACGCGCGCGCTGAGATTCACGACATTCTGGTTCTTGGGAATCCCTCGTTGTCCAAGAAACGCGACGTCTGCGTTATATCGGGCATGACTGATGATATAGATGTCATCGAATACTCCCATGTTGTTGCTCGCACGACTCGACCAGCGACGGTGATTATCCTGTATGCTGTATCTCGCAGTCGTGAAGCTGAACCTTCCGCCTTTGCAGCTCGATAAATGTGAATGGTGCTGGGGAATGGATTACTACACCCTCAACTTGGACACGCGCAAGAATCTTCAGTCACGTATGTGCTTTGCTCGCTGCATGAATTCTCTGACACTCCCCATAGTGTGCGTCAATCTCCATAGGTTCTTCGATAAGCCCACAACGGGTTGGTTGTGGGTACCAATGGACTTCGACATCATGCTCGATTTCGTAGGATCGTACAAAGTCAACACTCGCAAGAAACCAACCGAGGCGAGCCTGTCTCTTACCTCACAGACCTTGTCCCTTGCTAACAATCATCCAACAGCTCTACGAAGGGAAGACCAAATTCTCCTACCGCCTTGCTGCAACGCCTGAGATGTCGAATCGCCATATATCCACATACGACCCTTCGTTGAAACCCAACGATCCCGCTGCATTCGAGCGTCACTTTTACCCCTTCGATACGCTGCCAGAATTCGAGCTCAACGTTCACCCCCACTTCGTGATATTCAACACCGGGTTCAGGCTCGAGCAGACTTTTGGTTCAGGCGCCATGATCGATCGCGATAAGCTGAAGAGTTACTTCAAACTCCCTCCCTCACTCCTACGCTCATTGAAGGTGTGCTATGATTTATATCGTATATGGATGTCTGCTTCTCCGCCCGAGGCCTTTCTGCACTCCGAAAATCGTCACTGGGAAGACCAGGATGCAGCCCGTAAGCCAGCCGGCACATCGTCTTCTAGGAAGAGCGAAGCCGGTGGTGGTCGCAGTACGGGGAGGAACACCCGAAATACGAATCCTGGTCCCCTTGGTGGCGGCGGCTCTTCCACTGTCGATCGAGAGACCATGCCGCTTGGGACCGACACACCAGATGGCTTTGTTGATACGGAACTCGTGATGCCAGATGACTCCATATCTCTTTTACTAGGTGAGGATGACGAATCTCAGAGTCATCAGGCGAGAGAGGAGGAGGAGGAGGAGGAGGAGGATCATGAGGCCTTCTTTCGTGGAGTCGAGAAGTGGGCAGAGGATGTATGTGAAGCGGCCGAAGATGGTGCTTCTGATGATGATCATGATTCGTCGGACTCGGACACCTCCAGCCATAATAAGACCCTCATTGGCAATACCCCCCCATCCAAGTGCGGTGAACTCGAAGACGTGACGATGACGGACGTTTCGCTGAAGATTGGCTTGACGGAGACTAGTCACCAACCACCCATATTTCACTCCTTCTGGGACACTTACTAGAGGCTGTTGCCACTCGCTCAATTTTGTATGTAACATCTTCTGATCTTCGAATCAACAGAACCCTAACTTTATACAGAATACTACCGTCAATTGGCGTCCGAAACTGGACCCTCATGTTGTCAAATTTTGGTCGGCAATCCAACAGAGAGGGTTTTGAAATGCCTACTATGACCAACTAGCGATCGAACAAGCAAATAGTGTCCAAGACATGCGATAAACAATTAAGAGAACTAAATACATGTCTGCTCTCAGAGCAACTATAGACGAAGCCGAACGCAGGTAATGGCAAATCGTGAAGCGCATGACCGATCGTAGAAGGTATTAAGGATGATATACAAGATAGTCTAAGGATACAGTAGCATCTCGGTGTCAACGATCATAATGAAATACCCCCATCTCGTAGGGTCGACCAGAGTTTCGAGGGCCCGTGCTCGGTGTAAGGGGACGCAGATGAAGCATAAGGAAGGGCACGTCCAGCCGTTAAAGGCGTGATACTCCCAAAGAGGCTGAATTCCTCCGCGCATCCGTTTCTGTGTTCATCAGGGCACTCGACGATAAAACAAAGTGACCTACCCTTCGGAGGCGGAGGGACTGGCATTGGAAGATATGGAAATGTAAGTATACATTGTTGGCAGCGAAGCATCGTACACGAGTACCTGTGCGCTTACTTTGGCCCATAAGCATCCTCGTCGATTAGCTGAGGCGGATGGTGCACACAACTTTGCCCCAAACGGCCCAGAGTTTTTGATGCCAGATATGAGCGTATATGAGTCAAGTTGCCGCAAGCACCAGCGCGACGCCGGTAATTTCTATAAACGAATACAGGTACTATACAGGAAACCACCAACCCAAAGTTACAATGTTCAGCGTCGTCCTATCTCGCGACGCCGATCGAATGCCCAGAATGACAAGAATCAAAGAGAGGATCGTTGAAGGCACCTCCAAGCTTGAAAGCACTTTCTTCTTCATCCCCGACGCATGTCAACCAATCTTCGTCTTCAGACAGCGCTTCATATACTCGTATCTTCGTCCCACAGACAGTAGTCTGTATGCTCTCTTCCTCTGCGCAAAACGACGAGTCGGAATCCAGATACACGGACAAATCCTTCAGCGGTCCGGCGCCACTGCGAGCACGTTCTCCCAGGAAAGCACAAAGCCTGAGGCTAGCGCCGGACGGCGTGAGGGTGTCGGAGGTATATAGCGCAAGTGATTGAAGCGAGGGACACGGACTCTCGATGCCTTCTCGGTGTGGTCGAGAAGGTAAGAGGCATTGCATGGCCACCAACGGCGTGTCCCGTAACTCTAGGCTACGAGCTTTTGGTAAACCATCGAAGAACGTTCTGAACTGGGACTCGGACGCTTCCACCCTATCGAGAACGATGGTCTCGATTCGCGGGAAAGGTGGTTCACCATCAACCACGGTGTTCTCGGCTGGGGAGGATGGTAAGGGAGCAGATGGATGGGAGCTGGGGAGAGACGTGGTCCCTGAGCCGACATATTCGAGCACTGGCCCGGCGTCGACGATCGCTGAATCGGCTGGATGTGAATCATTACGCAGCGAGAGGGATTCTAGCTGCGGCGCATCTATCATGTCTACGAACTTGCACCCATCCGGGATAGATCTGTATCCCAGGTGTAGTTGCCTAAGCTCATGTAGGCGGACACGGCTGGTGCTTTCGTGATGTCTGCTAATGGACGCATCGACGAGGCCTTCGGCGTGCCGGAAGCCCGAGCCAGTAATGGTGAGCTGTCGGAGATGTGGAGAGGACGAAAGTATGGAGTGGAGGGTGGGCAGGTCGGGTCTAACATCGGGAGAGTGTGAAGAGAGCTCTAGCGAGTAGAGCCCGTCGTTATCAAGCGACAACGTGGAAGAGAGGATCGAGGAGAGAGATGGCCAGTCAGCATGTACACCTTTCAGGGTAAGATGCCGTAGGCGAGGTAGGATTGCTTTCCCATCCTTTGATAGCCCAGTCCCACAGTCGCGAAACAATGGGGACTGTTTGAGATCGCCAGGTTGGAAGGATTCAGAGAAACTGACGAAATCGTTGCAACGCATAAGTGTCAATGACTCAAGGAGAGGGGCGCCACAAGTAAGCATGGCGGGTGATAGCTGCGACAAAGCAGCGTGCATAAGAGCCCATGTATCTGTGAAGACGCTGACTGAACGCCATCGAGAAAGGTGAGGGAGAAGAAGCGCTAGCGCTTGGCTCATGTGCTTTGATGTAAAGGTGGGCTGGTACTCGGAATGGCTAACAGTTACTCTGTAAACATATCAAATGAGTTCAGAGGATCAGCGAACGGTCGAAAGGCACGTACCCATCCTCCGTAAAATCCCACTCTGGATCTCGAGCGTCGATACAAATGCGAAGCGGTGATTTGCGCGACCGTTGGAGATAATTGGTCAAATGTTTCGTATCCAACTCTCCTGTGCGATCGACGACAAAGTCTGGCGTCAAACACAAGTTCGTCCATAGGGCAGGTGTCGTTGAGGCTACACGTCGCCAACGGTGATTAACAAAGGATAAGACGAGTGGCATGGTGATGCATAAAGAGTCGAATCCCGACTGCTGCTCGTTAGCGCGATCTCCAGAGGCGCTGAGGACAAAGATATGGGAGATGATTTCAACAGGCAACGAGTCAATAGGCGCAAGGCGGCCAAAGCGGCTTAGGCACGATGAAGTCATGGTAGCGATCGCTCACTCAGCTCGACGGGGGGATGGAGGGCGGAAGAAGTGGGAAAACAGGTGAAGGGGCCGCACCCCGGGGTATATGTATACCATGGCGTCTGCTTTGTCCCATGGATCATGGCACCGCAACAAAAAGCAATCTCAGAGGTTGGGCCCTCTCGGACTAACCGTTGCGAGCCAACCTGAGTTTCAAATCGGGAAAGTTGTTTATTGTCTTGCGGTTCGGGAAATTAAGGTTGACAACAAAAAGCAACAGACTTTGCCCTTTGAAATTCCCACTATCACAAAGCCAGGAAATAATAAGGTATTGCGGTAGGGATAAAGGGGAACGAACGCACAACAAAATAATTGTCAGAGACAAGGTTATTGCTCGTCGATGACTGAAGCTAACGCAGCCGTTCTTTTGTTCGACGATGTCGAGTGCTGCCATGAATGATGAACTGCCAGAGCTCGGTCGATGTTAGCTCTGGAGCGGGTTGGGGACAAAGGAACGTCAAAATAAGGACTATCACGATCGGCTGGTTGATCGCTGGGCGCCTCGTGACTACGCGGTACTAAATATGGTAGTTCCCCATAGCGTCTCTGTGACGACGTTGACGGGACCTCCTTGCCAGCATGCGAATGGCAGCAATAGTTGTCATCGATATCGAGGGGTGCTGGCCCTAGAAAGTCCCGAGAGAAGTAGTAACCGCACTCGTCTCGATGAAAATGAAATCCGAAATCCGCGTTTACGGTGTGAGAGTTTGTGAGAATCTGTCTGTGTGATTATAAAGGATACCGCAAACCACTCACATTTCGGCCCCGCGTCGTTTGCATTGCGCAAGAGGCAACGATAGAACTGCCTTGGTTACGGTATAGCAACACAGTGAATTGACCTAAAAGTTGACAGTAAATAGCCCAAAGTTGAAATAGTTGAATGGATATAATCGAAAGCGTGAATGATCATACAGAACAATTACAACGACACGGTATTACAACATAAGGTTCTTGTGGATCAAGGAGAAGATACAATTCCATTCATCTTGAACATACCAGGCGTCCCGAAGCCGTTAGTACTCTGGTCGTTGGGCGATGCTGATGGTGGTGAGGGCTGCGACTGAATAAAATCGGAACCAAACATCGAGTTTACGTCTACTGAACCGTCGTTGAAAAGGGCCATCACGTCTGAGGGGTTCATGAACATTTGGGGATCCAAATTCATGCCAGACGATGTATCAGCGAACGGTGAAGACGCCTGTCCGTTGCCATTCGTGACGCCGCTCGAGGTCACTCCATTGGCGCCACTAAACGCTGGCGATGACGGTCCAGCCATCTTCGGCGACATCATCGTAGTTCCATTTTGAAACGCAGATTTTGGAGGGTCGGCGAGGAAGTCTGCTGGCGAAAATGCTTCAGGACTGCTGTGCTGTGACACGTCGCTGTGGGAGGAGCGAGCGACTGAATGAGCTTTCTTGCGGATAGGACGAATCCATGCAGGTCGTGTACTGCTGCTTGGTGCCCCGTCCGAGCGTGAGGTCTCCAACGGTATCTGCGTAACTGAAAGGACATTGGGGCCAATATTTATCGACCAAGCAAAATGGACTTACGTCGGCAGAATTCTTCCATGAGATCACCCGAACGCAAACCGCAAACATATCTCCCACTGAACCGACGTAGGAGACCAACGCAGGAGCGTAATGCGTCCAAGGCCGGTGAAATAAGGTGCTGCAAAGCTTCCGACTTGCAGTTTAGCAAGATAGCAACCAGAGTTCTTCCGGCTTGAGTGAGTTGATGAATTACGTGTACTCCATCTGGTCATCGTAGGTAAGAGAGAGAAGCAAAGAGAGTAATGTAGACAACGCACAATATGTCATCAAGCCCTTCTTCGCAATCTGTAGGTGAGTCGTTATGATCTGCAATGCCGAATTATGGGCTGCTATTGTGGCTTCCTTCTCAGCGTCCAGTTGTTCCTCTTCGCCATTGTCCATCCGTTCTGCCACGAGTTCCGAGAAACGATGACGGTAGATCAGTAGTCGGACAAAGTGCTCCGCAGCGTGCAGACGTTCCGCCTGTGTTACTCGGATAGTATCTTCGCTCGCTAATGTATCGGGCGTGTGGGACCAAAACGGTGGTATACTATGGTGAACCTCATCCAGCAACGCCTCCTCCTCTCGCAATTCCTTGTACCGGCGAGTGCCTGACAGAACAGAGGCAGCTCGCATCAAGAAAGGCGACGAATCTCCCCAAGTGCGGGCCGGAGGAACGTCCACAACAGATTCCAAAATAACCAGAATTCGCAACGAACATATGAACGCGGTCATCCGGGATTCGGTACCCGTGGGTGGTGTGCCAATGCCATCGTGCGAGATATATTCATCATCCACCGGAGACGGCTCTCCAACGTCACAATCTCTCAGCCTGATCATTGGGGGACGCCCAAAGTGCGCCGCAAGCTGCTTGTCCCAAATGTAGACGCACCAAAAGGTCCGCTTTCGCACTTCGTCCTCGATCGGATCGAATACATCATACGTATCGGCTGAGCGATGCATGCCGGAATCGATGCACATGGTAATTGCTTCCGACAGGAGGGATGCAGCTTTGGAGAGTCTGCCTAGTCCAACCGCGTAGACAGCTGCGATTAGATTTGCCTGAATGGTATAGAGTGTTGGTCTGTCGGCAATCGGCAAGGTGCGTAATCGCCCAAGAAGCTCAAACCAGTGCGTTCCAGCAGAAATGCTATCATTGGCGTTGGGGCGAACGCGAGGATCGTCCATGTGACGCGAGGCAAGGCAGCAGATAGAAACGATGAACGCTGCGAATCCCGGTTCTCCCCATTTTTGCGGGTTTCCATAATCCTAAATTAGTTCAAGGGTCAGCACCTGGCGAATGAGAACACAAGATGCATGTGATTGCACCAGAAAACAGATGAACGTACAGCAAGGAAGGTGGGAACGTGAAGGAATGGGAGAATGTAATATGACGTAGATAAGTAACACTGTACAAGACTTTTTCCAAGGTCAGTTCTTGTGTGCTATCAAGAAGAAAGTCTAACACCGCACCTGTCCATTAATTCCGGAACAATATAAGACGTGATAAGTCGCCACAATATTTGAGGATTAATATCAGTGCGTCGGAGGGTGCGATTAGGGAACCAATCAGTATTGGTAGAATTGGAAGCGCCATTCTGGCCTGGCGAGGAAGTATCTATGTTAGCCGGTGATTCTACTTTTTCGCGGTTATTAGCCGGGGTATGCCTTTCGACGAGGAGGTCCAAAAGAGGGAGCCCAGAGGTTTCGCCTTGCCACCGTGTATAGCCCTCATCGTCGAAGTACAAATAAGATGCCGCCAAGGACATTCGTGATGTTTCGTCAGCAAGTTGGTCTGGGGTTGTGACATGGGCGACGGTTGACGATGGGAAAGCATTGGGGAAGAGTGAATTGAACGCGGCGATAGGGCTTTGCTGTCGTTCGTTATTGGCCTTGGGATCAGGGCTGAAGTGGGTGGAGGGGTTGATTAGGGGGAATACATGCAAAGATGGTGGTGGCACGCCCAGAGGAAAGGCTTGCGATGGGTACATGAATGGAGTGATCGGACTTGTTGTACTCGGATCCGTAGAGGCCTTCGTACTGGTATTCACAGGCGGCACAATGCCGCCTGCTGCAAAGACTGCTGGGGGTATAGCTTGAATCAGCGTCTCCAAATGGTGCATTCTGTCTTCCAGGGTCGCTGTTCGTCTATGGGGCCTTCAACGTCTGCGTTTCCAGCAACTGCACGATGACTCACTTTGATTTGTGTGGGTGCGTCCTCTTCCCCGGCTCCTCGAACGTACAAGCTGAGTTTGCCGACAGACATGCCTGGCAAGGATGCCCTTCATCACACTTGATCCTTCGCCGCCTATTCGATCAAGAACTAGTCGGTAACAGGGTCACGAAAGCACTCGAAGCTGCGCTCACCGACATCGGTCACACGCCCTGCACGAATCGTTATAAATATCGCTGCGGACATAGGAAGCTGGTGACAAACCTGCTTAGCTTGAAGCGCCTTTCCTTGAGAATAGAGGCCTGAGCTTGCTGGTGGTCCTGGCTCTCTGAAGAAGTGACTGGAGGCATGATGACGGCGAGAAACAAGTGAAATCCTTGGTAAGTAAGTAATGGAAATAGAAATAGCAGAGTAGTGTAATAGTAGTAAATAATGCACAACCTCACCTCGTGGTCACATCTCCTTTCTCGCCGAGTTTACCCGACAGATTGGTGAAACCTCATTTGGGATCTCCTCCTGATCGATGGAAGCCCAGAGACAAACCAGTGTCCCTCAATTGAGAACCTGGACTCTATCACAAGCTGAAACATATATGCAACAAGAAACTGGAGAGCTCTGCGGGGCCCCACGCCTTGACATGTAGCCAGAACCAGGCCTCCGAAAGACTGATGCGGCGTCTGGGGAATAACCAATTGCGTGCGTTGTGGCGTTAGTATAGATTCAAGAATCAAAGAGGCTTCGTTCCAAGCTTCCAACAGAGCCCACACCTGACCAGGAGTCTGGAGGTAAATCCGTTGCTCCTATAAGACATTGTCACTGGTGACTGTAACGGAGAGCTAGGGAATTTAGATCCATTTCAAGCTAGGCTGTTCACATACGCCCAGACATGTTTCAAGCAGCACTGACAACTCTCGTTCTCGGCCGCCGTTGCAAGCGGTCACAAGAAGCTGTAGGCGACCTAGGGCGCGGAGGTCAATTGGAGTGGTAATAGGGAGGACAGGGATTGGTACCTTGGCTTGCATTACCACTTGGCTATTCCTTGTCGATGATTCGCCAGAGCTTATGGTGGTCCTCAGGCACCTGGAACGACACATACTCCTCACCCCGCTTCCGCTTCGTAACCTCCAGGTTGTGGGGTACATATAACATTAGCCACGAAGCGCGACTGCAAGTCCCCGGCGATCAAATAAAAGGATTTAGGACTCTGTTATCGAAACCGGTCCGCAAATCTCCTAAAATCGGAGGCTTGTTCACGTAACTCTCGACGAGCATCAGAGCCTTCGTTTCTCGTCAGAACGATTGTGACGGCCACCAAAAACCACGGAATATCGCGCGACATCCACGATGAGCCTATCAAATACCGCAAACACGCGTACCACGTTGAAATGAGCGCATATATACGTCAAAAAGGACGACATACACGAACCTTTACCGTCGTCCGTTGAAGTTGACCGTCAACGTTCGACGCGCCACATAGGCACCTACATGCTAGTCAGCGCGACGGTCATCAACACAGTCTTCAAAATGAAGCGAATAGAAAAATAGGGCTGCTGAACGCGTACCTCGTGGGTGTGGGTGAAAGTCGGTCGTTGAACACGTCCGACGTATGGACCCTGCACGAAGAGTCTTCAGCGAAATGTCAAGGAAACGCGCAGCAGGGATGGATTAGATGGACGTGAGAGGTTGTGAGATGCACAGGGCCACGCGCTGGTAGACATTCCTTCATTGCGTTATAAGTAGAGATCCACAAGAAATAGCGCGGTAAGCGAGTGAGAGGTCCAATGGTATGTACGATGCTGACAGAGAGAGGGAACAATAAACATAAAAAAGGATATGAGTAAATAGCAACATCAAGCATTGGAATATGAAAGGGAGTGTTGTTACGATTAGGTCGAAGATACATCTCTAGCAACTGCAAAATAAAACCCATGAGAAGAACAAGTGCGTAGTAGTATTACATCGCGACACCACCCTGCCATGACTGGCCACTGGCTCGCCGGCTACCTGGTGGATTCTGTTCTTCAGGATATAGCTGATGCTGATGCTGTGATTGCTGACGAGCATACCCATACGGCGACTGACCCCGTATTGGAGGGTCGAAAGTGTCGTCGACGACTTCGAAGTCATCCTGGGCAGTGGCGTACGAAGCGTCGGTCGCTGACCGCTCTCCCTGATGACCGAGATGGCCATAGGACTCCTGTGGCGGACTGCGGACTCGCATTTCGTACGCTCCTGGACTCACTTGTCCGTCGGTGTTGGCCCCGCTCAGCCGCCTGACCAGTCCCCCCTGAGGTGATGGCTGAAGCGGTCTAGGTTGTGGCGCAGCAGGTGACAGTGTCCGCGAATGCACTGACGTGCGCGTTGCTGTTGAGGTTCTTCGTGGCGGAGGCGTGTTGGTAACTTCTCCTGAGGGGTATCGATATCTAGGTGAGGGTAGCGGTGACGCTGGCGGGAGTTCGGATACTGAGTAATATGAGGAGCGAGAGGTGACATCGTTGCGGGTATCATGAATATGAGCGGGCGACACATTCCTAGCGGCGTCGGGTACTAGGCTATGGCGCGGATTAGGACTGGATGTTGGAGAGAAATACATGTCGGCCTGAATTGGATGTACTTCCCGCACTAGAGGACTCGTTTGAGGACCTGAGGCGGGAACCGTGGGTTCATAAGTGTTGTTTACAGACAGCTCGGAAAACGAACGACCATGGCCGGCGCTGTACATGGGTACAGATTCAGGATCGCCGAGATTCGTGTTCTTCTTGGGATTTCGGTGGCGTATTCCTAATTGATCCTTGAGGTCGCCCATGACCCACGCTTCGCGTACGATATCCTTATCAAGCGGGAAATAGACTTGAGCTACGAACTTGTAAAGGAAGCGAGGAGCTGTACAATATGTCGTAAGCAAGGCAGACGCCGTCTGAGTACGAAAGAGCCTACCAAGAGCAACAACGACGGAGATGAAAACAACCGCCCAGAAAGTTACACCACCGAAAAGCACGATGACTTCATCAATGAAATCAAAGCTGTAGAAGAATGAGTAGATGGCGATCCACAGCAGCATGACCACGGATGATCCGATGACCACGATCCAGGTGATGAAAGTCCAGCTAGAAGCAGCGAATGATCAGCTAAAGGTACACCAATGGAAGATCAAGCACTCACTAGTTCGTATTCATTCCCACGTACGCATTGGCTGCGAATATAGCAGCGACAGCGACGGTAGTACCGAAGTCCGCGAGAGAGTCGATGCCCTTTCCATTCCACGAGATAGCCAAACCGAGGGACCAGACGAAGTAGGGGAAGAAGAAAACGATCGTTGACTGATACAATCCATCCAACATGTACATCCAGAACTTGGCGCGGGTGTATTCAAGGCCGCGTATGCCACGAACGTAGAGCTGTGGGAAGGCCAGTGCGGCTTTAGCATTGATATCTTGGTCGAAGGCTATCATTAGAGCGTCAGCTGCGTCCGTATGCGTAAGCACCGATCCAGACATACCACCGAGGACGATAACAGGAAGAGACGTGAACACGAGATTGTACAGGAGGATGAACGTTATCTGATACAGATAGGTGGCATCGAAGCTAGAATTCCATTCGGTTCAGCCTCAGATCCGGAACCATGAAAAGGGATTACGTACTTATTGAATGGAAGATACCAAAATAGCGCGAAAGTCCAAACGACGTTCTAGCGGTGCCACGTTGATAAGCACCTGGAAAGCACGAGTAGCTGACATATTCATACCTTGTAGAAGAAGTTGCCGTGCATGTCCGAAATACGTTGATATGACCATCGACCATGCACGAGAAGTAGCTTCGTGAGATATCTGAACTGGCCGAATGCATAATCTGCGGACATAGCAGCTTGAGAGCCCTCGAGACCGAAAAGCCCACAACCAATGTTAGCCTCCTGGATCATAGCCACGTCGTTTGCGCCGTCGCCGATCGAAAGAGTCATAGCATTGCGGCCCTCCTTGACCTAAGGGCATCCAGCATTCCATCAACATCCTAACAGACGTCTGAGGTCAGGGTTGCTTACCAGTTTGACGGTCAATGCCTTCTGGGCTGGTGAGACACGACAGCAGACAACTGTCTCGCACTGTGTACCAAGGTTGAGGAACATGGGCTTCAATTCGTCACTGAGCGCGTGTCGCAGGGTGTCGCCATCAATGACAACAGCAAACGAGGCCTTGGCGTTGGGCAAGAAACCGCGTTTGCGAGGGTCCCAACTAGGCGGTCCGAGAATGGAGGCTATCTTGTTCAATCCGGCTTCGATTTGCGAACGGGCTTGTTCATGAGAGTCGGCGGATAGAATCATGACTTCCATATCGCTCTTTAGTAGGTTGCAGCTGTATCCAATTTCGATCGCCGTCTGCACTTTGTCACCTATAGACAAGAGGGATTAACACCGAAATCTACGAGTATATGAGTTGAGATACCAGTGAGAATCCATAACTTGATGCCAGCCTTGTGGAGCAGTTCGATCGCGTCCGGAACTCCCTCTTGAAGTTTGTCCTCCAAAGCAGTAGCACCCAAAATTCGAAGCGAATGTTCGATCTGCTCGTTTGCCTGCTCAAGCAGTTCGTCTCGATTCTCGGTGGCATTGACCGCAGCGTCGTATGTCCGGCCCCATAGCAAGTATTCGTCCTCAGTCAACCATCGGTAGGCTATACATAACGTCCGTAAGCCATTATTAGCGAACGATTCCATGTCGCGGTTAGTCTGATCTTTGAGCTTGGGGTCATGATCGTCGGCGAGGCGTGCATAAATAACGCTATCGGCACCCTTGCAGTATAGGATCAACCTGCCGTCCGGACAACGCAAGATAACACTCATCCGTTTCCTCGTCGAGTTGAATTCGAGTGTCCGCAACAGCGTGTACCTCTCCGACTGACCCATGACTTCAATGTCCAGCGTATCCTTCGATTTACCGACGAATGGGAACCCAACGTCCCTCGCCGCAGCGACTAAAGCGGCCTCATCGGGACTCTCGGCCTTGTAGTCAAGATGATAAGGGTCATTCTGTGGGTCGGGTTTGTCGGACAGGACACTGTGGCACAACGCGAGCGCCCGGAAGAAGGCTATCAGATGCGCGCGCTGCTCTGAGGAGCGGTCGGCGAGATCTTCAGCGAGCTTGGGTGAGATGAGCGCAAGTTTGTCGAGTTGGGCGTAGCGATTCTTGAAGGCGCGTTCCATCGTGTTCGTCATTTGGGATTTGAGAGCGTCGAGCTTCGCATTCAATTCCTCCGGGTCCATCGCATCCGCCTTTCCGTCGCGCGTCGCCGCACCTCGCTGCGCTTCAGTGACACCTTCGCCATAAGCCACCCCGTGAACCGAACATTTCTGGAACTCCATGACATTCTGCGTGAGGGTACCAGTCTTGTCGGAGAAGATGTACTCGATTTGACCAAGATCGTCCGAAATATTCCACGTCTTGGGTACGCAGGCTGTGCTAAGTGGAGGGTAATACATATCGATATCTTGAGATATGAAGTACGCCTGTATGGTCTTGACGATTTCGACGGAAATGTAGAGCGAGACGGGGACAATGTTCTGGAAGGCGATGAGACATGACCTACGAGTAATTGATGTGAACGGCAGCAAGGCGAGTATAAAGCGAAACAACTTACACGAAAGTGATGATTGAGTTGATAACGGTAGAATCTGTCGGCTGAACTCCGTCTTCAAAGATATCGGCGCTCGTATTGTCTCTATCCTCTTGGATACCAGCAACGGTGCCAGCAATCAGACACATGCAAATGAGTACAATGAAATTGACCACGACGTTGAAGTTTGTCTCCTTCTCGATCTTGCTACGCTTGGACGGAGTGTCGCCACCGTTCATCATGATCTTCGTATCAGCGCCAGTGAAAACGACCAAGCCAATCACCCATTGAGTATTCCTAAGAGCGCATCCCCGAAGAAGCATTTCATTGATGGACACAGGTTCTTGCTTAAGCTCCTTGTCCGGCGATGAAGGATCATTGAAACGCAGAACCCCATTATACACATAGAGGTTTTGATGTGGCGGTTCTGAATCAAGTACGAAGGCGCTGCGTTCGAGGTCCTCTTCAGTGGAAATACCTGTAGTGGCTTTCAATGCTTTTCGAGCTTTGAGATTTGTCTCGCCGTCCAAGTTCTTCGTCTCGAGATAGCACATGCCGTCCGGGTCGCTCGTTGCCAGTACGATGATATCCGCTGGTACCTGGTCATTGTCGCGTAATAGAACGACGTCGCCAACTTCCAGTTTCTTCCAGAGCGTCCGATCCCAGTGTACTGAACCGTTCGATCGCTTGCGCCAATCCACGACGCTAGCTCCAAGAGTGGACTGAGACATTGTAGACTGTTGGAAGGAGTCGAGACTCATGCTGGGAAGAGGTGGGGCGACTTGACCGAACTCTGATGACGGCTTCATCAACTGTGTGGAACTGGAAGAGAGTGAAACTTTGGACAGATCGGGAGGATAACTGTGAGAATCGACGCTCTGTATGTCCTCCAGCCGCCTGCCCCCCGCCCCCCGAGCATGGTAGTCCAAGCTGTTTGCACCAAGGACGCTTTCAGAGTCATAGGCACCGCTTCGAGGTGGAACCGCCAAGCCCCTGACGCCAAGCCCTGCTTCACTCGCCTCGCGTTCTCTTAGCTTCCTCACCCCCTTGCTGACGCTGCCCGGCTTGTTGAGTCCGAGAATTTTCTCTATCCACGAGCGTGGGTCAGTAGGTTGGTTGACGTTGTGGAAGGCACCCGCGAGCTTCGTAGCGGCTGAGTTATTGACCATGTCATCTTGGGCAGCGCGCCGATAATCTTCCACGCCATCCTTGATGGCTGTGACGGTCAAGATGAACACGAGCGGAAGCATGGACGTCTGGGCAGATGCCGCGCCGAAGATCGGGAACACTTGAACCACGACGAGAGCCAGAAAGTACAAGTTCGCCACGCTGCGTTGCATTAGCATACTGACATGGCAAACGACGACTTTACGCACCGTCTAAATTGTTCGTAGAGGTTCTTCGGAATAAATGTGATGGCTGTATACTCTGTTCCGGCTGAGGACGCGAGCACCATGAAATAAAAACGAGGGACTCACTGCTCGTCCTGACCTTGTTTCGCACATACCTGACCTTCGGTTCTCCGTTGCGGTCTGCCTCCATAGCGCTGAGGGGGGTGTTAAAGTACACGTTTCTCCTTGTCCCCGTGACTGCTGTCGATGGTGCTGACCCCTCTGGCGCACTCGTTGGCGGTGGCTTCTTCTTCTCGCTGCCTCTTCGAAAAAAGCTCCTCTTCCTCCTCATCGTCTTCCTCCTCTCCATGCGCGCCTCCGAGACAATGGACTCTGCGATTGCAGATGCAGCCGTGCGCACCGTGCGCAGCCTCAGCTCGGGGTCAATCGTCTCGTCATTCTCCTCGTCCGTGTCCATGTCATCCGGATGGCTCTTTCCTCGCTTGACGAAAGACATTTAATTGATGATTACAGCTGGAAACGACTCTGGTTGTGTTGTAGATGTCGTTCAGACTGCACCGGGGCCAGCACGGAGCAGAACGAGGTCGAAATGAAGGAAAAGATGTGAGTGTGCAGGCTAAGATGATGACCGTAAGTCTAAGCCTGTAGCAAGGGGCAGGACCCCGTAGTTTTATGCCCAAATATGGTAACTCATATAACTTCGGCGCCTCGGCGCCAACTCATACTCACTCTCAAACTTGTCCCACATTTAAATCCGGTTTTACTATGATTTCAAAGCAAATTTAGTCGTTGTGTGAGTGCACTAGAAACATCTCACAAGTGATACATATTATGCAGTGATAAGTGAATCGTGAAGCAATACTCCGGTATCATCAAGAAACGGGTGCCAGGGGTCCCGTTGGCTTGGTCTTGATGCCAACTGCAGACTGGGGGCGCAGGACGACATATTTGAGGTCGAAATCGATATCAGTCGTGGGTCAGTCAGTGTTCTGTCAATTTGAATGGAAAGATGCACTGCCCGTAGGTAAGAAACGGGATTGGCCCGCGTCAGTGGTCGGCGGCGTGCGCAGTAACCAACCATTGGTCAATGGTCTGCTATTCCTGTGAAAGTTACTGATGCAGATGCATAAGCGGCAACCGGAAATTATGTGGCCCACTGGCGGAAACGTGAGAGAAGTGTGCACATTGCTGCCGGACCAGTAGCTCTCACTGGGAGCGCGTCAATGATACGGCGATGTTCAAGCGATGTTGTCCCCCGGCGGTACCCTACCGCGCAAGTCACAATCTCAACTCAAAGCTGAATCAGTGGTAGAGAGGGGTGGAACGCATGCACGCGCAGACGCGGGGCCTTATCCATTCTCGGACGGCGGTCCATGACGATGCTACCGCAGCTGGCCATGGGCCGTGAAACTTACATCCAATGCATCTGATGCAGAGTCTCCAGGCACGTTATTGCGCGCTCGTAAGGTGAAGAGTAGCCTGGCGAGCCAGTCTTGTCGTTTCGAGGAAAACGTTTGAAGATATGAAGAGCGGCTTTGTCAACTTCTCACCAAGAAAGGATCTAATCTAATCAGAGATTGGGTTACTCAGTACCGTAGTCGGGCCTCAAGGATGTCAACGCGTAGACAACTTAAACAGCCGCCGCGGCGGTTTCTTGCGCGGCACTTAGCGCACGGTGTAATATTAATCGGCCATGTAATATCCTTAAATATGGATTTGTATAATCTAGTTATCGCTTCATGTACAAAGATAATAGATGATAGCAGGCTTACGCTGCCACAGCGCTTCTACCAAAATTCTATGATGGAACGACGTTCTACCATTGGAACCGCTTCTTCGTCAATCTGCATTTGCCGCCATGACCTCGGGCGACTGGTTTGGTTTCAGCGTCGCCGGCCCCATTGGGACAGTTGTCATCCGTGTACCCTGTCGCATCCGTAGGTCCGGCTTGGAGAGGATTGCACCTAGAGGAGATATCAACACCGTTAGACCGTTGTACATGGCGAATTGCACACTATATTATAGTGGTTTGGCACATAGGACGGAGGACGGAGGATCAATTACCCTGGTAGTTTCGTGGAGTTACTGACAACGCTCTCCCTCACCGATGCTGCAAGGTCGCACTGATCGGCTGTCGCGGCGTCGATGATCGTGAAGAGGGGACACGCCGAAACGACTCCGTTCGCCGTGTCGTCGTTCGCGTTGTTGCAGTGGTCGATGGCACCCTGTAACACACTTCGATGCAAGAATTGAGCCCGAGCGGCGCGACAGAGCACGGGGAGAGGTGGACCTACGTGACGTCCCACCCGTTCTGGAAGTCTCCGTGCCACGAATAGCCGGTGGGGTCGCTGTTGAGTTCATACGAATGAGCACCGCGATATTATATAGTATATGGTATGTGGAGTATTATGTAGGGGAAGAGCTGAGTGAGACGGACCCAGTTGAATATACAAACGGCCATCCATCAGACTCTGTCCACCGCGCGGAAAAATGGTGCACATCCCAGGTGACTTCGTAGAACAGCTTCATGAGGTACACGGGGTGCGACTGCGGGCACTCGCCGTTGTCTAGGCCTGAGAGGAACGCGACGTGCGACTTGTGATCCGGCGAGTCGAGGTTCTGAAGGGGGGGAGAAGGCGAAGGGGAGAAGGCGAAGAGACAAGAACGGGCGGTGAAGGCGCCGTGTCAGTACGTCCCGGGAGTGTAATTTGCGGGTGACTAACCTGTCCATCCCAACATGAGGGCATATGAACGCGGCCTTGGAACCCTGCTTCGCAGTCCGTCGATGGGAAGCCGTAAGCTGTCTCAAATAATAAGTACCCAACACCTCATTCAGGCCAGTATTAGGCCTCACAATATACGTCCTCGTTCGTTGTCGTGTACCTCAAGCACGTATATGTGATAGCGCGCTCGGCTAGTTCTTCCTGCGTCCCCATACCGTCTGTGTACCTACATCACATCAATGCCAATAAATTTATACAGTTAGCACTGCTAGCCTGCGTAAGTATATATGTATAATGTGACTCACTTCTTCGCCCGACGCGTAGGGTCACCGCTGATCATCTTGAACCCTGGCGGGAACGCCTTCAGGCCCGACCCGCCATTCGCGACGTCGCCTTTCCCCCGATTCTGGTAGTAGACGAGGAGGCCGCCATTGGGGACCATTTCGTATTGGTGGGTCTTCGGGTCGCGGAAGTACAACGTTGGGAACCCTGTATTTGACGTGGAAGGGGGGAGGTAAGATATTTAATGTTGGAGGTACGCACAATAGTTCGAAAGATCCTAAGGCGACGAGTCCAAGTGTAAGTTAGACCCGCAATTGACGCGAAGAGAGATAATTGGGATACCTGAGCAACTTGGCACGAGGTGCAGCGTGAGGCGCGTAAGCTGTCATACGTGCTTGTAGAGTTGAAATCTATAGAGAGCAGTAATAAGCTATGACACGGAATATTTTCTTTCAGCCACGAGTGAAGATCTCACTATATCCTCCGTGAACAGTCTATCAACGCGCAGGAGTTGGGAATCGGGATTGAGCGATTAGAAAACAACGTCGAATAACAAAGGATTATGAATCTCACGTGAAGATGTTGCGATGGCACTTGACCGGGGAAGCCTATCGGGTCGATACGGTCTGTTTTTAACACTAAGGCTCAGCGACGAAATCCTATCTGGCAGCCGTGATAGATCATAGTGAAGACGAACGGACCTTCGACCAATGGGTGTGTGCATGGCAGACGGAACCAGCCGTAAGCTCCCTCGGCCCGTACTAATAGCAACAAAAGGCCGCCAATAGCGCCGGTGCAGTGGTAGACGCGCATACTAGAACTAGAAGGTCCTGAGCGACGATGTAGATGGTATACGGTATGTATAAGAAGGAAGGGGGGAAGGAAGCGATATCCCTGCGCGGCTCGACTACACTTGCATCTCATTCATTGATTCCAGTGCCTTTATATCATCTCGGCCTCGCTTTCGCCTCGTTCTCTTATCAAGCGCACGCTGACCCTGTGTAGCGCTGCGACAAAGAGATTAAAGGGCTATCGAGCCAGAACGAAAGATAAAAGGACTGTCATTGTCGACAGGAAGAGAAGAAAAGAAGTCACGAATGAGTGCAAAGTCGAAGTTAGTGGTAAATAGTATCCGTTTCAACTCGGACTTTGAATATTTGTGTAAAAACAAATTACGGGTCCTGTAATGAAATGAAAGGATCCGTTCTTTATTTGGGGGGGGGATGCTTGGGCGCTACGGAAAGAGGGTGGCTACTAGAGTAACCGGTAGCCGGTGCATCGGGAAATCGGGATCGTATCTACTTATGTAATCATCACCAATACATCCTGGCGCTAATCCTATCTGTTCGCTCCCTTGTTCTTCCTTGCTCCCGTTCTTCCTTTCCACGTTCAACCTTCTCAACGATCTGCCAATGCATTGAATCTTGCGCGAATCCGTCGTCGCATCCGCTGCGCCCTCTGTATGGTCACCCAATGCTGCTCCCTCCCCTTCGCCGCAATCTATAAGAGAGTTGCCTTCACGTTTCTTTTCCCTCAGCTCCCTCAGCCCGCTTTACTAGCTCAAAGAAAGCCATGCAGTCTCAGTCCTCCCCTGACGTTGTCTCTCCCGACACTGCCTCCCCCGACGCTGTCTCCATCGCTGCGCCTTTAACTAGCCTCCAGGCTCGCCAGGTGCAGCACATGGCCGCCAATGTGCTGGTTGAGGCATATGCCTCTGGGACGTTTCCGTGGGTTGCTTTTCACTTTTCGCTCCTTCGTTTCTTATGCTCATATGTTTCCACTGTCTAGCGCTATGAACGATGTACTTCTCCGTCGACGAGTCGAGTACTACCTCGAGCTAGTCCCGAATCGCCTCGAAACGCAACAAGGGCGTATGTTGGTCTCCCAGATCCGCTGGTTGGTAGTGGTGAGTCCATCCAGCATCGCCGTTTATCTGTGCTCATTTCTGCGAAGTATCAGTTCCATGCTGCACTGGAATCTGTCACCATCCGGTATGCTATCTTAGGGCTCGCACTTGGTGTGTACACTTTTCACTACTTATCTCATACTTGATTGACCACTTTTTTAGAGCATGTGCGTCGCTACTTGCAATCCTGAGTATGTGATACTATGGCTCTGCCCTTGTCTGCTGGTCTGTCGTCAGTATCTAGTACATGTAGTCTGTAGTCTACATCCTTAGAAGTCGTCCATCTGTTGTTCTCCCATTTGGCAATCAAATTGTGCTTCAATTTCAACTTCCGGTCCAAGTTCGGCTTCATCGATATCCTCCACTGATGCTTGATCAATTCGGGAAAGGGGTTGTTGTCGGATGTATCTGTCGTAAGGGTTTCGGCGCTTCAGTCGGCGAGGCGCAGGGAGTGAGGGGGTGGCCTCCGCGGCTAGTGTTCGGGCCGTTGTTGCATCCTGTAATAAAATTTAGCCTCAATGCTATCTAGCCGTTGCGGGTACCTACAGTCGTGAGATGGCCGTCCAATAAAACTATGCTTCTCAATATCAGTTTTGCTGTATAGTTTCCCTTGCTTGGAATGCTGAGCATGGAAGCTTGCAATTCCACTATATCGCCGGTCTGGAATATTATCGGCGTCGTCAGCTTGTACCTATTTTTATTCAGTAAAACTTCTTGCTTCTGCTGCGAAAATTCCTACTTCTCCTCGTCGTCGTGAGGCATAAACATGTAATATCCCACCTCGTTGTCGTTGGTATGCATCCACTTCGTTCCGTCTACTTTGCCTAATACCCCACGCGGATCGAGTTCGGGGTTCACGTCGACGATGGAAAAGCCTGCAGCTTGTTTAGCTGGTGTGAAGAAGCGAGCACTGGCGGTAATGGTTGTATATTCATTGACGCCGCTCGCGTTTGCACTTTTGTATTTTCCCAAGAACTCCGGGAGGGGATGCAGCTTTGCGTTGGGCGTATAACGGCTAAACATGGTGTGCGTTCGGCGGCAGTTCTCCACTATGCTCTCAAAGGACTTCGAACCGAGTCCAGTGATCGTGACACTCTGCCTAATGTGAGCTAATCGTCTGATCTCGTCAGGTCGACTGTTTACGTTGTTAGTTACTAGTCAATTCGATGGCGGATACACTTACTTAGATTTCAGTTCAAACGGGGGCAAGAGACACCCGCTAATGATGCCTTGAATGGCAATGGTTGCCTCTTCCGCCTCCCCGGCGTCGTTGCGCTGGACTAGCTTTGAGATCGTGTCGGTGTCTTCTTTCAAGATTGTTAGGCCAAATCTTTCCGTGGCCTCCTATTGAATTATTTTTGTTGAATTAGTTGGATGTTTCCGCTCCTTGTACCATAGTAACCCACCGAATCCATTTCGTACATTTGTGGGCTTGATGCTGCTTCTACACGTTCCGCGATGATTGAGTCGAGTAGGCGTGCTGTTGGGAATATCAGAGGCACAAATGATCGGGTATGCATGGAGGGCTTACCCGCTTCAATCTTGTTGTAGAATGAGTCCATGTTGAGTGCTGTCCATGTTGCAGCTGGCCTTAGCTTTATAGACTTCTGGCTTGAGACGAGAGTCACTGCTGTCTTGACCGAGAGCTGCGACAGGGGTGTGTCAATCCAGTGACAGTAGAGCACGTGTTCGCTGACTGCTTCCTTCTTCCCGCCACCACCCAACTCTCTTTGACTCGTCGATATTCATTTCCGGTGCCTTCTCCATCACCTATACATCTGCCTTCTTTGTGCCGTCTATTTACCTTTCGTTCCCTCCTGGAATCTTGACGTCCCGAGTACTGTTAGATTGCCCATCTCGTGTTGTTCGTGCCATGGTGGCAGCATTTGGTGCGTCGTTTCTACTCACTTCCGCAAGTTCTGACCCTCATATTCCTTCTCCAGACCTCGCTTCCGCTCCTGCTTCCACCATAGCCACTTCTTTGTCTGCCCTTTCTTGCCGTTCTGATTCTACGATGTTCCATAGCATTCAGTCCGGTTTTCTGTTCCTCCCTCGTATACAGTTTGTGGTTTCTGCCATTTTTCATTCTTGCTTTGAATCTACTTCATTCCCTCCCGTCGTCTTCTGCTCTCGATCTACGTCGCCTTCCGTATTGTTCTATCTGCTTGAATTCGTCTTGCTCGTGTACGCTACTTTACTTCAAGCATTCCAACTGGTTCGCCACTTCTGTCTCACTTATGGCTTAAATAACCCCGTCCACTGCTTACCACAGATTGTCTCTTATTTGCTGTCTTTCGATCTGCTACCCAATTTGCCTTTCATACCGATGCCTCGTAAATCCAACGGGTATGTTCATCGCCCTGTCATCTCACGCAATACTTACTTGATACACAGTCGTACTACTACTCCCCGCTCGCGCAACAAGCCTGCCGTGCCTCCGCGCGATGAGACTCCCCCAACGCCCACTGTGTGAGTTGCACGCCTCGGTTCAAGTGTTCCTGTTATTCACCTCTTATTCAGCATTGCCGTTCCTTCAGCGCCCCGACCTAAGAGGGTTTCTCCGAGAAAGCGAGTGGTGTCTTCCGACACTCCAGCCGTCGAGATTAGGTATCCGAATTCATTCCGCTGTACGCGTCACGACTGACGTCTTTCCTACCAATCAGTGCCACGATCCGCACTCCTCCTGTGTCTCGTCGCCTTTCGTTCGGGACTGCAATCGACGCCCCGGTTGATGCGCCTGGTCTTTCTCAGGCAGATACTGGAGCTGAAGAGCCCAACGCTGCTGCTCATGCAGAAACGCCACCAGTTCAAGCCCTATTCGTCGATGACGACTCTAGTGTTGTCGTTGAAGGTACACCAACGCCAAAGGCAGTGGACACAAAGGGGAAGCGAAAGTAAGCCTCCTCGTTCCTGTCGTAGCCCAAGTCTCATTACTTCTTGACAGACGCGCCGCTTCGACCGTTTCTCCATCCCCCTCTGCCAAGCACACACCGCCTGTCGCACTTTCGCCTGAAGAGCTCAAAGCTGCACGTACGGCCAATCCTCTGAAACGGTAAGACAGTGTTTCACCTTTGCTATTGTGCTAACTCTTTCGTTAGTAGGAAACCAATTGACCGTCTCGACTCAGATGACGAAGCGGCCGTGCACACCCCCACCGCAGTCCGTCCACCTGTCACGCCCATCTCAGTCCGTGCGCCGATTGCAGCCCCGCCAAATTCGCCGGTGCCACCTGGTTTTGGACTTCCCCGGGAAGACACCCCAGTACCGCCACCCATGAAGCTTGTCATGTCCATGTTCGGTACCGAGGCTATAGAGGACAATGAAATCAACGACGACGACACCATCGCCGTAGCCTGGAACTCGCCGTCACCTTCCCCACAGCGTGCTGGCCCCTCTAACCCAGTCAATTACTTGACAGAGGCCATGCGCCTTACCACCGTTGAGAGGGCAAAAGCAAAAGCAAAAGCTCTGATTGACGAAGCCGAGGCCCTCGTGGCGAGGGCGCAGTCTGATCAACTTACCGAAAAAGATCACTTCGTGATTGCGGAAGCGAGGAGGAAGGCCAAGCCATCGTCTGGAGCCATGTACGTGCTCGCTCTGTTGTCTACTTACTACTTATGCTCATTTCCAATTAGAAACGACCCCATCTTCTTGGATGAATCTGACGTTGAGTGCGACATGAACCAGCCTCTCTCCTTCCCGGAGATCCCCCCCCTCTTCCATGGCATTGTCTCGGCGTTGAAGTTGTTGAAAATACTCCCTCATCTGAAGTGAGTTGTTCCCTACCTGTTTGACTGTCCCTGGCTCACAAGCCTGTAGGCTCAGCGAGCTGCTTCCCAAGTACACACCTCAAAATTCGGAGGAGGCACAAGTGCCGGATGTGCTCCATGTTATGGGCTGCATGGTTGATGAATACGCTGCTGTGTGAGTTCATTTACGGCCCCTCCTTTGACTTGCTCACGTAACCTTAACACAGCGCTATCTACGATGCTCTCCTTTTCCGAGGGAGGGGTGTCTACGTCAACCCCTTGATCGCTAACCCTCGCGACTTTCGTGTTGTTGCTAAGACGGTCGTGTTTGCTTCAGGAAGCCGATCCCCTGCCGTTTTTGTCCTGCCGATCGTCGTGGAGTCCTGCATGTTGAGGGAGATGACCGCCGCCAATCCATATGATCAACACCTCCGTCTTACGGGCTGGCTATTCGACGAAGTCTTCAGCCTCTTTTCCTGCTTTGTTGGGAGTGTCTTCAACTTGGACATCGTATATGCATACATGAACAATCTCTGCCTCCAATTCAGCTCACGCATTCACAAGCCCGATTGTATGTTTCTTGTCTGAACTTTCTGCGCTTAGTGCCTGATCTCCGTACAGCTGGTTTAGATGGTCGGTCGGGTCCTTCCACTCCTTCCACTCCTCAACGCACCTCTCGGATGTCCTCGGCCTTCAAGACTGCCGGCAGCTCAAAGAAGAAGGCTCGCCCAGCGGCTGAGACCACAGCTATGAACATACGGTACCCTAATTCCCTTGGGGCAACAGATACCAGTACGATCTCCTCGTGCACGCCTACATTTATACTTCTAATGGATTTGTCTAGTTCCCGTTTATGATGGACGCCGCGATCGCGGCGAATTTCGTTCCACAGATGACGACTGGGATCGGCTGCCTTCGATGATACGCTATGGTGTGCCGATTCCCGCGCGCAACGAGCTTCCAGACAATAGCTGTGCCCAGGACTTGCCCTCTAGCAAGGCAGACCGATTTGTCGTAGCACTTGTCGGGTTCACGATGAGCTGTTTCAATCCAAAGGACAACCCTACGGCCACCGTTGCATCCTTCAACATCCAGTTCTCTGTTGTCCTTGGCGCGTACAGGGAGCTCACCAAGCCTCGGGAGGTGACTCACAAGTATATTGATCATATCCGAAACAGTGTGTAGTTATCATACCTATCCTACAGTGTTCCCTTGTTTCTCTGCTTCTACGTAGTCTTAGCTAGCGTGTGTGTACTGTTGTGTCCAATATGATGAATTGCTTTGGCCTTGTATATCTTTGTGTGAAAACTACGCTTGGTCTGTTGGTCTCAGTAATTTCGGGCACTGAATTTGGGCGCTTTGCTCTACCCCATGTGACTGTGGAAATTGCCACATCCGTTCTTCGCCGGACAGTTGAACCAGTCTCAACGCTTACCATCTGACCGTTACTATCATCTATGTGTCTGCTCTTCAATCCTCTCTACCTCTCGGGCCTTGTTATCTTACTTGGTGAGCACGATTTCGCACTTTTGCTCCTGTTCTGAGTCCGCTTTCTCTCTTCAAGCAGTGTCCTCCGTCTTTGCGCAGCGTGCACCCTCCCAATTGGTGGCAGAGCTGCCTGCGCTTCAAATGCAGAACATCAGCGGTAAGTCGCTGTGCCGCGTAAAGCTCTCGCCTGATGCCGTTGCTTTGTCAAGGCAACATTGTCCCCTTGTCGTTCCCCCTGGTTTTCTGTTCGAGTCAGTGTTTAGTGGGCATGACTGGTAAGTGCTCCATATTTCCGCCCTCGAATTCCACTTATGTTCTCTATTGTGATTCGTTTACGGCTCCCTTCGTCGCTGTCCTTCTGCACCTGTTCCCTGCCAATTGTCTACTTCGCTGCTGTGTTCTGTCCTTCAACGCTGTTCGCGCCCCCCGTCGCGGCCTCATCTCCTTTGCTGCCATCCTCTTTCTTTCAATGCTGTTTGCGGCTCCGTCTCTTTCGCTGCAGACATGTCGTGCTCTCCGGCCTATGGTCCTTGTATGTACAGTGATCATCTAGGTAAATCCCCCTTCGGCACTTTATTTCCTCCATGTTGACTGATGGTTTCTCCGTTGTAGATTCCATTGCTGCCTGCATTTGTGATCTGGATTCGACCCAATTCCACATCTTTGGCATCTCTGCATACCAACCTTGCATTCATGAGTGCCCGCGTGTCTATGGTGCTTGTTGTGGTGAGTCCCCGTGGACACTCTATGCCCTTTGCATTGTTTGATGTTTACCCATTGCAGATTTCATTCACGCCTACATCGACGTGGCTCGACCCTGTGCCTTGAACATCCCTGCATTCCAATCAAGTATCCGTGAGTGCCTCCGCTTGTGCTCTTATATTATCTGATTTAGCATGCTATTCACAGAGTTTTTGTACCGTTACTTCTGTCTTGTTTTTGCGGCACTTGTCCGACGTCCCTCTGAGCCTTGCGTTGCCGGCTCAATGTTTCCAATGGGTTTTCCTGCTGAGGTCTCCTTATGTTTTTGTTTGTTATGTTGTATTTTTATCACATGTGTTATAATATATGTGCTTCTGAAACTATGGCAAAGAAAGATGCTGTATTCATTTCGACATGGTTTTTGTGGTGGACATCTTGCCTGTATATTGCATTATGGTGAACTTGAGGACTTTATTGTTGCTGGGCCTGCCGTTTTAAATCCTGCAAGAGTTGGGCTTGTTTTTGTGAATGTATATTCTGATATTGAAGTTCTTCGCTTTCCTGCAAGTACTTACATTCATGTTAAGGCTGATGTAACCTGCATCCTTCCCTTGCTAACTGGTCGACAATGTATTTCTGTTGCTAACAAACATGGTATACTTTGTGGGAGCAAATGTACAAAAAGTGTAGTTCTTGATATGGCTCAGAATCACTCATGTGCCATTTGCTATTCACTCACATATGTTTTCGCACTTAAGCCTACACGTAAGTTTGCAGACAAAGAGAAGCAAGTCTCAGATGCTAAAGAAAATGTAGAAGATGTTCAGAATGTCGACAGTGTTCTAGAGCCCAATTCTGGTCCAGAGCCTATTATTGTCTTTCCTCCTGAGCCTCTGTCACGTAATGCCATAAAAAACATTGTAACCACTTGTGCGAAAAAAATGGAGTTATCAGAAATAAGGGAAGGTGGATGTGCAGTATGTGGTCAACTTGTTCCTAACACCCAATTATCAAGGCTGAAAGCAGTAAAAAATCTTCTACATATTTTGGAGGCTCCTGGATTGACTCGTGTACCACGAAAGAAAAACACTGATCCTATCAAGTTCATTCCTGGTCCAGTCATTGATCACTCTATGAATACAATATGTCAATCTTGCCGGGCATCTTTACGTAAAGAGAAAATCCCAAAAAATGCACTTGCTCGTGGCCTTTGGCTTGGTGTGGTGCCTACTGTCTTGCAGGATTTGAGATTTGTGGAAAAATTAGTAATTGCCCGTGTACGATATAGCAACTGCTTTGTTCGTGTCTCCAGTGGATTCAGAAAAATGACAGCAAATGCTTTATCTTTTGAATCTCCTGTCCCCAAAATTTATAATTTCCTGCCTATTTCCAAAGCAGAACTAGATGAGGTCTTGGTTGTATTGTTTACAGGTCCAAAGCGGCCAGTGAAAGATGACTTGAAACGTACACCATTTTTGGTCCGCAAAAAGAATATAAGAGATGCGCTTGAGTGGTTAATACTAAATCACTCAGACTATGCCCAGGTGACAGTAAATGAGGACAATTTAGCTGAATATGATGATGATGAAGCTCCAGTTACAATTCAATACAAGGAATCCTTATCTGCAAAAATGAGTGGAACACCTGCCGTCAATGACATGGAAGAAGAAGATGGCACAGAAGAGGGGCAGTGTCCGTTCATCATGCATGGCCTAACAGGAAGTCAGATGCAAGAGATGTCCAATAGTGCTTTAAAAACTCTAGCATTGCAATATTTCAACCAATCTGGCAAGGTTCTTGCAATCGGACAGTCATCTGATTTTGAGTCCATTTGGAACAATCCCCAATTGTATCCATCAATGTTCCCTTGGTTATTTCCGTACGGATTAGGTGGCATTGGCTCTGTCTACCGAATGTCACCCACTGCTCATAAAAAGTGGCTTCTTTTGTACCATGACAAACGATTTCAAACTGATGTTGCCTTTCCATTTATTGCTTTCAGTCATGAACAAATTATGAAAAGTTCAAATCAGGCTTTGTTGTTAACAGAGAAGTCTAAGTTTGTTGCTATCACTGAGCGTATTATGAACTTGGATGAAGATGTCCTTGCATCAATAGCAACAAGAATGGCAGATGGTGAACAGATAAAACCTGAGACTGTTGAAGAAAAGAATTGCTTTAACATTGTTAAAGATCTTGACCATGTTGCTGCTGGTGTCAATGGCTCATCAACTTCAAAGAAATACCAACGTAATGAGATATGGTCTTTGATATACCGGATTGGAAGCCCACTTTGGTATATTACTTTGTCACCAGTTGATATCAAACATCCTATTTGCATCTACTATGCTGGCAGCAAGGAAGCATTTGAACCTATCATGCCAGCAGATGAGCGAATGCGTACTGTTACCTCAAACCCTGTTGCATGTGCTAGATTCTTCAAGTTCATGGTTGATATGTTCATATCTGATATTTTGGGATTTGAGAATGATCAATGTGAAGGGATATATGGAGATGTTGAAGGTTATTATGGCACTGTTGAGCAACAAGGTAGATTGACTTTGCATCTTCACGCAATGCTTTGGATCAGAGGAGCATTGTCTCCTCAAGAAATTAGAGACAAAATTCTGGATCCAGACAGCAGCTGGAAAGACAAATTGATTGAGTGGTTGGAAGGGTGCCACACTGGAGAGTTCTTGACCGGTTCACAGCAGGAGGTCACTGCATCTGTTGATCAACAAAAAGCAAATAACACATACATTGATCCTACTCTCCATGTACCTGAAGTGCCCCCTTTAACCTCTGAGTGTTTGTGTGTTGATGGAACTTGCTCATCATGTATTGCATCAGACAAATGGTGGGTACAATTCACCAATATTACAGATGATATCATATTGCACTCAAATGTGCACAATTGTGACCGGTATCTGAAGAAAGACGGTACTCACAACAAGTCTCATATTTACAAAGGATGCAAGGATAACAAATGGGGCAAGTGTAAAGCCCGGTTTCCTCGACCTGTTGTTAATGAAACAGCAGTAGATCAAGAAACCGGATCAATTACTCTACGGAAACTAGAGTCATGGATCAACACCTTCACACCAGTGATATCTTATATAGTCAGATCAAACACAGATGTAACTTCAATGCTTTCAGGTACTGCTGTAAAGGCAGTAGTAGCATATGTCTCAGATTATATAACAAAGTGTGGTTTAAAGACCCATGTTGTCTTTGAGTGCATTCAGGCAGTACTAAGTCGTAATCCTGAGATACTGAATAACACTGGAGTTGAGGCATCTACCAAAGCACGCCAAATAATGACAAAGGTTGTCAACCTTATGGGTGCTAAACTTGAACTTGGATCACCCATGATATGTACATATTTGCTAGGATATAGTGACCATTATACAAGCCATGAGTTTGTAACCTTCTACTGGTCAGCATATGTTTCAGAAGCACGTAGCTATTGGCATCCAGATGATGCTCACAAAACAACTGAGAAGGTTGCTTTGATTAAGAAAAACAACAGAGTTATAGGGCTCTCCCCTGTTTTTGACTATGTATACCGCCCCGAAACCCTAGATGCCATGTGCTTGTATGATTGGGTCACTCGGTGCAAGCGTGTGAAGCCTACAGTATCAAAGAGCACAAGCTCAAATAAGTCTAACAACCAAGATGATTGTGCAGTCGAAGATGCAGATGTGGATGAAAGTGAAGATGAGGACACAGGTACCTTTTTAGCTACATCTAAAAGAGCAAAGCATGTTCTGCTAGATTATTTATCTGGTCACCCACTTGCCTCAACACACAAATGTTCATTGATGTTGCCAACCAACAAGAAGTTTAAATTCATGGTGCCAAACTTCATGGGTATACCCCCAAGAAGAGATCAGGGAGACCGGGAATACTATTGTAGTGCAATGCTTGCCTTGTTTGTGCCATGGCGATCTGGAGAAGACTTGAAGACCTCTGAAGAGACATGGGATGAAGGTTTTCTGAAACAAGCATTTAGTGAGCAGCATTCACGTGTTATGAACAACTTCAATCTACGATATGAGTGTCTTGATGCAAAAGATGATTTCAGATCTGAGATGAAGGCAAATTCTGATGGAGATGTACCCTTACCATTCTTGAATAACAGTGACTTTGATCCTGTGGAACAAAGTGACAACCTTGATGGTGTGCTGCAAAATGCTGATGACATTGCACTCTCATTGGAGTCTGACAAAATGAGCAGTGGTGCACTTAGAAGGCAAAAGGGTATCAAGGATATGAAGGCATTAATGCAAAATTCAAACTGGTCAAAGCCTATACAGGTAGTAGGTGACTCAACTAGTGTTGTTCCACAACCAGTAATACCTAACAAAAGTGCACGTGAGTGGCGTCGACTTGTTCTTGAATTGCGGCAGCAAATTGTAGAGTCACGTAAAGAGATAGGCTTTGAAATTTTGCAGAGTACTTCATCCAATGCTTATGATGACAATGATGTTAGAATTGTTGATAAGTCATACCTTCTAGCAGCTTATGTTCCAAAAGTACACAAGCAGCTAGTAACAGACTGTTCCACAGAATTCTCCTTGAACAAGGAACAAAACAGAGCATTTTCAATTGTTGCTAATCATTCTCTTTCTGAGAACAGTGGACAACTGAAAATGTACATTGGAGGTATGGGTGGAACAGGGAAATCACAAGTTCTCAAGGCATTGGTTCACTTGTTTGCAGCTAGGAATGAGTCTCAGAAACTCCTTATAGTCGCACCAACAGCAAGTGCAGCATGCTTGTTACCTGGAGGAGTCACTTATCATTCTGCATTTGCCATGAACTTTGCAATCTCAAAAAGTTCTTTAACTCTCACCAAGGAAAGACTTGAAGGTGTCTCCTATGTTTTCTTTGACGAGATTTCAATGTGCTCTGCTCGTGATTTGCATAACATTAGTGTCAGAATGTGTTTGGCTCTAAATTCAGCACCTGGTCAGCCTTTTGGAGGTATCAATATGATCTTTGCTGGAGACTTTGCACAGCTACCACCTCCAATTGGGGGCGAACATGTATCCTTATACAGCCATTCTATTGGGAGGTCTCTTGGAAAGCTTAAACAGCAAGAAGAAGCCTTTGGCAAAGTTCTGTGGCATCAAGTTGTAACTGTTGTCATTTTGCGTCAAAATATGCGACAAAAACAACAATCAACAGAGGATGCTCAATTTCGCACAGCTCTGGAGAATATGAGATACAGATCTTGTACGATGGAGGATATTCAGTTCTTGCGTAGCCGCATATCTGCTAACATCCAAGGCCGGCCTTCAGTATGTGATGCAAACTTTAGAGATGTTTCGATAATCACTGCCAGACATGTTAATAAAGATGCTATCAATGATCTTGGAGAACAGCGGTTTGCTTCAGAGAAAGGCTTGCATTTGACATCTTTTTACTGTGAAGATTCCATTTCTCCACTTGGAGATTCTGAAGAAGTCAAAGGAAGAAAACGGGCAGCAAAGGTGAGACTGGATGAAAACCTTCAACGTGTTCTGTGGGAGCAACCTCCATGCTCTGTTGAAAAGAAAATTTCAGGAAAGCTAAACCTATGCAAAGGTCTTCCAGTGATGCTCCGAAATAATAGTGCCACAGAATTGTGCATGACAAATGGTCAAGAGGGTGTTGTATATGATTGGGTAGCCTCCATTGGTGCATTTGGGCAGCAAGTGCTTGATGTATTATTTGTCAAATTGACAAACCCCCCAACTGATGTGAGCTTCAAAGACCTTCCTGTTAATGTAGTGCCAATCATGCGAACAATGACACCAACTTGGTGTGAATTGCCTACTGGAAAACGGTTGCATATCTCACGGAATCAAGTAGAAATTAGTGTCAATTATGCAATGACAGACTTTGCATCTCAAGGAAAAACACGAGTGAATAATGTTGTCCATCTGAATGATACAACAACTCATCAGGGTTACTATACAGCTTTGTCTAGAAGTGCTACTGCTGCAGGGACTTTGATCTTACAAGGTTTCAATGCATCCATGATATCTGATCGTAAGTGTTCAGGGGCTCTAAGACAAGAGTTCAGAGACTTGGAACTCTTAGATGACATTACCAGGCTTCAGTTTGAAGGGAAACTCCCAGCAACTGTTCTTGGTGACACAAGAAGACCTTTAGTAAATTCTTTCAGAAAACACAAGTCTGACTCCTACGTACCTCAGCACATGCATGAAGCAATACGTTGGAACAAAAAACAGCCTTATATTGAACCTGATGTCAATGACATGGACTGGAGTGTGATTCCTAATAAGCAAGTAAACCGGTTCTTACCCACTGATTATGTCAATGGAATGAATGAAAAGGCTGAGAAGTGGAAAAATGGTCAGTCCACTAACATAAAGATCAATATGCCTTCAAAGTCTGAAAATGTGAATATGCACCCAACTACATCCTCTTCTTCTAAAATTGACCGCAAGCATAGCATTGATGTTGATACCAGAATACCAGCCAACAAACGTGTCAAATCTGCTGCCTCAAATGACACAGGTGAGTGTGCTAGCATTGATCAGCTAATACCTGTTGGTTGTCAATGGAGTGACAATAGCTGTGCATATGATACCATCATTTCCCTACTGTATAACATGTGGCTAGATAAGCCATCTTTATTAAAGGAGTTCCCAGAAATGTCAAATCCCTTATTTCCGATCATTGTCAAATGCTTTGAAAATGTAGAACATCGCCAAGAAAGGCTCACAGATGTCAGAGAGTATATGCGTGAATGCTTGCAGATTCAGCAGCCCAATGAATTTGAGTATGGTAAATATGCCTCAATTTCTTCACTCTTAGATGTTTTATTTGCTGCAAAGAATGACTCTGTTAGCTTACATTATGAGTGCTGTTCAGGCCATTCAAGCTCTAGGTTACAAGCTCCAAGAAGCAGTTTCGTCACTTCACTGGGCATGGATACTCATGACTCTGTCAAATCATGGATTTCCAGTGCTGGTACAGCTACACGACGTCTATGTTTGGTTTGTTCTGAACCTATTATGTTCAAACCTGTTTATGATATACCACCTTATTTCTTGGCCTTTGAATTTGCTGGAAGGCCTATGTATTTGGATCGCAAAATAAGACTGTGTGTTCAAAACATCACAATACCTTATTATTTGAAATGTATTGTTTACTTTGGAAGATCACACTTTATTGGTAGATACATTGATCGTAGTGGTCGTAGCTGGGTCTATGATGGCATGTCAAATGATGGATTTATGGAGTATGATAGACAACATGCAGACCACAATCTTTCTACATGTAGATCAATGCATGCAATTGCAGCCATATATGTAAGATCACCCAGAGTACGTCTTAGTGTCAATTGAGTGGCCTTAACTTGTGATTGCCAATGTTCATTGTTTACTTTATTTGACTTTATTTATATTTCAGTCCTCCGGAAAAAGAGGACCCGTACATGCCATGCTCTGCAGTGGCCACAGCCCCAAGTTATGTAACAAAGTAAAGATCCTTCTCGAGGGCATTGGGAGCGTTAGGATGGTTAGGAAATGGAATGTATTTCATATAAGAAAATGGGCCCACTCGGAGTCCCAGCACTGTTACTTAGATTACTTAATTCGCATTGGATTTAGTACAACGGCATGGAATAGCGTGTTGTGGTAGTACAAGGCCGAACTGAATGGTACACATTTGAATATAATTGAAGATCAGAGGACCTGTGGGCTGGAGAGTATATATTTGCTTTCATCTTTAGTGGATTCCGAAGTTCATCGCCCAGCCCTTCGATGGCTACGTTGGCCACTCTCTGCTGGAGTCACCAGAAGATATCGACCAACCCCCGTAAACTGGAGGAGCCTCACCGTGGCTAGCGCGGGGCACTCGATACCCACGACAGCGATCATCCCCAAGCCATTCGCCTTTGCCTCCCTCCGCTGGATTTCCAGCTCCCTCATGCAATCCTTCCATAGTACCATCGACTCCCGCGCGTACTGCACATCCATCACCTGGAACTTCGTAACGGTGAACAACTCCCCCGGTGTCGATGTGGAGGAGGGCCACATCTCATCGCGCGATACGACGACGCGCAGCACGTGCGTCTCGCATGCGCTGGGGGTATACCTGAGCTTGAGGTCGTTGATACAACGCTCAAGCAGGGCACTGGACGTAGCCTCCATCCAGCGCGCGAGGTCGTTGTACAGCGCAGTGAGGATCTCCGTGAGGCGATCTTTCTCTTTCCTGGTCTTCAAGAAGTCGAGAGGCGGGATGAGGACACCCTCGCGCGCAACGCGACACGCTCGCTGGTGATTCTAGGTAACGCGTCAATTAAGGTTATCCTCTGAGAATTACTCTCAGGTGAAGGTGACTATTACCGTCAAGTCCTCTCGCTGACAGGCATGCGAGCAATAACTGGAACGCAGCAGCCGTTCAGTTCATGGTGGCCAATAAAGCAAACGGGAAATGAACACCCACCTAACGCTGCCACATTTGTGGCATTTCTTGAGCTCCGTACGCGGTGTGCATCTGCAGAATTGGCAGATCTGATTCACTTTGCCTCGCGAAGCCATGGGTGTATGGTTAAATCCGTTTGTCCGGTCTATATAAATGGGGGATGAAGGTAGAGAGTAGAGGGACCAAACGTGACTGTGGGTGTCAGTATATGGGTAGATGTCAGGGCCGTTGGCTTTATTTGTTCGAGGTGGCCAAACCACTATCCAGAAACTGGCCGGGTGGACCTAGAGGACGCAAATAAATGAGCATGGCGGCTCGCGACAATTCTCAACTTTGGCTTGCTGTGCTTCCCTTCGGCCGGGGTAGGGGGGTGGGGTGGTGATGACGAAGACCGTCTGCTCTCACCAATTACGCCAGCAGGAAAAGGCGCGATCGTCGCCCGACGAGTCCACTGCTAGTGAATTCGTGGTTACACTGAGTCCTAGGCTTGCTTAAGTGCCGTTCGTCAATGAAGAGACTGCGAGCGTGGTTCGAATACACTCTTAGCCTGGCTATCTGACAGCATCGTTAAATCAGCGTCATGAACTAACATCGTTGCAATCAGAAACGGTGACGAACCGAAGACGGAGGCCTGAGGAATCATTTCAACGACCGCGCAACGTCCAATTGCCGACGAACACCATTGCCAGCCGTTGATATCCGACTCGGTGTGCCGTACTGCATTCGGATGTCAGCGCAGCACCGAGGGGACCGCCTTATACGACGACCAGAGCAGTTCTCCCGTCCCCCGGCCAATCTGGGAGGTATATAGGTAAAATTCGTGGGTCTTGCTATTCCGCGGGTCGTGTTCGTTTGTCGCGTCCAAAGGATGTCAAGAGATAACCAGAAGAAGGGAAAGGCAAGAAAATTGTTTGTCACTGCTTGTTCCAAGTTCGTGCAGCCATCAATTGGCGACTACATCAAGCCCGCGACTTTCATGGTGCACGCCGCAAAAGTGGCCAACGTTTGTGCTCTCGGAGAGTTGGGCACGGGCTGCGACGCGAGAAGCAACCATCTACAAGAAGTCTGGCCGGCCAGACTTCTTGCAGATGGTTGGGGATTGCTCTAGATTAGATTAGATCCTGCAATAGTCGCGATCTTGCATTTCTTACATCTACTCTCGCGACGACAAGACCAAAGTATACTCAACGATCCAACAGCAAGCCCGCAGGAATCAAGGCGACTTTTATTATAACTGGAAGCGACTCAAACGTCTCTGCATATTCTGCGAACAAACCGCTTCTCGGCTTCTTTACCCTGGCCGGGTTCTCTTTGTGACCTTTTCGGTACAAGTACAGTCGATGATGGGCATCACGAAGCCGGCCGTGATTGTTGTTCTAGCGTGCCTGCTGGCTCACATGAAGAGAAAACAATAACCTTGAACTTGAACATGATGTTAGGCCCCGCACAGCCCATCAGTGGTTACTCGCAGAATCCCCCTTCCTTATTATCTGAGCCCATCATGGACGTGGTTCCCCATTCCCCGTTTACGACCTCCTTCCTACCAATACGACTCGGCATACGCCCGACCTTCACTTTCTTATGCCTGGATGCCTGTAATGATCTATCATATCTTCTTCATCTCCATCACGCTCTTTTCAGCACCGGTTTTCTCTCTTGATGAGGGATATCGGGGGACTTTGAGTCTGGGGCCAGAACCCAGGACGAACGGGGAGCGAATGGCGCTTGGGCTACCGCCGCTCCCGCCGAAGCGCTTTGCAGAAATACTTGCAAAAAGACATAGACGGCCTACTCGTGTTCGCGTACACGGTGAGCTCACTTGCACTTGGCAAAACATGTCCTTTACTGGGTGTTGTCGATCAAAGGCCGGCATGCAGCTCCTTCACCAAGTCCAGTCGCTGGGTACGCACTCATTCATACCTGCTGATTATACGCGCGTGGCTGATCCAACTTTCTAGACCCCAAGGACAGCCGCAGTTTAAGAAACTGAAGGTCACTCGCTGCGAGGACGGTGCGGCATTAGGCTACGTCGCCCGGCCGTTCCACAATCGCGTGAAGCCGTTTGGGCTTACTCCTTCCGAATCCGGCGCGCTTCAGGTTCGGTGGCAAGGAGACGACGCCGGGCCAGTGACGCTTCTCATGATGGTGAGCGAGGCGTCAGATTCGGCGTTGAACATGTCTGATAGACGTTGCAGAAGCCAGCATCTGTGAGGGAACCGTACTTGGGCCTTTCACCGAATCAGTCCGATATGGCCACAGGGTCGAAAAGTTCAGAGTACGTTGAGCTGCTGATTCAAATTTCCTGGGGATTGTTGGCTAACAGCTTGCAGTGTTCTGAAGCTCGTGGCCTCTCCTCGCGGTACGATCTTAACCTGCGCGATTCCGTGTTGAGTATACTGACATATCTTCTGTAGACGTAGTGGAGCCACGTTCGAACATGTGGATCGTCAACCAGACGCAACTCATTCGTATGTGTAATATCCTCGTAGATCTCCTGCTCACTCACAGACTCGTGTTTTAGCCTATTATGCCAACGATGATGGATGTGAGTAACAAGCGGCTCCCTACTCACACTCTTTGACACCCTTTATTTATTTTGCAGTGGTTCCTCAGCTTAAATTTATGTATAGCCCCGCATACGACCAAATTGCCATCACATCGAACGTCACTACGTTCGACTCCATGTACACCGACTCATTCGACGTCGTAAGTGGGAGTAAGGGTCCATCATAATGCCGCTACTGACAACGTCACTTTAGACTCTTACCCTCTTATAAGTCCGGGCGGGCATGTCCCGCTGATATATTATTTTGCTTAATTCCATGGACTTCAATATCATTCAACATATGTACTCACTGTAGCATCGTTCAATACCAACGCGACCGCCATCAATCTACTTCTTTGCTCCGATGTGACTCATACGGTCTAAATTCTCATACGTGACCTAGAGTTTTTGCGTCTGCAACTTTTGTTTCTAACAGGCTACATATCGAAGAGGTAGCAATCACTCTCTCCCTGCCATCCATTTGATCCCAGACTAGATGGTCCCCCAGGTTAGTCATTGATCTGTGAACTTACCATGTAAACTTGCACCTGCCGCCACCCGCCCCTCAAGAGGCGTCCGACCAATGCCATCGTGCCCTTGCCGTGGCCTCATGTGTGGCTAGAGGCTAGGCAACACGAGTTAATCATCGAAAGTCGCGGTCTGCGACTAGCGGCAGATTTCGTGCGTGCTGTGGCGGGGCATGAGGATTGAGCAAAGCACTGCGAGGTACTCTTTACTGTAAGCGATAGCATCCACAGCAGATAACGACATCATAAATAAGCTCAAGGAGGATAAACGGGCGTTCAAGAGGACCATTCGCTTTAGTTTTCTTACAACCAAAAAGTCCGACAATTCCAGAATGCGATCCTTCATGCAATCTCCTGAACCTACCCCCTGTACCGATTAACTGAGAAGTCAGGTGATACATTGAGCACGAAGCGCCCAACATCAGACTTGCTGGTTGCTCGCAACGGCGATGTTCTGATGTTCCCCGGGCCATTGTTCAACGTCGAACTTGTCGCTGCTCGCGAAGATGGTGCCAGAATGCTCATCAAGCTTTTGTTCCCGAAATTTGCCTTGCGGCTTAGCACACTCCGATATCGAAGAAGCACTCCGTTGTCGGTGGTCAATCTCTGCCGCACATACAGTTTCACGACCGTGGTGGGCTCAGGACCGCGATTGCCTTTCCGCTGCTTGTAGCCTATATGACTTCCCAACGCCGCCGTCAACCGAAAAGGATCCGCATATTTGGAGTATTGTGGTTTAGTCCATCTCGTATGTTTTCAAGCATTGCGCACCGCATGGACGGTTCCTGGTTAACGGGCACATTACAGGAATCTATAGGAATGCGGGCACATACGGTTGCCCGTGTCTCAGGATTGGGCATTTACTGTGCATGCGATCTTGTTGATTCAGATTCAGCCCCGGTCGAAAATGGCATTCTCTGCTCAGCGGCGGCCCTCACCTTGGTGCATGTGGGGTATGTGGAGGTGCAAGAATTTCTCAGGCAACCCTCTCGGAGTCTCCACCAAACCCCTGCGCTTATGTGGTCTTGCTCATGTCATAGACGGCCTGTGGATCCGAATAAAGAGAGCTCCGGCACTGTGTCTGATTTCCTCATTGTACTCTATACCTATCTCGAGGTTTTCCTCGTCGTCGTAGTGATCTTACTGCCCCGGAACTCACATGCACGGTTGTCGGTCGGCCTTTCGGGTGCCGTGATTGTGGTTGCCTTCTCATGATCGTACTCTCCCTGGACGATTTTTCTGCAAAGGAAGCCACCTGGAGAATCACATTCTACTCCTCGACCTCCTCCATCCCTTTGCAATCGCCTAATGTCCATGCTATATATCTCCTTCAAAGCTTCCAAGCACATGCACTAGTAGCATGTGCTGCACATCGTTCTTGGTTTTCCTTTTTAGGGTGTGATCGCTTATTTGCAGGATCTACACCAAAACAGGCTGACATTGACGAATCGACGATCGAGCAGAGACAGTATAAAAGGTCTGCCCCACAAATCTTCCTCGTACTCTCCTCCCCCGCTCGTTCGCTGTGCACAATGAGCTCGTCGTCTGTCCCATTGAGAGTTCCCCGCCTCATCTCCTTGTCGCTGACATGGGCGTTCGCGGTCATGGCGAGCGGCGCAGGTCTGAACTCACTCATCAAGAGCGACCAGAGTCAGAGCTCGCTGAAGAGCAAGGTTCCCCCACCCGCCGTGGTCACCATCGATATCTCTGGTACGCGTTAATCATTGCATTTCTTTCCGAATCGCCTTTCTAATGCTCGCGCAGACGTACGAACGACGGGGATCATCGCAACCGTCGCGTGTCTCTTGATCGCGCTTTTGACGTCCGCCTTCGTCTTTTTCCTCTTGTTCCCCATAAAATTCGGCTCCACCTCCACGCCTTTGTCGACGCGTACCTTGAGACTGCAGTGGATCTCGCTGGCATTCTGCGCGCTCTTCCTCTTCTCCGTCCAAGTTCCATTCACGCACTACTTCGCCACCCGCGCGGCGGTCGTACGGGCTTTCGTCGGGAATGTGGAGCTTCCTCATTCGGTTATTCAGACGGTGGAGGCTCAACTGGGAGCAACGAGCATCTACAGGGAGATCGACTATCGTGCGTACTGTTCAGGTCATGCTCCCACGTGCATTCCCATTGCTGATGATTTGCGTGTTCTTTCAGTGCGTCTTACGGCCGTGTTTCCGTGGATCGCATTCGCCTCGTTATTGGTGACGATCGGCATCACCGTGGCCGCAATTTTCAGCACCCGTGGTCTACGTACTCATCCTGGCTCTGCCTCGTCGATGGTAGAGAAGGACAGCGCCTTTAGCGGGAAAGGGAACGACGTTGCTGAGCAAGAGATGAACGAGAAGGTTTAAGCCAGTGCAGTGCATTCTCTTCGCCTGCTAGTGTAATTTTCATGGCCTCTTTCGTCATCTTTCGCGGTTCGTTGCTTTCTGTGTCTTTACTTACGATTATACAATACGAAGCCATTACTGTATCAATTTTCTTCCATCGTGCTCTGGTGTATATAATCACAATCATGTATGACTTTCATGCAGAACAGTAAATAGTAAATACGAATCGTATCCAGTAACAGAAAGCGATTAACCAGATCTTGTCTTGTTAGTAGCGGACAGATTTCGTCTGTTGGCGTAACCGTCATCTGCAACATGAAGCCATCACTGTATCAATACACTCTTCATGCATACTAAATGGTAAATATGGCATCCAACAGAAAGCGATTAACCAAAGCCATAAATTAGATGTAAGTAATCCGAAATGTCCGCTAGCGCTCTTCATCACAAGGCCCTCCTTCTCCCGACCACATAACACGATATAGTCACCCATTCTATGGACTACCGACCCACCACGAATAGACCTTCGAACCTATCCAGAACGCAAAGAACGCCCCAACAACTAGCATGACGACGCGCCACGTCCTATCATCCCCCAGCGTTAGCCCTCGCAAAGCACACGGTCATTCTGGAGCAATCCGTGTAATCTAAACTCACCCAAGGCCGCCTTCGCCAAGTCCGAACGCCTGCGTGGCCCGCCGAGACGACTGCGCAAGTGAGCCGGCAAATGAGGAGAATGAGTTTCCCTAGCACGCCAGTGGTGAGTGGTTCACGTATGTCAAGTCTGGGGTAGCGGGCGAGCGTACTGTATCGTCCAGCATCAGATTCTGCCGCTCTACATCGTCGTGTATGTCGGTCGTAATCTAGTGGGCGGGCGCATTGTCAGTTCAGCACAGTCCGCGGTGCATGAAACGTGCGGCAGCGTGGAGGGCAACTCACGCCTCGCAATGTGCGGATTTTGGAGTGCAGGTCGTCGAGCCTCTGGTCGTTCTGCCCTTCGTATGTATCTTCGGTCGTACGAGAGGCGTTTCGTGAGGAAGATGACATTGTGAACTTGGATCTGACTTGGGTTTTGAGAACAAAGATGGACGTTCGCGGAGGTGACAGATTCCGCTGATGTAATAAGCGCTGGCGCTCCTGAGAAGCTCCTGACGTCTCCCACCGTACTTGTTCAGGATCATACTTGTTCAGGACTACAGTGCTTAGTTCCTAACAACATATGCACGCCAACACAGCCCCGATCCACTCGGACACCTGAGCAGATTGAGGCGAATCTATCAGTGATGATATATGCACATATTGTACAACTTCGTTGCTAAAAAAACAACTTCAGAATCCCAAGGATTTCAACATATTCAACCCCGTGTTACATCCAGGTGGAGTTACCCAGAGAACCTATGTAAGGTGGCAGCACAATCGAATACGATGACCATCCGTACTAACATCGCCATGTAGCAATTCACCGATCATGTTCAAGACATCTGCAAACACTTCCTCCAAGACCCACTGCTAGACATGCTTATATCAACAAGGCAAACGAGCGAGGGTTCGACCGAGTATTTATGCCTTTGAAGGTAGTGTTTGCTTATTGCGAAATGGGGTCAATGCTGACATACGATTCGATAACATTCCACCGAAGTGTAAGGATATGCTGGACGAGATGGGCCCAGGGTGGCGTTTAACGGAGCAACACTGCAATGATCTCAATACCGCTATCAAAGCTTGTGTTGGTGCGGTGCAAATGAGGCTAGGTGACAACGATGTATCTGGGTAGTGTTGAAATGCTTGCAAGGTTTTATTGGCTTGGTGGGGCGTCAGTCTATGGTAATGGTACCTCAACAAGGATGATGTATAGTAGGACGTATAGTAGGACGCAATGGTGTGATGAACGGGCTGTCGGTGGCTACTTGTACGTATCGGTCAAGGAGTCCTGAGTGTACCCCTCCAGTATCTACCATATTTGAACTTACTGGTAAAAGTAGTAGCGCTGAGAATCAGTGCCCCAGATGGCAAGCTACGGTATTCCAAAACGGATTCAAGTTTATAGATACGCTGGGCATCTTTGGAACAATTCTTGCGCTGAAGTACTCTGGTTCAACCCCAAACACCGCGAGATTCTACGTCAACTAGCATCCTCCGAGACTGATGTTCCTGCTTCCTGAATACTTTTGCACATATCACCCTACTCAGCGCGGCGAAGGACATCTGCATGAGTATACCAATGCATTTATTGATGTTAATGCTAAAGATCTAATCTCGACTACAGGGTTTAACCTGGTTGCGAGCGTAGCTCGCAATTTTGGCTCTAAAAGGGTTGATATGCCCGTACAAATACGAACAAACAGTAATCGGGCAACATTGGGCTGCCCGATTTTCTCTTTTGCTGGCTTTTCTTGCGTGTTCCTCCACTTCCTTTCGTAATGTTTGCTCGTCCAGACTGTAGTCGCCTCTGGCTCCCGATTCATGCAAAAAAATTACGGGATCGATCGGTGAGATTCGGCTTGATGGATGTATCTTCCTTTTGAGCGGTTGTCGCGTTTTTTCTTGCTAAACTGTCTTCTTTTCCTTACTCTGAGTCGCGTTATATGTGTACCATGGTTGCCGTTGTAGGGTTTCTCCAAAACCCGATGTGCTAGGTAGAGTTTTCAAATCCAGGGAACCATTTTCTTGCTCGAGTAGCTAGCGTGTTGCCACTTTTCCGAAGTAGCTTCCAGTCCTCATCAACGTGTTTCTTTGCTCCTAAAAGTGTCTGAATATGGGTACCCTTCAAGCAATCCTCTGGAGGAAAGCTTAGCCAAGCTCGAGGCACATTATTCCATGTTCAAGCATTTACCAGCTAGAAAGCATCTTCTCGAGTTCTTATATACACACTCTTATGAACATAACACTAGTTTTGTGAATATACATTGAGCTTGTGCCCTAACACTTCGAAGCGAGCTACCGCCGGCGCGTCCCGCGGATCCATATTATTTTTCTCACTAGGTGGTGACAACGCGTATAGCCACGAGTACTCGTACAAGAATAGGTTGCAACTTTCGTGTTCGGTTCGTGATTCCTGAGGTAGTCACCGTGGGGCTCGCCCGGGCCAGGTGCCTTGTGGCAGTCCATGTTGTCGTTAGGCTCAACCGATCAACATGTTTGATCTCGAACTTTTGAAACTCGCAAGTCATGTCCCCGTCGACCATTAATCCAGAAAACACCTTCCCCGACTTCTCTAACGACCCCCATTGACGGAGCACACTAGCTCTAGTTCTCCACGGTCGCTTCATGACGCCGCCAAGTAAGTCCCACAATACCATTGCCCCTCCATGCTCCAGCCCTCAGGAGGCATCCGAGACATCACCGCCACACGCTGACAAGCCTTGATTCTTGAACGAACATTGCAGTCGGAAAACGCACCTTCTTCGAACCAATAGGCGACAAACTGGCCTGCAGATGCCCAGAATGCCATACCGCAGGTCAGATCCAGATACAGCTCGATTAAACTTACCTCGCATGGCATCGATCTGATCACCAACCCTTCTTTTGATAATGACAGAAACTATCATGCTAGCTAAAGCACGCATCTGGTTTCGAGTTTTCTCCATTCGGTGTTTCGCTGTAGGCCCCCAATCGCTCGTCTGGCTCTGCACGCGCTGCGACTGGAATACTCCAAATGAGCCTGGGTGAGTAATGTTCATCCGTATTCGCAGGCTCGTTTATTGATTATTTCTGGTTGACCATTGAAGTGGATGGCAACCTACACGCAGCTTAGCGCAAGCAAGCAATACCGTGCGCGAGACACGCCCCAAACCGGCCGGAGAATTAAACAAATTATATCAGTTAGCAGAGCAGTGGCATCGCCCGCCGAGTCCCGCAGCTTGAGGACTTAGTACTTAGCGCTTAGCCTCTGATGATGTGTGTATATATATACCCTTCTCTTCTGTATGTACGACTGCGCTTTAACGGAATCATAACTCAAATACGACGGCTCGATGATCTGCATGCTTTTTCGACTCCCAACCCTTAGTTGCATCCAGCGCACTCCCAAAGAACAAGGTCACAGTCAGTCACGATGTCGGCTCTCGCCCCGGAGGGGTGATACTCGCAATTGCATTACTGTGTATCGTGGTCGCCGATGGCTGCATTAGAGATCTTGTGGTCGGCGAAAGTGTGCCGGGACAGTTAAATGATGATAATCGAGAAAGATAGCGTGAAATCTACATAAAAAGCACAATGATACAAACGTCGATAGCGATAGCAGTTATTGAAGTTCCTCTAGGTCAGATGGATCCTCAGCGTGGACAGAGATGACATGGTGGTGAAGGCCCTTTGAGATAGCGTTAATAGGTATTTGACGATAACCATCACAACCACTTACCTCGATATCGGCAAACAATGATGTACACGAGAACGGGGGCTGCAAAGTGTCAAATCTCCATAAGCACGGATAAACTAGTTCATCCGAGTCCTCGACGGAGTGCAGCCGAGCAGGTTCGATGCTGTCCCCGATGCTCAACTGCGACGAGACCAACTTGTTTCGTTTCGCGATTTCATCGGCTTGCGCGCTGACCGTCTTCTTCCACACCTCGTTGTAGTGCACCCAACGATCCTTGTCACGCTTCAGGACAGCGGCCTCTGCCTTGCAGGTATCTACGTCGTCCTGCAACTGCGATATTGTCGTCTCAAGTTCGTCCACCCGTTTCCGAAGTTCCGGTTCCAGATTTGCTCGTCGTCGGATATCCTCTCCCCCAGTACGCATATCCCGCTCTGTGAGAATGTCCGTCAGGTGCTTCCATCGCGCCGTATCTTGCTGCGCTGCTTCTACCTGTCGCTCGTAGAGCATCCGAACGGCGTCTACACCGGTAGTTGTCTGACTCTCTGCGATCTTCACCCGCTTCTCCAGCTCCGCGTTTTCTTCCCGTACGGTAGTAACGAACCCAGAGGCCTGTGCGTACTGGTCCCTGAAAAACTCGCAGTCTTTCTCCGTGGACCGCTTCGACTCGTTCGCCGCCTCCACTGCCGCCCTGAGCCTCGCGATGTCCGCTTCCATTGCCGCCTTCTCCGTCTCCCACTCCGTTTGCCCCTTCTGTGACGCTTCCAATGCGTCGAGAAGCGACGCCTTCTCGACAACAAGACGGTCCCTCTCCTCCCGCACTTCATCGCATTCAGATTTCCAGCGATCCCGTTCGACCACCAGCTCCTCCCTCTTGCTCTCTTCCACCGCGCGAACCTTATCCAAGTTGAACTTGGCAACCGCTTCCAGATCTTCAGCCGCTCGCGTCGCCCGCTGGGCATCTTGCAGCACCCTCTCAGCATCGTGCCGCTCTCGACTCCGTTCCCGCGCTGTTTCCGTAGCCATAGCTTCTAGGCCGACAAGACGGCCGCGCAGGATGTCGATTTGCCTGTTCGACTCAGCGTTCTTCGCCCTCTCCGTTGATAACTCAGCCTCGATCTTCGATATCTCTTCCGATTTAGTGTTCAAGAGGGTGAGGGCAGCACCCAGATGTTCCCCTTGCGTTGGTGGGTAAGTCTGTTGGATGTCAGCTATATATTGCGAACGGGGTGGGATTTGGGACGGCCGTACATGCGAAGGTTGTGAAGAGTTAGTACGATCCTGTGATTCCTGCGATTCCGTTTGAGGCAGATCGGAGACGGTCGAATCGTCGATGACGGTCCCGTTTTGAAATCCTGGCGATATTGGACTCGGGGGTCGTGGTACCTTAGGGCTATCATTAGGTGGGGGATGTGGGCTGCTAATCGTGGATGCTTCCGGTTGTGGTACCTAGTTTTAAATCAACTTTCATTCTGCAGCAATGCATAATGAGGTGCTACCTGGACGTCGTCATCTTGCAGCGGGGCCGCGAGATCCTGCGTGTTTTCTTCCTCCTCTTCTCGAAGGTGTATCCGAGGATCAGAGCCCTGTATCAGCTCTAGGTCGTTACTGTTACTCGTGCCAAGAAGGCCCGACGCGTTCAATTGGAACATTCGTGATCCAGATCCCAACTGGGAATTCGCGCGCGAGCCTCCAGAGATTTGCTGAGGTGTCCTTGGAGAAGGCGTTCGCTTGTCCTTGAAAGTTGGCGCGCTCCGCTGCTTAGAAGATCGGCGACCTTCTGCGCCTTTCAACGGTGAACTAAATTGGTCAATAGAATCGTCGGCGTGGTCGTTGTCTACCTCATCTATGTTCGCAGTTTGTATAGTGTCGAACGTCGAAGGCAGATTAAGGGCGAAGGTAGAAGGGGTGACAACGGGTACAGGGCGAAGAGGTTTTCTGGACGGGTGGGAAGGCGAAGACACTGCCGGACTGACATGTAGTAGAGAGACGAGAGACGGTGTTTTTGGTCTCATTCGCCAGATCAATTTTTCCCTAGGTGTGGACGGGATGTCCATGATCGTGTGCAGCCGTACTGGCGAAGCGTCGGGTGGGGGCGGACTTATAAGCGGTTCCTGAGTTTCGGGGACGACTCCGTTTGTGTAGGAATCGTCATTGAGCAGGTGGACTGTGTCGTTGGTATTGGGTTCATGGAAGTTAACATCTTTCTCCCAACGCGCTAGTCGCGCTTCCGCGTCGGGGCTGAGCCTAGGCGTACGAGGGCGGAAGTCATTGACCGGTGGGCGTACTGGGGATTCGGTCTGTATGGCTGAGGGCGGTGTGGGAGGTGCGCGTTTGTTCGCAGATGGTAGTCGTCGTGGTAGAGATGGGTCGCGCGCTGGGGACGGGTTATGCAGGGGAGATTGTGCTTCATGAACGGTTGCACTACGAAGGGGGGAAGAACGGCGGTCATTCTGCTGGGATTTGGGCGGGGGAGTCTTGTGTACCTCCCGGCGGGGTTGATTCGATTTGACGGGGTTTCGCATAGGGACGGTGATAACTTGAGAGATGCTATTGAGAGAGAAATGCAGATATGGGTCGAATTAACGTACCATCGTTATCCTCTTCCTCCTCTTCCTTCGCGGGGACAGCCTCAGGTAGGATGCGCCGTCGCTTCTTAACAGGCTTCGTAGGTTGGCCGTTAATGTCGAGGGGTGCGTGTGTTGTGTCGTCCTCGTCGACGACTTTGCGCTTTTTCGAGGACACGACCGTGGACGCATCGGAAGGCGCAGAAGATGACTTTCGCGTTGCTGAACCCGAACGGCGCGTCGTGGAGCCAGCAGAGGACTTTCCTGCGAGCGGGGGTCAGCTTGCATTCAAGAAGGGACAATCCCTCGCCAGGCTCACCTTGCCGCTTTGACCTTTTCTTCTTTCTCCATGAGCTCACGAGCTCTGGCGTGCAATCGTGCTTCGGCACCCAGCTCTGCTGCCAGGGTTTGCCAGTGCTGGGATCAGTTCCGGCCCATTTGACGCGATACGAATTGCTGCGCTCGGCGGTGATTTCGAGAACCTCCCAGAGGTTCTCTTCGTCACCAGACTGTTCAACGAACTGCACCTCAGAGGACTCCCCCTGAGACGGTTCGTCGGACATGTTATGTTTCAATTGTCGGAGAAGGTTGCATCGTTCCGTGGGTGGCTCTACATCACGTGACTCAGTTATTATCAGATAATTTATGGATGGTTTTCACCTTTTTGTGCCTGCACAATTTTTCGTGATGCACCATGAAAGCAAATTACAAGGTTACTAGATTCCCCACTAATCCTATGCCAGACGCTAATCTTGTTCCAGTTCTCCAACATCTGCGGCACGGTTTATCGCCAAGGAAATGTTCTCTTCACCCCGGACGGTAACTCAATCCTAAGTCCTGTTGGAAATCGCGTTTCTGTCTTCGACCTCGTCAAGTAAGCGCAGGTTTCACGGAGGAAAAACTACGCTAACCGCAGGCAGCAATAAATCGTTCACATTCCCATTCGAGAATCGCAAGAACATTGCAGCCATCGCACTCAGTCCGGACGCAAATGTGTTGCTTTCAGTGGATGAAGGTACGCATCGCGATCAGTGTACATGGCTATCCTGACTCTCCAAAGACGGACGCGCGCTCTTGGTCAACTTTCGCCGTGGGGTGGTGCTGCATCACTTCAGTTTCCACAAACCCGTGAAGGATGTGCAGTTTTCACCAGACGGGAAGTGAGTGCTCGTCTCCACCTGTGCGCAGGGAGACTGAATGGCATGCAGGTACATCGCAGTGACGCACGGCTCGCACGTCCAGGTATGGCGGACGCCGAATCACCTTGTGCGAGAATTCGCGCCATTCGTGCTTCACAGGACGTATACGGGGCATCACGACGATGTGCTCAGCATACAGTGGTCGCCTGACTCGCAGTGCTTTATGACTGCGTCGAGAGACATGACGGCTCGCTTGTTCACTCTGAATCCCGTCGAGGGCTTTCGCCCAAAAACATTCGCGGGGCATCGAGATGTGGTGCTGGGTGCGTTCTTCGCAGCAGACGGTGGATCAGTGAGTGAATTGCTTGTCCACACGGTCAGCGAGATAATGGTACGTAGATATACACAATTAGTAGAGACGGGGCGGTGTTTACGTGGAAAGCTAAGCAAGAATGCGACGCAAACACACGTTGGGGTGTACACAAAAGGAACTACTTCCGGCAGCCGGGCACAAAGGTCGTCTGCACGACGTTCCACCGCGCGTCGAGTCTCCTCGTCGTCGGCTTCTCCACGGGTGTGTTTGGGCTCTGGGAACTGCCCGACTTCTCGAATATCCACACGCTCAGCATATCGCAAGAAAAAATCAGCTCGGTCGCGATCAACGCCTCCGGAGAATGGCTAGCGTTCGGGGCCAAGAAGCTCGGGCAGCTTCTCGTCTGGGAGTGGCAGTCCGAGTCATATATCCTCAAGCAGCAAGGGCACTACTTCGACATGAACGCGCTGTCGTACGCGCCGGACGGGCAAACGATCGCTACGGGTGGAGACGATGGCAAGATCAAGGTCTGGTCCGCCCATTCATCATTTTGCTTCATCACCTTCAACGAACACACCGCCCCGGTCTCCGCAGTCGCATTCGCAAAACAAGGCTCCGTCTTATTCTCCGCCTCGCTCGACGGCACCGTCCGTGCCTACGACCTCGTACGCTACCGCAACTTCCGCACCTTCACATCCCCCGCCCCCGTCCAGTTCTCCTCGCTCGCCGTCGACCCGTCAGGCGAAGTCGTCGCCGCCGGCTCCACCGACTCCTTCGAGGTGTACATGTGGTCTGTGCAGACCGGCAAACTGCTCGACATCCTGACGGGACACGAAGGGCCCGTGTGTGCGCTGGCGTTCAACCCGGCGGGGGCCAACCAGCTCGCGAGCGGCTCCTGGGACCGCACGGTCCGTGTGTGGAGCGTGTTCGGGCGCTCGCGCGCGGTCGAGCCGTTTGTTCTTGGATCGGACGTCCTCTCGATAGCGTTCAAACCCGACGGCAAGGAGCTGGCTGCGTCCACGCTCGACGGCCAAATCGTCTTTTTCGACGTCGACCAGGGCAAGCAGACGAACGTCATCGAGGGCCGCAAGGATATCTCTGGCGGGCGGAAAGCGGATGACCGCGTGTCGGCCGCGAACAGCACCTCGGGCAAGTCCTTCAACAGCCTCGCGTACTCTGCGGACGGGCGGTGCGTTCTGGCGGGCGGGAACAGCAAGTATGTCGTCCTGTACGATGTGCAGAACGGCGAGGGCGTCATGCTGAAGAAGTTCCAGATCTCAGAGAATCTGTCCTTGGACGGCACCGAGGAGTTTCTGGACAGCAGGAAGGTCAACGACGCCGGGATCAACGTCGACTTGATCGACAGGAGGGGCGAGGAAAGCGATCTGGAGGATAGGATGGACCTCAGCTTACCCGGGGCGGCGAGGGGTGCTGGAGACATGTCGGTACGGAAATATCGCCAGGAGGCGCGCACGAAATGCATTCGTTTCTCTCCGACAGGACGCGCCTGGGCCGCGGCATCCACCGAGGGCCTTCTCATATATTCCCTAGACGAGAACATCACGTTCGATCCCTTCGACCTCTCCATGGACCTCACTCCCCAGGCGGTGCTCGCGGTGCTCGGCGAGCGGGAATACCTCAAGGCGCTGATCATGGCCCTCCGGCTGAACGAGCGCTCGCTGATCCAAAAAGTGTACGAGAGCGTGCCGAGAGGCGATATACGACTGGTTGCGAGACAGGTCCCGGTGGTATACCTGGCTCAGCTCCTGCGACTCATCGGGGAGCATATGGAAATGGGGCCTCATCTGGAGTTTGACCTTGTCTGGGCGGGCTCGGTCATGGCCGCCCACGGCCGAATACTACGCGACAGAGCAGGTGAGTATGCCAGCGTCTTCAGAATACTTCAACGGGCGCTATCGGGTCTCGAGAAGGAGGTGGGACGGCTGTAAGTGGAGTTTGCACATCCTGCGATGCGGAGCTCACGATTCCTGTAGATGCGATGATAATATCTCTGCACTATCATATCTTATAGACCAGGGCAACACACGGGCAACTTCTGCAGACGATGTGATGCAAATGTAGATTATGTAATTATGGGCGTCTATTCCCACGGTCGCTTTTCCTATTGTTCTCCGTCAAGCTTTGCCTTCGGTAAGTCCGTCAGCTTTGCCCACTAGAACAATTGAGCTTTGCAGGCACCCTGATCTGGCGCAACGGAGATGGAGGGACTACAATAATGGCGCTCGGGCATGTGGGCGCTATTTTATTGTCTCGAGCATCCTTATTATCAGTATTGATAGTCGGGAGTCTCGGGACAACGGGTGCACGGCCAGGCTTCCTTTTGTTTCTGTCCTATATGAATGCCCCGCCTCATGTCCCTCGCTCCTCATCCTGGGTCTCTGGAGCCCCTCGACACTGTTTTCAGTTTCGTTCAGCATCTTCCCTTCGTCGTCTTATCCTCTATCCTTGCGACATTGAGCATTTCCTGAGGCCTTCGTTCTGAGCTCATTTGTTATCATGACATCTTCGAAGATCGTGTTCCCCCCGCCGCCCCCTACCACCAACTCACTCACGTCGCAGCAGCGTAAGCAACTGCAGCGTTCGACCAAGAAATTGGGACGCATGCTCGGCAGCACGCCTCAACTGATCGACGAGGACGCCTATGGGATAGGTGAGAAGCATTTGTATCACCATGTAGTATTGGATAGTAATCGCCTTCATCAGATTTATATTCCACAGGACCTTTTATCGCTTATAGGGACGAACCATACCCATTTCATCGCGGTTCTATGGACTCGCTGACTTCGTCGTCATCGTCGTCTTCCGGCAGCTCTTCATCACGCAGCACATCACGCAGCACCTCGCCTGCGTCCGTGTTTGGGTCGCCGTCGTCAATGCGCTCTGAGACTTCGCTTCGCTCAGCCAAGTCTTTCGGGCCACGGTCGCGAACACGACCACCCCTCATGCGTATTGGCTTCAACTCTGCGCCCTGCCTAGCGATACCATCTTTGGAGACTATACCCTCTTCGCCCACCTCGCCCGAAGCTTTATGCGGCCTGTCCAGGGCATCGAGCTTCAAAATTGATGAGACGAAGAGTTGCTATACCCTTCATCATTCCAGGACACCTTCGCCTCGGGACTCGCTTATCGAGCCAGACTTCGTCATTCCATCCCAGAACACACTTCGCCGTCAGAAGATGGATCGTCTGAGGCGCAAGCTCGGGGACGAAGTCCCTCTTAGCTTGGTGTTCCCTCAGCAGCGCTCGCTAGACGACAGCGACGACGAGGACATCTTGGGGCCGTCCTTATCCCGAGCACCGAGCGTAACGCTGAGGGTGGCGGCGCCTCCTCCCCCGCCCGTACCTAGCTCCTCGCCTTCGAAGTGCGTGCGGAGCAGCTCTCGGGATTCTCTTACCCTGCCTTCTGTGCACCGGGCAAACCGAAGCAAGCGCGTCCCCGTACCTAGGTATGATGCTTCGCTACCGACTACGTATACTTCCATCCGCATATCGCCTCCGACTTGTGTTCCTCCTCCGCGTACATCGTCTCTCCGAGCCTCACCGCCGAAAGATCGCTCCCTTTGCTCTATCGTCGAGTGCCCTGATGAGCACGGCAGCGGGTGCGCGGAGGAATTCAGCCTCTTTGGAAGTGCCATGCCTTTAACGGCTGGACGTGCCCATCCTTACGCTTCATCTGCGTCTCCTTACACTGAGCCCGAGTCCTCGAAGCTCTGGTCAACCCGACGAGGATACGAGGGTTGGGGTATTCAATTATGATCGCCGACACTGAGACGCTACTGTATCATAGACTATCTTGTATATCATCCCTAATACCTTCTACGATTGGTCATGCGCTTCACGATTTGCCATGCTGTTACATATACCTGCGTTCGGCTTCGTCTATAGTTGCTCTGAGAGCAGACATTGTATTCAGGTCTCGTGTTTGTTTATCGCATGTCTAGGACACTATTTGCTTGTTTGATCGCCAGTTGGTTATTTTGGGCTTTTCAGAAAACCCTCTCTGTTGGATGGCCGACCAACAATTTGACAACACGAGGGTCCAATTTGGGGCGCCAATTGACGGTAGTACTCTGTATAAGTTTAGGGTTCTGTTGATTCGAAGATCAGACGATGTTACATACAAGATTGAGCGAGTGGCAGTAGCCTCTAGTACGTGTCCCAGAAGGAGTGAAATATGGGTGGTTGGTGACTAGTCTCCGTCGAGCCAATCTTCAGCGAAACGTCCGTCATCGTCACGTCTTCGAGTTCGCCGCACTTGAATGGGGGTGTATTGCCAATGAGGGTCTTATTATGGCTGGAGGTGTCCGAGTCCGATGAATCGTGTTCATCATCAGAAGCACCATCTTCAGTTGCTTCACATACATCCTCTGCCCACTTCTCGACTCCACGAAAGAAGGCCTCATGATCCTCCTCCTCCTCTCTCGCCTGATGACTCTGAGATTCGTCATCCTCGCCTAGTAAAAGAGATATAGAGTCATCTGGCATCACGAGTTCCGTATCAACAAAGCCATCTGGTGTGTCGGTCCCAAGCGGCATAGGCTCTCGATCGACAGTGGAAGAGCCACCACCACCAACGGGACCAGGATTCGTATTTCGGGTGTTCCTCCCCGCACTGCGACCACCACCGGCTTCGCTCTTTCCAGAAGACGATGTGCCGGCTGGCCTGCGGGCCGCATCTTGGTCTTCCCTGTGACGGTTTTCGGAGTGCAGAAAGGCCTCAGGTGGCGAAGCCGACATCTATACACGATATACGTTATAGCAACTCTTCAATGAGTATACGAGGGAACCGGTGATATTGAAGTAATTCGAGAGCGTCGCGATATCAAGAACGGCGCCTGGCCCAAAAATCTGCTCCAGCTTGAATCCGGTGTCGAATATCACGAGGTGCGGATGAACGTTGAACTCGAATTTTGGGAGCGTAGTGAAGGGGTAAAAGTGACGCTGGAAAGCAACAGGATCGTTGGATTTCAGTGAAGGGTCGTATGTGGATATATGGCGATTCGACATCTGGGGGGCTGCAACAAGGTAGTAGGAAAATTTGGTCTCTTCGACCTCGTAGAGCTGTTGAACGAGGATTAGCAAAGGAATAGGGCCGTGAGGTAAGAGACAGGCTCGCCTTAGTTGGTTTCTTGCGAGTGTTGACTTTGTAAGATGCTACGAATTGGAACATGATGTCAAGATCCGTTGGTACCCATAACCAACCCGTTTTGGGCTGGTCGAAGAACCTAAGGAGGTTGACGCGCACTATGGGAAGTGTCAGAAAAATCATAGAGCGAGCAAAGCACATACGTGACTGGAGATTCTTGCGTGTGTCCAGATTGAGGGTATAGTAATCCATTCCCCAGCACCATTCACATTTATCGAGCTGCAAAGGCGGAAGGTTCAGACTCACGAGTGCGAAATATACCGTACAGTATAATCACCGTCGCTGGCCGAGTCGTGCGAGCAACAACATGGGAATATTCGATGATATCCATCTCGTCGGTCATGCCTGATACAACGCAGACGTCGCACTTCTCGGACAACGAGGGATTGCTAAAGAACCAGAATGTCATGGATGTCAGCGCGCGCGTTCAGTTTCAAAGTTGTAGAAATCGAGGTTCCTGTCTTGAGCCGCTTTCTGGGAGTGTTCCCATCGTCGGTCGCGGCCCCTTCTTGTATAATATGGATCCGCGGGACGCGCCGGCGGTAGCTCGCTTCGAAGTGTTAGGGCACAAGCTCAATGTATATTCACAAAACTAGTGTTATGTTCATAAGAGTGTGTATATAAGAACTCGAGAAGATGCTTTCTAGCTGGTAAATGCTTGAACATGGAATAATGTGCCTCGAGCTTGGCTAAGCTTTCCTTCAGAGGATTGCTTGAAGGGTACCCATATTCAGACACTTTTAGGAGCAAAGAAACACGTTGATGAAGACTGGAAGCTACTTCGGAAAAGTGGCAACACGCTAGCTACTCGAGCAAGAAAATGGTTCCCTGGATTTGAAAACTCTACCTAGCACATYGGGTTTTGGAGAAACCCTACAACGGCAACCATGGTACACATATAACGCGACTCAGAGTAAGGAAAAGAAGACAGTTTAGCAAGAAAAAACGCGACAACCGCTCAAAAGGAAGATACATCCATCAAGCCGAATCTCACCGATCGATCCCGTGATTTTTTTGCATGAATCGGGAGCCAGAGGCGACTACAGTCTGGACGAGCAAACATTACGAAAGGAAGTGGAGGAACACGCAAGAAAAGCCAGCAAAAGAGAAAATCGGGCAGCCCAATGTTGCCCGATTACTGTTTGTTCGTATTTGTACGGGCATATCAACCCTTTTAGAGCCAAAATTGCGAGCTACGCTCGCAATAAGGAGAATCTAGAACAACTGCTCGCCTCTTTGGGGTCACTGGGGTTCAGGAGTGTGTGGGCGAGACATGGTGGTCAGAGAGAAGGAAAGAATTGTGCTACCATATTGCTTTAGACGTCCATATTTACAAAGATGGTAGTCAGACACTTCAGTACGTGTTGATTTAGAAATTACACCTCGGGATGTTTTGTTTCAACAACGTGGTTGACGTTGATACTCGTACATAGATCTGCAGCCTCAAAGCATGAAGCTTCCTGAAGGCCTGCGACTCTAACTTTAGTAGATAGTAGAAGGACATTATTTCGTGAGCTCTGTCAATGTACATTTGACTTCGCCTCAACGTTCTCCCGAAACCAAGGATTTTCGATGAAGGACCGTAGAGTGATCGATAGGGACATGTACAAATGGTAAGAAGAGAAGTTAGGGACTGGGGTAAAGTAAATATGAAGACAGATCGTATAGGTATGGGGAGTACAAATGATGTATCATGATATGATGATACACATTCAGCTTGGACGAAGTACACACACATACGGATAGCATCGATAACATGACATGAAAAACCAGCCAAGAAGAGAGCTAATAAAGAAATAGGCAAAAGAGGAGAGGAAGAAAGTTAAATAGGCCATGGAACAATATACACTTGGGAAGTTGACAAAGTTACATATGTTGACAATGGTGGACCTAGCGTCGATTTCGGACGAGGCGAGAAGCTGGGAAGTGAAGGGTAACGTGGCCATCGTCGAGAGCATCTGATGCTTATGCCTATCCGCCAAAAACGATGGTCAGACGGGTTTTGAGGACGGGGATTCGGTACTCACAACGACATCAGTAGCAGCCTGCTCTGCTTCTGGTTCTTCGGCGATAGTTTCATCAACTGCGGCACTGGTACTCGGTGCAGGTTCTTGCCCTTCTACCTGATAAGCAAAACAAAACATGCGTCAGTCTTCCGCAACTCGTGACACGGCATCGTCAACCATCGCAGATAGACGAGGCAATAGAAGAAACGTGACTAACCTTGGAGACAGGTTTCTTGGACCCGGCACGAGAAGCGGGCTTGGTCGTCGATGGAGGCTTAGCGGAGGCGGCACGAGACGCAGGTTTGGCTGAGGCCTTGGATGCAGGTTTCTCGGCGGCTTTGGATGCGGGTTTCTCTACCTTTGATGCTGGCTTGTCCGCCTTCGCGGCAGCCTTAGATGCGGGCTTAGCCCTGGATGCGGGTTTGGCCTATATACCATCCCCTGTCAGATCTCCGCAATCATTCTGACAGAAAATAGCGCTCACTCTCTTAGAAGCCGGCTTCTCAGCCTCTTCAGTGCCGTTAGGCTCATCGCCGCTATCCTTTCGCTTGCGCCCACGGGTAGACTTAGGCTTCGCGGGGGCCTCCTCCTCCGCTGTCTCCGCCTCACCTTCTTTCTCGCCCTTATCCTTACCATCCTCTGGCTCAGCGACTTCGGCCTGTTTCTCCTCAGGCGCATCGGCAGCCTCAGGCTCCTTCTCCACATCTTCCTTCGCCGCCTCGGGCTCCTTTTCAGCAGCTTTGGGTTTCCTCGCCCGGGGCTTGGCTGCCTTCTTCGGGGCGGTTTCAGTTTTGGGCTGCTCCTTTATGCGGGAGGAACGACGAGGAGCCGGAGCATCATTAGCAGACGCATCGGTGGCTGCAGCGGCCTTTCGTGGCATATTTGCGGAATATTTCTAGAATTTTCTGACCGGAGGTGGTGGGCTGGAAGTGGAAGGAGCGCGTTGGTAAACGAAACGAACTTGAAACTTTAATCTGAACGGTCAACAAGTCACGTGAAGAACGGAACGCGTCTATACGTGTAAACACGACTAAACACGGACCCATATTCATGCGCAGACGATTTAGTTTACCTACAAAAGATCTAAATGAGATGATATGCGACACAGTTAGAGTTTCTTAGGATACCCAAGACTTGTCCGAAGAGATCAAGAGTGCATTTAATAGCAGTAAAATACTGTAACGAGGGGAAGCGATATACCAGGACTTCGGTGATTCTACATGATTAAAATTTGACTACTTTGTTTAACGATAGTACGGTGCAAGAGCGACAAAGGCACTTAGTCTACGGGCTACATATCCAGTGTTCGTGGTTTACAACAATCGTTCTTTAGCGCTGACCGCCCTGATCCATATTTCTCCAGGGCGACTATAGAAAGACAATATTTTAGTAAGGGAGACGATAGCATGGAAATGGACACTAACCTTCGTTCTCTGAGTATTCGGAATATTCTCTTCGCTTCCTTGTCCTTCGTAGGTGTGAACCTCTCATGTGTGGGCGTCGCTCGCGGAGGGAAGGCACCCGGTCCACACCGGTCTTGAAGGTCCGCAAGTGCTTCGTTGGTACCCTCCGTCTCGACGATTACCGTGCCATACCAGCCAGGATCGACACACAGCCCGTCTGTATCCGGAATATGGATGCGCGACGAGTTCCCTATTTGCATAATCGAGTTGGGGGTCGGGCGCGACCCCGCCCGGGATGACGGTCTCGACGAGGGTCGAGAATTCGGTGTTCGCCCTCGGCCTGGGCGGATGGTGAAGGAGGAGCGATGCACCCAACGAACGACATTGTGATACGCTCCTTGAGGTCTACCAAAAAGTAACATCAGTACGTAACCTACGTTGTATAATTCAGTGCATCAACTTACGTCTCTGTCCGTACTCTGTCTTGAAGCAATTGGAGATTTGCAGCGATTTCTTCCCCCCACGGGCTGACATCAATATGAGCGATGGGGTTACTGTTAGACGAGCCCGTGCGGATGACTCGATGAAAATACGAAGGGGGGAAAGCGAGACTGCGAATGTATTTTGGCAAATCGCCCACTGAGGAGTATGCATAATCCAGGTCCTGTGAACATCGCGTGATCGGGTCATTTAACGCCCACAAACTCTAACGACGAGTAACTCACCAACAGATAGCTTCCATCCCATACCAATCTGCCCACATTACCTTCATCGCCTACGGCCACGTCCCATACAACATCCCCAAGTCGCATGAGATCAACGATCCCAGCACGTCTCAGTTCATTCTCGCAGTCCACCACACCGGCATCGGACAGCCACTCCTCCTGGGAAGGGACAAAGACGCGGAGCAGTGGCGCACGGCGCAGACGATACAAGGGCGAGCGGAAAGTCGATGTTCCTGGCGACGAACCATGCGTTGCTTGGTGGCCCATCACCGAGGAATGTGCATGCGAGTGGGACATCGATGAAGGGGACGGCGCACGACTTGACATCGAACGTCCAGACGATCCGACACCGTTGTAGTTGAATATCGCTGGGGGAGGCGCTCGGGGCTGCTGGGCAGATTGAAAAACATATTGGGCTTCTGCCTGCGCCCGAAGGCGGAGAACTACTCGAGAATACGCTCGAGTGCAAGCGGACAGCGATCGAGCCGTCTCTTGAATGGCATCGTACCCCGGGATACCCCGATTCGCACGGGACTGGATGTAGAGTCCAGCAACGCGGGAGTACTCGTGCGTGGGGGTCGACACACCGCGCATGTAATCATTCAGGTCCTATACCGTTCGTGTGAGGCCATGCCGTACACCAGAAGATAAATAAACTCACCCTTATTGATAGTGGCAAAGGATCGACACCATCGTATATCCAGCGTGCGTATCCTACGGTCGACAAGTATCTTTCAAGGATGATTTCCTTCGATCCAGGAGCTTCGGTGAGCAGAGCGCGTATCTGCTTATTCATCGTCGACAATCTACACCATTCAGAGAAGGTCAAGTATGCCAGTAATCCGGAGAGCAGGGTTGGATCAGCGAGGAAGACTTCTAAAGGGAATGGGATGGGAGTTCGGTCTTTCCGGATGGGCATGTCCGCCATGAAGGCAGGGGGCTTCTCCAGCCCTTCACCTCTTCGCATGGTTCTAGCTTCCCGATAGTCTCCCGGCTTGACTGGCGAAGAGTCAGGCTTCCCAAGAGGATGTTCATCTTGCGACACGCCTTCCACAGAAGAAGGCTTTGACGTCGTCCGTGTTCGTTTCTCTTTCGCCAAGGATGAGACGGAGTCAGGGGTTGAAGGGGTTCGACGATGCTTGCTAGTGGACTCATTGGATGCCGGTAAGAGCTTCACACCTTCTACTCGCGCGAAGGGATCGTCGTCGAGCAGCATGCTATCTGTCTCGCTGTCTCTATTTGGATCGGCTGGTGGAATCAGGCGAGAAGAGACGGTCCCGGAACGCGACCTCGTGTGCCCAGGATGTGATCCTCCTTTCGCTCCCGATGCTACGTTCACTAAGGAACCGTTGGAGCTAGCTTGGGAGTTGACTTGAGAACGAGTAGCTAAGGAGGACTTGGATAGCTTGCGGATGTGGTGGAGGGAGGTACGGTGGTTGAGAGGGCTGCCCGAACGAGAGGCTGAAGGTGATGCTTCGTAGTGGTTGATTTGTCTGTCGGGAGAATCTCGACGATTGAGTACCTTTCCGGTTGGAAGTTGGTTCTCAAGAACTTGCGGCGATGTTCCTAGAGCGCGCTGGGGAGGTTGGTGTTCTTTTGGGGGCGTTGGAGGAGGTGTTTGAGTCTCATATAGCGGTTGAGGTCGGACGAGCGGACTTTCTGTTCGTAGATTAGCGAGAAGATTCTGTGAAGGGAGGGGGAGCGGCCTGTCCAATGGCGAGGGGCTGAATTCCATGGGAGGAGAAGGGTAGGCGAACGCTGCGTTGTGAGCCATCTTCGGCGGACTTGCCCCCCCAAGTCCCATATCGTCAGAGATGCGATTCCCCTGAGGCACGTCATGTACAGCGTGCATCGCGGAGAAGATGAGCGGCTTTCCTTGCATCGTAGGCTGCGCGTCAAGTTTCGGAGAGAGAGGTGGTGAAAACGACCTCGGTTGTGGGCTGCTTGGAATATATGATGAACGCGGTTGATATGGTGCCTGTTGTTGTGGCTGCTGAAGTGACGGAGAGCTGCCGCGTGTCATTCCAGACCTTCCTTGAGGAGCTGCATTCTTCTGCAATACAGAATGTGAAGATCCATTGATGGGTACGGGCTTCTTCGCCCTTGGGGTGGCTTCTGCTGCGAGCGATTTCGGCATCGAAGAGGTTATTCGGGCGTCATCTTCGGTTGACAAACGAGGGATTGCAGACGTCTGTGCGAGGATGCGATCCCCTCGTAATACCTGCCGTCATGGACGAAGAATGGAAAACATTCAAATGTCAGCGCTCGGGGGTTTTGGAACGACATGACATCGCGTATGATGGATTGACGGAAATGGAGGAAGACTCTCACAGATTTGATTTTCCCTATCGCCATCGGTTCAGATAGTGGAGGAGGGCTGGGAGGAGAGTTGGTGGGACTTGGGAGATGTTGACTCGACGAGGACGCGGTATTATACTCTCTCGAAGAGGGGTACACCTGACAAAAGCCAAAGATAGAGTAAGTAACAAAAAGATATGACGCGCTATCGGAGATGAAAAGGATCCCAATCGGTACAGTGATGAAGGGAAAGGCATCGCAGAAGAGGCTTGGGTCACGGAAAATAGTCAAGGGCAACGCCCAAGACATCCACCAATGTCATTACATCTCTGGTGGGTGGCAGGAAGATAACCTCGAGTTACGTGTGGCGAGCCTACGCTATCTCGGCGCGTCAAGGTTCGTGTGTCATAAGCAACACGATCACTGTACCGGGCGAGAAGCAGTAGTGACAGATGAAGGTTAAAGCAAGGGATTTAATCACCAATTCGGCCTGCATCGATGTCCGATGCGATAGAGGTACTGTCGAGGGATTAGATACGACGGCCACGGGGGCCCTTGATGAAACGTTATGGAAAGCGTTTGGGGGCAACGCATTTCGAAATTGGTTCGGAGGTGTTGCTGAGGGGGTATGCCTGATCCCCTCAGTGCGATTCCCCTCTAAACGGCCAGTCATCTCGTCGCGGGCAGGTGGGTTAGCGTTTCGGAGAATCGACCTCCGAGTCGAAGGTAGATCGTGGTTGCTCGAGTTTAATAGTGTATTGGCATACGGGGTCTGAGATTGAGGATCTTGGGGCACAGTGCCTGATCCTGCAGGTAATCGCGAAGAAGGCCGACTGGGCGACGTCATTACACTTTCTCGTCGTGAGCTTGCTGGTGGTGGTACATTATTATAGGCTTGCCTGGTCGTCGATGGTAGTACAGGAATCGGTAGAGGCTTTTCGTCTGGAATCATGGGTGATGGTACATGGTGGTCATTAGGTTTCGCGTGGGTTGAGGAACGGTGATTCGGAGAGGCGTGGCGCTTCGGCGAGCTTGTCCGCTGTACCTGAAGGCGTGGTGGAGGCAAGGGGTCCGGAGGTGGTGCAGGTCTGTACCAGGACTCTCTGTGTGCGGATTTCCGTGGTTCGTTTACGTCGTTCCGGGCCTGCAAGCCTCTGCCTGCGTTGCTTCCCAGAGCCATTGGACCTGACACAATTTTGGGGGGCGTACTCGTTCCTGTATTCGCCGACGAACTCTTACTCGACGTCGCGAATCTGGCATACAACGGAGGCAGGGATTGCGGTGGTGCCGCCGCCGGTTCTGGTTGGAAATGCTGGCGCTGCTGGTGCTGCGTAGGCTGAGCCTGAGCCTGAGCCTGCTGTTGGGGCTTTGCGTTCTTTTTGCGAAGGAAACCTGCCATCGCGAAATTTGGGTATACGGCGCTGTCGAAGTCGTGAAGAAGTGGGATTCAGAAAACAAGAACTTTGGCATGAGCAAGTCCATTGTCAGAGTTATGTAATACCGTAAACCTTGTGATCGAAAACGCACTTTGAGCCAAGGCGACAACCAGGGGCCAGTCCTCGACCAGGACCGCGAATTCGCCCTTAATGATCTGCACCTTCCAGCTGGAAGCGCCGCTTTTCGAGAAGGTACGTCGAGGAGGTAGTGGTTGGAATTTTAGCTCGTCGCTTTCCGCTGCATTCTTCGTGCGAATCCGACAATGACAGCGCCTCGAGGCTTCTGCCACGACATGGGAGCACAGAATTGCGCAGGATTGATGATATTGAAACCCGTTGCAGTCCCTGCTTGAAATCATGCTCATCCCCGGGTAACATCGACATCGGTCGCACTGGTCAAGAAAATACGTTCCGGTGTGATGCAGATGATTCATTGTAAGAATTCCCTGACGGAATCAAATCGCTGAGAGAATATTGCGAGACATGTTTTCTTAAGCAGGTGAGTAGTCATCTTGCTCAAACAAGCGATGTTGCGTTACCTTACTGGATTGCTTCACCAGCTCATATGTCTCTGGGTCCCCTTGGAAATATTTTCGAGAGGATGCGGTCAGAGCGATAAAGTGATAAAGACGAGAAGAGAAAATCCCATCGCTACAGCGCTTGGTTGGAAACGCCCTTCTCTCGGAGTCCCGGACTTCCTTCTGCTAGAAAACGCTAGAAAATAGCACCTGCCCACCATGCAGGGACGCCTCCGCTCCAAAGTGTCGAGTCCTATTTTTCAACCTTCACAATGCAATGATACATTCTTTAGTACAAATGCATCGACAAACTGTTGATCTCGTAGAATTCAAGTGTTTTTCCAGGCCTTGGTGATCACAACGACGACGCTTCCGACTAGGCTACACCCAGTGATGATGCAGATTCGCATGCCGACGCCTACCTCAACATGCGATGGTGAATGAGAGCGCCCACAGTCCTCGAACCCTATTTTCACCTGGCACCCTCCCGAGTCTCCCATTTCGCGGATGAGGGCCATCTAAACGATTGCAACCCATCATCTTCCAGCGCGCAGGTCCAGGCTTCCGAGGGCTAACCGCCCGTGTCCATATCAGCCTTGCGACTCAACGCTCCTGATTACAATATGTAACTCCTCAGATACTCTCGATGTCATCGTCGCGCAGACGACTGCGAAGTATCCTCAGGCTTGGTTTCATGCTCCATTACGATTTTCAACGGCATTCGTCCCTGGGTAGGTCGTTGACGAAGACAACCTTCTACCCTAACTACTTTTGCCTCGAGCTTCAAACTTCCAAAACTCCAAGGGTCCCAGCCAGGCAAACCAAACAAAGACGAGCGCAAGGCAATCGGAAATGGTGAGTTGCACAATGCGCCTGCTCAGCCGATAGTCGCCCCAGTGTCTATGATGCATTACTAGTGGGAGCGCTACGACGGCTGCTGGCAGCGTATCAGTGAATTTCTTCGCCCCAGAAGGCCACGCGGTAGTTGGGAGGAAAGAAGTGCTTCGACCCTCGTGCAGAGGAAGTACTTGTCATGAAACGAATTTGTAACGAGGCAGGAATACAAAGCCCCTGTGGTGATTGATACTGGCCCAGGACTAGTCCTTCCACACCTTCTGCGACAGCCAGCAACATGCGGAGCCATGCTCCCGCTGGCAGGGTATCTATTAATAACCTGAGGATATGATTCAGCGCTCAACGCTACCCTATACCACCGCTAGGTCAACGTGTTCATTGATATCGCTCGTATCCAACAGCAGCCTCTCAACACTTTCAGTCTCTTTCTATTTCATGCCAACAACTGCTCGTATATTGAACATTACTGATGCAATCAAGCAGGAAGAAGTCCTCGAATACTTCAGATTGAGGCAGCTCCGCCTTGCTCCTGTAGCGCGAGCTGTGTGGTTCGTACAGACCGCCGAACATAGGCACGCCATCGTATCATTCCGCAACCATAGGAATCTCAAGCGTGCTCTGGCGCTGAAGAGATCAGAGGAAAGCCTGGGAGACCGAAGGTTCAACATCGACGATAAATTCAATGACGGTTTCACAGTGCTGTCAGAAGGCTCACAGGTCGAGTGAGTACCATGTAACGGTATTTCAGCACTACGTAATGCTCAACCACAGGTCATCAGTATTGTCGCCCTGCACGGTCCAAACGGCCACTCATTTGAATCTTGGGAGTGCAAGGATACTCGATTCATGTGGCTTCGAGATCATCTTCCATAGCAAGCGCCGAACTCTCGTGTTATGGTGTACGGATATAACGCGAAGGTTTTCTGTGATGCAGTATCAACAGCGAGGCTGGGCAATTTTGCGGAGACGTTTCTTGAAAAATTACGACATATAAGGCAGAGGGATGTGAGTAAATCTGTGCCTGTGATTAACCGTGATAGATTGACACTATGAAGCCATGTAGGCCACTAGTTCTTCTGGCTCACTCTATGGGCGGTTTGGTCGTTAAAAAGGTGCTTCGATACGTCCTTAATCCGTCGATTATGGCTGACATTCTTCAGGCACTCCTACTTGCTAGGGAGTTGGAGGCAGATGGGCAATACAAAGCAATCCTAAATTCTGTGAGGGGTGTGGTCTTCATCGGCACTCCACATCGTGGTGGAAACGGGGTTGACGGCGCCAAGTTCATTGCAAATTTTGTGCGAGCTTTCAACGTCGACGTCCGTTATGACCTTATCAGTTCACTGCGACCGGCATCCACGGACCTGTTCGATCTCAGCAACAGTTTCGGGCGGCTCCTAGCAGACAGGAACCATATCAAAATCGCAACCTTGTACGAGACCAAGAAAACGAGGATTGGATGGCCCGTGGTAGGAAAGAGGGTATGGGTACGTGACTTTAGGCTCATTTACCACTGCCGATCACTGAAAATGTGAGTAGATTGTTGACGAGCAGTCTGCCATTTTGGGTGTTGCAGGGGAGCGCCGATTGTCAATCAACACCAACCATACGGACCTCATCAAATTTAGCCATGCTGCAGATACTTCGTTAAGCTCAACTGTCCAGATTGTGGAAGAGTTTTGTTCCAATCAGTCATTTGGCATGGCCTCTTCAACAACTACTCTAAACGGACCTATTCCAGCGGCTCAGGGTCTATATAATCCCGCCAATGTTTCTCTAGTATCAAGCGAAGATCCAGTGGTACATATGGGATCACCCGGCCCGGAAGGCTCGCTTATACAGGACACACCACTTCGTCGCCAATCAACCCGTACACTAATGCCTCCAAGTGGAACATCCTTCTGGAGCGTGTAAGTTGTTTCCCGCTCTGTGCACTGCCAACTTACTATGTCTCCCAGTGAACACATCCCGCTTTTCTCTGGGTCACGGATATACGACGAAGATAAAGCATATTGGATGACGTTGGATTGGGCGTGCGAGTGTTATGTCTTCACCACCAACCAGACACCCGATTCGCACAACTTCTCAAACGGGGGCGGGGCGTTCTACATTCTATTCAAACACAGAGGACAAATTAACTCGACACTCTACCCTCACTACCAGAACTTTAAGCTTCAGATTGAGACAACATCCAGCGACACAACACCAATAACCCATATGCCTAGCTACAGTACGAAGAACTCCTCGAATGAATGGACAAGTAAGTATTTGATCTTCAATACGACTGCGAGAACCAACGGAGGTACTTGGCAGCCACCATCAACTACAAACAGCCGATGCAAATGTTCAGGAACAATGGGCAACAAATGTTCACCCATGTTGCAAGCTACAATGATACCTACCAGCTAGAGAAGATGAACCAGTACGGTGGAGTGGTTGACGGGAAAGTAGAAGTTTGTTTAGATGCAGACCCCGGGTCCAGAGTAGGCGTTGAGGTTTATCTCGCTTGATGATGTCGCTGACAGTCCTTTAAGTGGAGCAGCCCGCGAGAGATACGCGGCTTATCGGTGTTCAGGCAAACTCAACCCAATCAGTGGCCTCTAACTTTCAGTGAGTTCCTCTGTCAGCTAGTCCAATTATATATTCACTGAGTGTTGTCCGTAAAAGTGTTCAGCGCTTTAGGCGTGAGTCCTACGTACTACTGCATTTGGGATGCTCATCCAGCACACAGCTATTTGGCTCTTGGACCAGCACGATAACTCAGAGTAAGGTTGTCAGCCGTAAATTTTAGCTTGAGTGTGCTGCTTTATAATGTGTACCGTCTATCTGAAGGAGCTCGTGCTAGTAGGGGTGGTATGAATGCACCCCAAAGTGACAACCAGGGGTCCGGTCAGTGCTGTAGAAGGCAGACATTTTATATGGAGAAGCCATCCCCTGGTATACGAGAGCGATTGGATCCTTTTGTATCCAACTTGAACTACTTAACTTCCGCACCATTAGACATATCAGGATCGAAGGAATAGGGGCTTCCAGGGGGATCCATACTTGCAGCCGATGCCTCATTGAGACTTTGCCTGAAGGTCCCAGGAAGTACGGGATCGCGAGAGAGACTCTGAGGTTGGCAAATATTTGAATACGGTTGCTTTTTTTACTTTGCGGCAAGAGCTCATCTTCCGGGATCTACTTTATTCGTACATCTGCAAATTTACCTTATATTTCGTTCTTGGAAGGTTTAATCAAATAAACTACCCCCGTCAGCGATGATCTTGTAAACCCATCTCCGTCAGTATACCGTTAGTTTCCCGAGAGACGCCGGGAAAACCACTTACACTTTGACCTATCATACAGTTGTGATCAATGCTTGTGGTACCGCGCACGATAGAGGGAGTAGAAAGCTCACCAGTGATGAAACTAGCCTCCTTCGATACTATGAACGACACCAAGTTTGCGATATCAGTGGGTGTTAGGAGCTTTCCGAGCGCGGCACGGTTCTTCAGCTGCCATATTTTCATGGGTAGGTTGAGGGCGATCAACGGACGAATCAGTGTATATGAACGCACAGTTTCTGTCCATTGACCAGGCTCAAACCCTTGTTTCTTAACGTTGTACGCGTCAAATTTGCCAACTGCCAATATCACAGTCGGTTAACGATCAGATAACGGCAAATAAGGAGGAAGAAGCGCACGGAGTTCTGTGACGATGGAGCCAGGCGCGTAGGCATTCACTGTTATCCCATACTTTCCGTACTCCTGGGCTATCAAATAGATTCAGACCTTGATTCTCTTCGTCTTACGTTAGGGTATTGCTGTATGAGTTCACCTGCACTCTGCGTTAACCCTCTGACCGCAAACTTGGAACTGGAGTAGGCCGATGAATCTGGGAAACCTTTCTTGCCGGCAATTGAGCAAGCCCCTGCGCCCCATCCAAATATTGGTAACGTATTCGTGTAGCCGCAATCGAAGATGTTTCTCACCGACTATTCGACCGCCCCGACCTTGCTTGATCATGGCACCCGCTGCATGTTTGTAGCAAAGGAACGTGCCGCGAACGTTGACAGCGTATAAAGCGTCCCAATCTTCGACCGAAGCTGTGTATATTAAGGACTCATTTCATATCCCTCCGTGTTTATTCAATACATAGAAACATACGTACTATCAGAAATGAGACCATTAAGAGCGACCCCTGCATTGGCTAACATCTGCACAATCAAATAGTCAAACAAATCAATTAGCGTGACAGTTACGTACGCCTACTATAGAGCAAGCTCTAGGAAACATTGAACGTTGTAAACGCACCACATCTAGGCCCCAAGCTCTCGCACAGTCCGCGCCACTAGTTCCATCACATCGTCTTCCTTCGCCACGCTTCCTAGTACAAAGATAGCTCTCCGCTCCGAATTCGTCCCAGCTCCAGCCTTGATCTCATTTGCCAGCTCCTCAAGCGCAGGAGCTTTGGCGGGTATATCGTTTAGGGCGACATCGAAGCCGTCGGAAGCTAGACGAAGAGCGATGGCACGGCCGAGACCTTGCGCGGCACCGGTGATGATTGCCACACCTTTTGATTGCGAGGGTAAAGATAAGTCGGACATAGATGAAGATGAAGAAGAGTGAAGAGCAGAAACTCACGTTATACGCTACGCATGTGCATGAGAGTTTAATTGTGGGGAGAAGCATCGAAACTGAATATTGAGTATTGAGAGCGTGAGGGGGATACAGGGGAAAGATCCCACGCCACAATTCCACCTCCTTTCAACTTGTTCCACGCTTTGGCGCGACGCGACGCGAAACCAAAGGACTTGGGCATTCCAAATTGAATTCTTAGGGAAACGGCAACCTGAGTACTCCCCCAGGATATAGGAGAAAATGGGTATATGGGACCCGAAAACTCCCTGAACGTCCTACAGCGGACACTTGGACGCTTCAAGCTAAGCTTCAGCCTGAGTCGGCCATCTGTTCAAAGTTTCGGACGGATGTATTAACGACGTTAGTACCAGATTCTTTTCAATTCATGTCTCTAACGGGACTGTATTCTCTAGGCTTCGAGCAATTGGGTCATATCTAAGTACATATTAAATTCTATGGGCTAGAGTCAAGAACGCTTCGCTGCTTGGGCGCGCAGAGACCTGTCTCCATGCTTGTTATGAGGGCTCACCAAGGCATACTTACTCTTTCGGGCATTTGATAATCCGTTCTAGCCCTATCGGACTCTTGTGAGTACCAGTGCTGTTCTCAAGGTGATCATCATTCTCAGCGAAGATACGTTTAGACATCGCTTGCTGCTGTTTTCTGAAATAGCGTTATCCTAATCCTTTCACTGGCCGCCCTCCAAGGCACCAACTACATTACGCTCGTTTCTGAGCCTACTTGACTGGAAGCTGCCCACAACCGTCGGCTACGGGCGGTTGTTCATCAACTCCAATATTACAATGGTAGATAGCTTCTATCGCCGAGCAAGTCCACGAGTCCACGCCAGACATGGTGCGGCGAATGTGAGGGAAGTAGAAAGCGGGCCTGATCGCTTAACGCTACACTATCGCTTGGAGCTCTCTATTGGTCTGTGGGGGCTCTATCCGCTGTTTCGATGTCGCTTCATTTTTGTTGATGTTCGATAGGTGTTCAATGTGTACGACGAAAGTCGCGGTTGTATTTCCATTCCAGACCATTTTACTTTCGCTCTATATAACCTTCCGTGCAAGAACATTGAAAGTTATCCTCCCCTTCACTCTCTTATCTCAAAGCCACTGTTCCCTCGAACACTCTGAACGCCTCTCGCTCCCTAAAAATGTCCCCCGCTCTCCATTACTTCTCTAAGACCTCTGCTGCCGCGGATCCCACCCCTGCACCAGCTGTGGAGGATGTCCTTACCAAGTCAATCCATACGGATGCTTCTGGGAACTACTACAATCCGCGCCTGGATCCCAAGAACTACCTCGAAGGCCCTCTATCTGATAACCCCGCTACCCGCCTCCGTCAGATGCTCGCGCGCCCTGGGATCGTGGTACGTACTATATAATTCAAGGAACTGTGTGCAAAAAGTCCCTAATATTGAGCCTTCTTCCCCACTAGGTCGCACCAGGCATCTGCGACGGAATCAGTGCGAGATGCGCACTCGAGGCTGGGTTCAACTGCCTCTACCAATCCGGAGCAGCGACCACTGCTTCCCGGATAGGGCAGCCCGATCTCGCCATCGCGACGCTTAACGATTTCGTAGGCGTGAGTACCTCGCCGTCCCTTTACGTGTTATGTTGCTAATAATCAATACTCCCAGTCCGCACAGATGGTCTGCAGTCTCGACCCCACATGTCCAGTCATTGCAGATGCCGACACTGGGTTCGGCGGGCCTGCTATGGTAGCCAGAACCGTGACCCAGTACGCTAGGTGCGGTGTGGCGGGTCTGCATATCGAGGATCAGGTGCAAACCAAGCGTTGTGGTCATCTTCTCGGCAAACAAGTTGTCTCGAGGGAAGAGTTCATTACGCGCATCCGCGCCGCTGTCATCGCCCGGGACTCGATCCCCGGTGGATCTGATTTCGTGAATACTTTAGATTTTCCATAATGGCCCTTGAATGTATGCTGACCAGAGTTTCGGACGGTGTAGGTAATTATTGGTCGTACGGATTCGGCACAAGTCCTAGGGATGGAGGAGGCCGTTGAGCGGTTGAAGCTTGCGGCAGCCGCAGGCGCGGATGTGTGCTTCATCGAAGGCGTTAAGTCCAAGGACCTCCTCGAAAAGACCGTCACCGCATTAGCACCCAAGCCGGTCCTCGTTAACGTCATCTCTGGTGGGCTCACGCCACCGTTCACCTACAAAGAAGCGGAGGAGATGGGAGCCAAGATCATCAGTGCGTTCGCACGCGAATTCCCTGCCCCAATGGCTGACTCGTTGTATAGTCTTCTCGCTTGTATCTTGTGTGGCCATGGTGCACGCTTGTCGTGCGGCCATGCAGTCTCTCAAGAAGACTGGTACTGACTTTGTGTCCGCACAAGGAATGGACCCGAAGGCATTCTTCAAAGTCATGGGTAAGCTGCGGCTCACGATCCTTGTAGTTCTAAGTTCTTGCAAAAATTAACCCGATTTCAAAAGGGCTGGATCCGGTCATCGAAATGGACGCCAAGGCCGGCGGTTCTGCATTCTCAGTGGTATAGTCTGGGACACCAACGGGCAACTTTCGATATAGAGTATGATACCCCAAGAATATGTATATTGACCACGAAGTAATAGATGCTTATGCTTACGACGAAGCGATTAATCAAATAACCCTCCGCCATCGACAATGATCTGCACGTGCCCATGTTACTCATCAGTTGCTCGGAGCGTTGACTGGAAGCACTCACACTTTGACCTGATGCCACGCGATTAGTCCCATCTATTTGAATGGAAAGAGAGCAAGACGACTCACCTGTGATGAAATGGGCATCTTTCGAGACGAGATACGACACCAAGCTAGCGATTTCAGTGGGTGTTCCATTTTGACCGACGGCTACGGTGCTTTTCAACTACCCCCACCATACACTCACCTTCGTGAGCTGCTTCATTATACATAAGAATAAACGCACCGTTTCAGTCCACTCGCCGGGTTTCAAGCCCTTCTTGGTAGCTTGATATCCGTCGAACCTACCAACTGAGGGTAGAGGGCGGTCAGGTCATTGGAAGGGACAGTGATTCCACTCACGGAACTGGGTCTCAATGTGGCCGGGAGCGTAAGCATTTACTGTAATGCCAAATTTCCCATACTCCTGCGCTGAAACAAAGATTGTATTGGCCTGACTTATCCAGAGTCATACGTGGAGTGGGATCAACGTACCTGCACTCTGTGTCAAGCCACGAACGGCAAACTTCGTACTGCTATAACACGCTGCTTCGGCAATACCTGCGAAGTGCCATTAGTACGCGTTATGGTAAAAGGTTAATCATACTCGCCTTTCTTCCCAGCGATTGAGCAGGCGCCTAGTATTCTACCACCCCTTCCCTGTTTGATCATGGCATCGGCAGCATGCTTGTAACATAGGAACGTTCCGCGAACGTTGACAGCAAATAGTCGATCCCATTCGTCCGTCGTTGCTAAATAGCCTTCAGCACAAGTAGCCTAATGTGGTGTTTGAACGGACGCACTCTCGGCAATTGGCTTGTTAACGGCGATCCCGGCATTTGCAATCATCTAGCCAGCCACCCTCCGTTAGGCTGTGGGGTTGAAATTGAATGCCACCCGCAAGACGTACCACATCAAGTCCCCCTAGCTCCTGCACTACTTTATCAACGATTCCCTTGACGTCGCCGTCGTTGGATACATCACCCGGAACGGAAATGGCCCTCCGTGGGGTTGTGCTTGTTATTTCGCTGATCAATTGTTCGAGTGCCGACTTCTTTGCTGGAATATCATTGATCGCAACGTCGAACCCGTCCGATACGAGGCGGAGGGCGATGCCTCGCCCAATGCCTTCGGCTGCACCTGTAATTATCGCGACGCCTTTGAAAGATGGTGCGGACATGGGGGGGACTATCTCCCATCCCAGAAGTATGACAATATATGTCGGTGTAATGTGGGTAGATTAACTTAGTATAGCTCGTCGTATGTCAGCGCTGCGCGCAAGTCTACCAGGGGTCAGGGGTTTTATTATATTTAGTCGAACTTCTCAGGCTAGGTGACCCGAGTAGCGTGAGCTTCGTTATTGGTGATGGTGTATCACAACTCAGGATTGTGCGGTATCAGTCGAAGGAACAGGAGTATCCGGGATTGCAGCTTGCTATATATCTTCTAGAACCCCCTTGAAGCAAGTTGAGTTCTGTCTTTGACTTTGACTATCGCTATTGATTTTATTGTATTGGATACAGATATTGTGATCAAACATGATTTGTCCTTGATGGATATTCGAATGCATGGTGAGTCGCTTAATCAAACAGCCCTCCGCCATCGACAAGGATCTATACATTTCGTTCAGGGACTCGCAGCTTGCAATACATAAAACGGGTAGGCTCACACTTTGACCTGGCACAACAGCATCGTTGGGATCAAATAGACGGAGACGAGTTCCCTGAGGAGACGTACCGGTGATGAAATGGGCGTCTTTGGAGACGAGATACGAGACCAAGCTTGCAACTTCGGTGGGCGATCCGTTCTTGCCGAGAGCTACGCCACCTTTTAGCTGCAATGCATCGCATAAGGCCCTCGAGGTGTTTATAAAGTAGAGATCGATCAGCTCACGGCTTCGGTCCACTCTCCAGGCTTCAAGCCACTTTTATTGGCGTGGTATCCATCAAATCTTCCCACTGAAATATAGAATGGTATCAGTGGGGTCATAATCTGTGATACTACTCACAGAATTGTGTCTCAATAGCACCAGGCGCATAGGCGTTGACAGTGATACCATACTTCCCGTACTCTTGCGCTATATTTTTCGGGACGTCAGCTCCATTCAAAAGATCATTTGCTGGAGGCACCCATCCGTACCTGCACTCTGAGTCAACCCACGGATTGCGAACTTGGTACTGCTGTAACATGCTGCTTCCGGGATACCTACGCGCTAGCGTCAGTGTCGCAATGTTTGACCAAGTCGAGTGGCAACGCGTACCTTTCTTTCCGGCGATCGAACATGCACCGATTATCCGACCACCTCTGCCTTGCTTGACCATGATCTCTGCAGCATGTTTGTAGCACAGGAATGTCCCGCGCACATTGACGGAAAAGAGCCGATCCCATTCATCGACCGTTGCTATGTAGTCCATCTTCAGCGTAATCTCGGTGAATCCTCAACCTACGTACTATCAGCAATTGGCTTGTTGATGGCGATACCGGCGTTAGCAATCATCTAACCAATCACTCAGTTAAAATCGAACAACTAAACTGAATACCCTGAAGGCGTACCACATCCAGCCCTCCAAGTTCTTGCACCACTTTCTCAACAATGCCTTTCACATCACTTTCGTTCGAAACATCCCCGGGGACAGATATAGCTCTCCGGGAAGAGTTTGTTCTGATTTCGTTGGCTACGCGTTCAAGCGCGTCTATCTTGGCGGGAATATCGTTGATCGCAACGTCGAATCCGTCGGATACCAGTCGTAGGGCGATGCCCCGTCCGATGCCCTCGGCAGCACCTGTAATTATTGCGACTCCTTTGTAAGACGGGTCAGACATGTTGGGTCCTTTAGCATTCTACGCCAGAACCTTCTACCTATAAATATCGGCGTGATGTGGGTGGTGAGAATGTCAGCCGAGTCAGCACAAGTCCTCCAGGGGTTCAGGAGCTCTGGTCACGCTCATGATCCCACGCTCGTCCTCAGAAGGACTGGCGAAGACAAGCGGAGGAAGCAACGAACAAGCCATCGATATTGGTGCGTAGCTTAGTAGGAGCTTTGTATAACATCGATATACCCGCGAGGTCTATATTTTGGATTAGACGCTATCGAAAATCATTTTTTCTCTTCCGTGGCCAAAATGGCACAGTCTAGCCAATTCTTTGGTTCGGTATAGCTTTCATCTGGACTTTGGTGACGGGTGGGGGCTTCGTACCTTTTCTTGGGCACTCAGCCTTTCCGTCTTCGCATTTTTTCTTGTGTTCTGCATTCTATGGAATCTCGCAGTAAATCAACGAAATTCATTTTATGGCTGAGGCAATTTAGCCTTGGAATCTTCCGGAAACATGGGAATCACCACATCAACGGTTGCAGAGTGAACAACTTTTCTTGAACTTCGTTTTGGGAGGATTATCCCGCGTTAATTCGGTACGTCTTTTCATAACCACGCTTTTTTCGTTATGCTGATGTTCGTTCATGGATGGCTGCCTGGTCTGATGTCTGCAGCCCGCAAGATACCGCCGCAATCTACAACCTCTCACAGAACACTGCGAGCATCATGTCCAACTCAAATGCTTTTAACGACAACGACGAACCACCAATGTCGACACATTCGACCCTTCATCCAAGCAGCAGTCTAGAGCCAGGACGTCTTTACGCCTTGTTGACATATCGCGGAGACCTCGCCTCTTGGAACTGGGCTTTCTTTGTCCCTGATCCCGCCCAATCACCAATTGGCTCGGGCGGGACCGTGTTCCATGTCAAAAGCGATGTTAATAATGCGAATCGCTGGGTGTTTGAGACAGCGAGCAAGGATATTGTGGGGTCGCCGTTGACTGTTGCGATTGTCCGGCTGGGGGATCTAGAGAGTCTAGGGGCTTATCATGAAGTGGTCGGGATGGATGGATTGCTCTCGATGTTCAAGACGGTGGAGATCCCGAAGGTCGATGATGGCCGGGTCATAGATCGGCATGGTGCTGAATTCAGTTCTCGTACGTGGTTCCTCGATGCCATCTGCATTCTCCACGACTGCGGGGTGATTACTTGCAACGATGTCTGGCTGCTGGAGAGGGAGTTGAGGAGATGCGCCTTCACAGCGATGGACGGGTATCTTCAGAGTAAAGGGTGGACTGTCTACCACGCCGAGCGTTGTTCATGACACTGCGGGGAGCTCACCCGACTTTCGCCTCCATCACGGACTTCACGACGCATCGACGCTCCATCCCCGTACCATCCCCCCCGATAATACCTGGAAAGCGGTTTCTCTGGGGTTGAGGTATCGCTGCATACCCAAGTGTATAGATTTTTACTGGTTCAATTGGATTCCTCAAGGGCATGAATATTACTGCTGTATATCGATTAATCTTGCTGGTACAGTCGAGCAATCTCTGTATTTCTTATATCAACAGTGCACCGATAGCTGATCGTTTAGTGAATCGGATTTCCACATGGGTCGCGCCACCTGGGCTTCGGCAGCTTGAACCAGTGACTGTTTCGCTGGGCTCTGTTGGGCGTGGTCAGAATCACAGAGGGTACTCGCGATCTACGACTAGGATCTAGTCACCAATCTGCCCTTCAAGCTTCAAACTTCAACCCCAGTCAGTGAACATACGACAATCTCCGAGACCGAGAGCAAGCATAGAAAGCTGGTACCCCAATCCTGCGAATCCAAGGTCCGTCGTCCACATGATACCGTATGACGGAGTCGTGCGCGTGTTTCGACACGACGCGGGCATGAATGGCCTTTGCTCGCCTTTGCTTCTCGTTTCGCGTCTGGATCCTCAGTGACAAGAACGGACCTAAAATGTCCCAATGCAGATAGGTCAATCACTACAAAAGGATGGGTGCCATTGAGGTGGAAGTCCTACCAGTGACAGACACACGAGTCGCCACTAGTTCATCTTAGCGTCTCATTCCCAACGACATGCGGACCGCTTTGATCCTCTCCCTCGTTGCATCAGTCGTCTCTGCTATCCCCAATGCTTTAGAGGCAAGGGCACCCAGCCCCGACAACACCGTGTATGTCACCGATGCCAACAAATTCTGGTGAGTACTCCCCCTTTCCCCCGCTGTACGTCGGCTGCTAACACAAGTTATTTCCACCAATAGTATGATCGTGCCACGGTCCGTGCCAATCAGAGTTACTTTGAGCATGCCGCCGACGTCTGATGCGTTACAGGGAGCCTCATACGAACATTGGTGACAGCGAGCGACCAGGGGGCATGAAGACTTACTGTTCGCCAGCTGGTCACTATGATGCTAGCCAGGGCACTCTTCCCGGTAATTTCTGGAGAAACGTCGAATTCAAAACCGGGCGGGGACCCAATGGCGGACGATACGCACAGCGTACGCTATTTCCCCCTCCCCCCCCTACCTTCTGGTAAACTCGTGAATGCTAACAAATGGACAGTGACTGGGTGTATCAACGCCGGCGCGCTCGATCGTCTCAATCCGAGTGACGGTGGTGGCCAATACGACTCCAGCGGTGGGGACGGTGGCCAAGGTAATCCGCGAGGGAGCAAGTGCCTTGGGCGAGTTCATTCTTTGTCACTGATACTGAACGCCCGGACTGAACGCATCTTAGATACAAGCATTACGTCGAACTCGTCGAGCCATCTGATTCGCGTGCGTGTATCAAATGTTGCGATGACTATAACGATTGCCCCTTAGACAAAGGCAGGTCGCATCCTGGCTACGCCGGGGAGGATGATTTTCTGATACAAACCGTGTTATAGATACCTCTGGGTGCCCCGCAGTTATCAAGGGCAACTATTTCGGCTGCCGATAAACATGCACTCAGCACCTGTACAACACTTTAAGCTGTTTACGTACAGCAAGGAGCGTGAACACGATATCTTTGCGTTTATACAGATCATCTTTGAACTCATGGATGATTTCGAACGAACGCGTTGAGGATCGGATAAACAACTAGATCATTTTCGAAGTATAAATGTACCTGCCCTTGAGACCGCCTCGACTCGGACCGCTTCTCCCGACTTCAAATCCTCAGGCAGTACTACGGCCTTGAGGAAAGACTCTATCACCTTCTTGTCTCCAGCACCCACATCCCACGCAAACAAGGCTTTCTGCACTGTCGAGTCTGCATTCTGTTTGATCTTCACAACGAAAGCTGCCCTCTCCTTGCCTGACCGGGGTCCCGGAATATCGTATCCAGCCTTGCGTAACGTTTCCCTCGCTTGGAGTAACTCGCGTTCCTTCTCTTCAAAGAGTTTATATACGCGTGCGTCTAAAGCTGCCAATGCAGCCAGCCACGCTTCTCCCCCAAAATCATCTGCTACTCCCGCCCGGGATTCAGCATTTGCGAGCCTGACTGCCTCCAACTTCGGCTTGACCACATTTGACCAATCCAGGGACGGGATGGCTGCCCTCGCGCGAATGTAATCATCTACGATGACCCGCGGGGAGTACCTATCAAACGCGCATATGTCAAGGTAGGCGTCGAACTTGACTTTAATCCTCTGAGGCCGTCGGTCATCCTTCGTCCTGTAGTATTTGACAATAAATCCTTCCTCGTTTGCTAGGTTCAGCGCCTTCAATTCCTTCATATTCAATGTCGTTCCGTGCTCCACTCGCTGGACTCGAGGTCGGGGGAACGGGAAAATCGACCAATCGAAATCCCATGGAGGTTCGGAACCGTCTTTGCCAGTGATCGACAGAAGCACAAGTTTGTTTTCTGTATACTTTATGACCAAAGGCATCCGGGGGTATACAAGCTCGAAGACGTATGTCTTTTCCTTGTCGAGAAGGCTCGTGGCACCAGGGTACAGGTCGCGGAGCACCTCCTCCGCTGCGCTTACGTGGGGTCCGGAGAACTGGGCCTTGCTAGCCATCCTCCATTGCCCCGCATACCAAAACATGCTGATAATACTTCCATCCACCTTCTCCTCTACAACGGATGTGTATTCATCTCCCGTTGGCTTATACGCCAGTCGTTCATGAAAGTTGAAGAACTTGGAGAAAGAACGAGAAACGATATTCCCCGTTGTGCGCTCCGTTATGAGGGCTCGGGCAGCTTGGACGAGCGGGTCGCCTATGTGGTACCGGGTTGCTCTGTCGGTATAATTGTGAATTCGGAGGGGGAGGTCTGGATGCTCGCTGGTCCTGATGAGCGCGAAGGGTGGGCCCTTGTGGGGGGGCCTTGGTTTGATTTCCTCGTAGTCCGCAAGGGCGGCAGGGGAAATACGAAGCGAAGTCAATGGGTTGTCTTCTGAAGTAGACATTTGGACTGGTGATTCGCCGTGAGTAGGGATTTACGAGTATTATACTACTGATCACAGCCAATCAACGAGTCATCATTTCCCAGACCCACCATGCAGTGCTGAAGGTGACTCGACTTCTCGTTGACAATGCACAGCGTGCAGGATAGCATATTACTGCTAACATTACATATTCAATATCTGGGGTCAATGTTCTCCTATTGATCCATGTATTATGTGATAAATAGTGAATCACAATGAGAGGTTTATGCCAGTCTATGATAATACTACCGTTGCTATCTCATATTCATTACATATCGGTCACCATCGAGATAACTCAATATGCATTGCTTAATTAAGATATTCTCTAGATACCAATTAAATACCGCAGATGATATCTTTTCCTGCACCCAGTGATGGTTTCGTGTTACTACGACCGTAGGCGCTCTTCTGAGCACAGGATTTTCCATGACAACAGGCAAACTCCGCCATTGAGCAACGACTGCTCTACATCGCCATTTCATGTTCTCCGTAAGTTTATAGCTGACCCAGAACAATCCTTGGCAAACGAGTCCCATCTGATATGAATGATATCTTGACGAGAAAGTGGAGCATCGTTGCGAATCGAAGTCTTCCTTGTCGAATATTGAATGGTTGAGGACCGTGCCGAATAAATCTGAATATACATATCTGAAATGCCCACGGCCGAACGTATTCACAGAGAGATTATGATCAGGAGTGTCTATTAAGGGGCTTCAGGGGCGTACCATGTGATTCTGCCCCCACTGGCACTGGTCTATTGCAAACTGCTACTCACATACCATTTACGCGTGGCCATCAGTGTCGAGACAAGGTTATTTCTACTGGGGAATGCCTGCTTATGTTTAGAACTCTTCTCACTCCACTACGCTCTCGCTTTGAGCCATCCCCGGCGGTGCCACCGTCAGAGGAAGGGAACGACGACGACGTTTCTCCGGAGGACTTTGCGCGCGATGTTTTGATACAGCTCATGCGGAACTCTATAGAGAGCTTGAAGCTGGCGGAGAACGAGGCGGCCCAAGTCCAGGTGCGTGATTTGCTTCGCGCTTTGCCCCTCTTTGCCCCAATTACCCGGAAGTCACTTGCAGAGATACACGGCATCATGCTGCAGAACTCGTGCACAAAGGATGTCTTCCGAGAACTCGACGGGTTCTTGTTCTTGATAAAGACGCTCTCGACAACCCAGCTCCAGAGTAACGGCCCTGTCGTGGAACCAGAGGACCAACTCGTAGAACGTGCAATTCAAACAGCCCGCCTGGTGTTTGCCATTCTAAGGGATGCCCTGCAAGACCACCCTGGAAATACGTCCTATTTCAGAGTGAGTGTGAAAGACTATCACCTTCGCAGCTCTCTTAGATATGTCCAGACTAGCGTTGGGTTTGACTCGCTTGCGCAATCACTGAGCAGCCTCGTCTCCAACGGGAAAACGCGCCCAGATGTGCTAGGACTCGTGCTCTCGCTGCTCCTACAGGATGCATCGTTCTCGAAGTCATTCCTCAAACTTGCACCATCTGATGACGGGCAACTTGATATCCAAGTTGCAGAGGTATGTAGTAAGATAGGTCCAATACGCCACCCTGGTGCGGTCAATATTTTATGGGATACCCTACCGCGCATTCCCGTGGAGGACCACTCTTCTCGAATGGTGTTCTTCAAGGTCTTTGAGCAACTCTGCCGGTTCAGCCACCGCAATCAAGCAGTTCTCAGCACAAGTGGTATAATCAAGCCGCTGCTGGGCTATTACTATGGCAGCCGAACAGGGATCTCTGCGAAGGAGCGGCAGGTCGTGTCGAAACTGTTGAAGAAGCTGCTTGACATGGGTGCGACGACTCCTGAAGCACGATTTATATTTCAAAGGGCGGTGAAAGGGGATGATTCGCTAGACGTGGACATTCTTGAGCCGATACGGTCAGGCATGAAGTCGCGGTGGCCTGAACACTTCTCGATGGAATCTACCTCTTCCATCTGTCTGTCGGGAGTCAATACAAAGGCACTGGCGTCGGGGTGCAGCATTATGGTTCGTCGTTAAGCGTTCGTCGGTGCCAACTTCTGAAGCAATCAATGCAGATGTGGATATGGATAGAATCACTGCCAGCTACAGCATATCCACTCGTTCGCCTCCGCCCGTCTTTGGGGCTCTATCTACGCCCTGATGGCAAGTTCGAATTACGGATAGGCACATTGTCGACGCCATGGGTGCTGAACTCAGTTCATATCACCAAGTCCAGATGGACCCATTTTGTCGTCACGTATCACTCACAAAGATCACACTGCTCCTTAAGTCAGTGAATGGCTACCCTTCTCTGATATATCTGACAACCGATGGCAGAATTCTTCATTGATGGCGCTCTAATTGACTCTTTGAAGTTGACCCAACCTCTCGCGTTCGACGGGGTGCAAACTTTCGAGATAGGAAGCGTTGAAAATCACACCGGAATGTCGTGGTGCATGGCCTCGACATATTTAGCTGGAGGTTCCATAGGTACATTTCAGCAAGCGCCCCCTTTATCATCCCCATTGACCTCTCACGCGCAGCCGATGAACACCCTCGACTGATCCACCACTTGGGCCCACGCTACACCGGAAACCTGCAAGACTCGGATCTGGTCAAATTCCTCACGTACGAGGCTTCGACGTCACTGACGATGTTCATGTCCAACGTCGCTTCGAAGGCAGGCGCTTCTTCCGAGCAACTCTCGCTGCTGAAAGCCATAAAAGATGGGCTTGCCTTGCCGGAGTCGTCTATACTGTTGTCGTTGTCTGCGGGAAGTGTGCCGCAGTCTGGCTTCATAGGTACGTTGGAGGTCCCGCGCCACGGGGACGATGGGCATCAGAAGCTGCAGGAGTTGTCGGTGAACGGCGATGTCTATGTCGTAAAGGCGGCGTGCTTGGATGAGGCCCTCTGGCGCCTGGGCGGTGCGGCTGTTGCGATGCGGCTGGTGCAACTTGCTAAGGTAGCTAATCTTCGTTTTCCCGAGTTACAAGGGCTCCGCGCTAATATTTTGCGACTTGTAGTCTCCACATGAACTATCCAGGTCACTCGGTATACTCGTAGACGGCTTGCGGAATAGCTGGAAAAACTCGGAGAACATGGAGCGCATGCGTGAGCTAGGCGTTTGCTCCCCGTGGTGTTGGTATACTGACATGGTTTGAAGGGGGCTACGAGATTCTCGCGGACATCCTACGCCAGAAGAGCCAGCTTATCAATATGACGAGTTTTGAGACGCTTTTCGAATTCCTTGGAGTCAACTTCAAGACACCCGAGTTAGTCCCTCTCGCCGTCTCGTGCAATATCGCCGGTACTGACTTTGCCTCAAAGTCAGTCGACGGTAGTAAATCCTATAGCCTATCGCGCGATCGCGCTGGACTTCGAGCTGTGGGCGCGGACCAAGGACGAGATACAACGGGAGTACTTCGCGCACTTCACTACACTTCTTCAGACCAGCCGTTACAGGAGGTTCAACAGCAAACAGCGATTTGTCAAAATGGGGCTTGTCAGGAAGCTTCTATTTGCCGTGCAGACGGATTGGTATTGTCGCGACGACTTGCCGCACCTCATAGACGCGCTCAGAGTCGTAGCCGAGGCTAACTTCACCAAGGATGAGGCGATCAAGCCAATCGTTTCGTATTTGGCTGCGAATTTGCACGAAGGTGCGTTCACGGTCACCACCGTTGCTAGCCGAGCCAAACGTCGTTTGCTAGACCCAATTGGTCAGCCCGACTCGCCATCTTCCCCCTTGTCGATTGTATCCCGCCTTGACCAAACCAGTGGACGCGAAAAGGCAGAGCATGTCTTCGCTGCGCTGCTGTCTATCCTCTCTTCGCCGACATCCTACACGCGATTCGCGGTTTCCCTCCCTCATACGCGGATACCTCTGCTGTTGCTTGGAGATCGCCCATCGCCATTCATCGCCACTCGGGTGCTAGCGCTGATCAGTATGAGTCTACTTGCCTCGCCGACGTTTAGCCGGAAGTTTGAGCTCATAAGCGGGTGGAATGTGTTAAAAGCCGTCCTCCCCAGGGCGTGGGATCGCAACGTCAGCGAAGCAGCCTTTGGGATCCTTCTCGGCCGGGGTAGTACAAACGCAAATGCTGGTGGTAACGTAGTAGTGTGTCCCCAGATAGTCCCTGCTATTCTATTCGCTCTGAAAGAAGGACTGGTGTCAATGTCAAAGGCATCAGAGATGGCAGCGGATCAGGGTAAGGCGCTGCTTGTTATCTTCAATACCTCAATCTCTAACGCGAGAAACCCTCAGCGCCGCCCTCTTCCTCAGAATCGGCCATCGAGTTATTGATAGAAGAACTCATGAATCTGCATGCCTCTAGTTCCACGTTTCGGCAGATTTTCAAATCACAGCAGACGACGCAGCTGTTCGTTGACGCGTACAAGGCGTATGTATCCAGGATAACTGCCCTGCCTGCCTTGGATAGCAAGACAACCAGCACGGTTGAGAAACTGAACCATCTGGGTTTGGCGTTTGCTCTGGACAACTCGGTTGCTGGCAGTCAGAAACGCCAGGTACGAGAGATGCCGTGACGTGCTGTTATGCCCTTCTCATTCAGTGCAGATTTTAGATACGATGCAAATGGCTGAGGCGTCCATAAACCCGGATGCGGAGAGGACGGCGATTGACCCGAGCCTTGTGGCTGACGTGCGATCTGTGCGCCAGAGGATTGCATCAGCGCGACTCAGCATGCAAGTTGGAGAACGCACGATCATGAAGACTGTGGCAAGGATGCAGGAATGGCGGAAGACCATCCAGACGTCTGAGCGCAAGAGACTTCGAAAGGATGTCCTTGACCTGTAGGCAACTATGCGTTCGGTATGATGTTCCAGCATCAACTCTTCTGTTATAGACGCGAGCATCGACGGCAAATATCTCGACTCAACGACTGGGCACTCCTTTTAGAGTCCGAACGCGGCCTCTGGCCTCATTGTGACGATCGCCTTTGGCGTCTCGACGAAACGGAGGGGCCACAACGTATCAGGTAAGCGGTATATCTACATCCATGACAGTGTGGCTGATTTAAGCAGGAAGAAGATGGAACCCCAGGACGACAAGACTTGGAGTTCTCGGTTAGAGAGTTATGATCACCTAAGAGACGTCACCATGCCAGAATCAGAGACTTCGTCTCAAATACAAGTCGAAGTACCTCCTTGGGCCGAGTCGTATGAAATCTCCGCAACCGAGATGGAGGGTTTGTCATTTGTGTTCTCCCCCACAACTTCGGCTACTAACATGCGCGAAGATCGACAGCTCGCAGAAGATATAGCCGATGATAAACATAGAAGAGTTCGGCATGAACTAGAGCCTGGCGATGTCATCGAGGCAGTTGCTACTGTTGCCCGAATCGCTGGGGTTGATTCATCCCGTAGGTGCCCCCACATCTATTCCTCATTATGCTAAGCAGGATATCTAGCCGGCCTTCTCATAATCGGGAAGACACATGTGTATATGTTGGACGGGGTCGTTGAGAACGATGACGGGGAGGTCATTGACGCACATGATGCTCCGCGACATCTCTTCTCTGTTCCAGGAAGTATAGTCGAACTTGATGGACCTCAGCGTGCCCAGCGGTGGTGAGCCACATCTAGCACCCTCTGCAAATACTTCTGAAGAGATATTAGGTCGCACGACCAGATCGCCTCGTTCAGCGACAAAACTTTTCTCTTCAGAGATGTTGCGTATGTTTGACCTGCGTTACTTTTCAAGCACAACTCACGTCCTTGTTTAGACTTGAAATCTACTTCAAGGACAGCCGATCGTTGCTGGTGGTGTTTCTGCACAAGGAACGTCGCTCTGATACGTATCATCGACTTTCGACTATCATTAGTCGGACTACGCTAGAGGTTTCTACTCCCGGCATAGGGTCAGCACTTCTGAAGTCGCCATTACTAGGCCGTGTTAGTTCGCGGGTCTTGTCTGGCCTGAAGATTGACGAGATTTCGACTGCACAGAGGAAGTGGCAAGCTAGGGAAATTAGTAATGTATTGTCACATAATTATATACGATGGATAGCGCTCACACTCTCCCTCAGTTTACTTACCTCAGCATCCTCAATCAACTCTCTGGCCGAACACCAAGCGATGCCACTCAATATCCCGTCTTCCGTAGGGTCCCAGCCCCTTTCAAAGTTCAGTGCATTGACATTGACACTGCCTAGCTTGGGTTTTACAGGATTATACATCTACGTCGTTAAACTTGAACTCGCCTGAAGTCTATCGAGAGTATGTGTCTTCTCGAAAGCCTGGACACTCGCCTTGACTTCCATCGTAGTTTAACTAAGCCAATGGGGGCCCTGACACCAGCACGCTGCGAAGCTGCTGCTGCTAGATATTCTAACCTTGAGAGCGTGGACGAAAAGCCCTTCCACTACGGAACTCACTTCAGTTCATCGATGATTGTTTGCCACTTCTTGATTCGCATGGCTCCTTTCACCAATATGTTCAAGACGCTGCAGGTCAATCTAGTAGTTCACTCGCCGTTATGTCTGTTTTTTTACCTTCTCTTTAGGGTGGGGATTGGGATTTGCCCGACCGTTTGTTCAGGTGCGCCTTCACTCCGTCGTCGAGATGCACCAGTTCGAGCCTATTCAAAATATAGCGACATCGGGCGTGCATACGAGTCCGCCGCGCGCGACGTTCGAGGCGATGTTAGGGAACTCATACCAGAATTCTACACCTGCCCCGAGTGTGTTCTCCGGACCCTGCCGCGTTCTTGAACTCACAGACTCCTTGCAGATTTCTTGAAAATTCAGCGAACCTTGACTTCGGCGTTCAGCAGGGCACCGGCGAGAGAATCCACGACGTCAAACTTCCGCCTTGGGCCAAGCGGGATCCGTTGTTATTTATTATCCTAAGTCGCCGAGTCAGTCGCGCACGTACTAACTTTCCTTGAATAAGCTGACCCCCTGCTAGGCTCTGGAAAGTGACCAAGTTAGCGAGAACTTACCTGCTTGGATCGACCTTATCTGGGGTTGCAAACAAAGAGATCCAGACGCACTGAACGTTTTCCACCCTTTGAGTTATGAAGGCTCTATAGGTAGGATTTCATATCCAATAGGAGAAGACATACTCATTTGTTACCAGACCTCGAAAGTATAACGGATGAGCTTGAAAGAGAAGCCACAGTCGGCATCATTCACAATTGTATTTCCCCCCCCCCTTTATCCCAAAGACGACACTAAATAACTATCCATCCAGTCGGGCAAACTCCAAGAAAGCTTTTCACAATTCCTCATCCTCCTCGGTATCATCATGGCCTCTCGACGTTGCCACTTGGTACGCTGCATGGAATCGAAGAAGACCCGTTCCTCCTTTCTCAAGCGAACCGTTGTTTTAGAGGTACGATTCTTGTTCGTTTGGACGTTGACCACAATCTCACGATAGGGGTCAGACCTAGGGTCTACTGTGCCCGTCCGTGAGCTTGTTCTCGACAACATCGGGGAGCGTGTTTTGCCTTATCCTGAAGGCGTCCTATCCTTCCCTCACCATCCACACGAGCAAATAGAGTGGGGTCCAAGCCGCACAACCGGTGGAGCTCTCCGTGCCGTTGTCGATCATAAGGTGAGGTCCTATTTTTCTTTTTTAAACAACGGCGGACTCAGCGCGGACCTCCCCGTCTTAGGTCACGCAAGTCATAGAGGGTGCTTACTGTACCTGCGCTTCTTTTGCGGATGCGAACTGCCTCGTCACTGGATCAAGTGATTACACAGTCCGTCTGTGGACAATTACTCGAGGAGCACAGATCAAAGTCACTACGCCTGCAATCAATGGCAGGGAACGCAATTTGCAGATTACGCTGTCCCACATCATGAGGATTCACACAGAAGAGGTCATTTGTGTTACAGCGTCCAGACCCTGGTCAGCGGTTCTCAGCGGTTCGAAGGATGGCTCTGCTGTTCTATGGGATCTCAACAGAGGAATGTATGTGCGAACTATTTGGCACGGACACTCTGAAGAAGATTCTGTTCATCTCGTTGCCATCAATGAGAGCACTGTAAGTGTATTGTGCGCGGAAGAAAGGGAATTAAAGTACTGACCATTAACCAGGGCTACGTCGCAACTTGTTCTCGCCTCAAACTCTGCCTCCACACTATCAACGGGCGTCCGATGGCGACGCTGGATCTCACACACCTATCGTCGTACTCGAGGCTTGTCCCGACCATCACCTCGATGGCATTTCACGAGCGCGAGTACTCCCATCTCGGAATCCTCGCCATAGGTTGCTCTGATGGTGCTATCTCTTTGCTGACCTGGACGGCGGATGGAACACCCGAAGGAGAGAAGGCGCAATGGGAATTCTTGACCATCCGGACGATGAAGGTGCGCATGTCGGGCAAGGCGAATCGCTTACCGGCGGTGACAGCGCTCAAGTTCGTGGGCGAAAGTCTGGCACACGGTGAGGAAACGGGCAAGTCTTACATGTGGAGCTTGCCCGACTAGAATCTATCACGCTTTCGAATATCAATGTATATAATACTTTTCACGGTGATATCACATATTCATCGACTTTGTAGGCTACCTGAGCAAGTTCCTTCGTGTATGAATTCAGGATGAACAAAGAGTCTGAAACCGGGGGACGAATGAGGGATAAGAGAAACTTGACAGCGATGAAACTTACAGAACTCCCAAAGGTAGATGACAACGAAGATAGCTACGGATGCGCCGCGTATCGCCGACGCGCTCTGGTTGCAAACATCTTTCGCGAGGAAGATATCTTTGGCTTTGGAGTCCCCTATCGCATGCGTGCACATTTCCAGCACCTGGCCGCCTTTCATGGCGAATAATATGTAGAGAAGAAAGGCACCGGAGCCAATGTTGAAGGGCAGATGGGCTGCATAGGCCGAAAAATGGAACCCAGCAACCTTCCGCGACTTCCTTGCTACTGCGATGAATCTAAACCTCGAAGTGAGTGGAGGGATGTATCAGACAATGAAGCTTGTTCACCCCAAGGTGGAGAAGATGGCAAGGAGGATATATTGAAAAATGTGCATCTGAAGAGCCATCTTGGCATCAAACTCCAACTGGGTGTCTGGAAGATTGCGTGCCATTAACGTAGTCCCAAACATGTCGGAGGCTGGGAGATCTCACCTAGTTTGTTCGTAGCCAGTATCCCAATGGTCCCCAGTCCGACTCCCAACACAGTGCCGGTGACAGATAACAAGATCACGCCAACTGGTATGGGAAGGCAGCAGCATGCTCTCGCACGGCGTTTGGCAGAGTTTAGGTCCCGATTCATGTTGCTCTGAAAAATTGTAGCGAATTGGTTCGTAATTGATCGTGAGGTGTCGTGGCGAGGCTGGCCAGCAGCAAAGAGGTGTTACTCGCAAAGGTCCAGCCTATGCGGATGGGTGATCCACGATACTTCGAGTTCATAGTATTATATAGCCACGCGTTTGATGGTTTCGACGCTTGGCCGAGAGCTTCGGGAGGTGCTGTGTAGCTGAAACGCGAGAAAGTGGGTGGCGCAGAGGCGGTTCTCCAGGAATATTGTTGCCAAGGACACGACCACACCAGAGAGCTCAATGGTGCGGCAGTGAATAGCATGAGACGAGGATGATCTTGTTGTAGAACGAGTAACGTGAATACGAGTTCTCAGCGTATCGAGCGATATGTTCGAAGCTCAGTATATTCAATATCATATGTACCTGTAGAACGAGTAACACTACAGTGAGAGAATAAGTGAGTGAACTAAAATATAACCGGGTGTAGCGAGGGATTAACCTACCTCAGCGTATCGAGCCATATGTTCGAAGCTGAGGTAGGTGGAAAGGGGTTCGAAGGAATATAAATGATCGGAATGATCAAAAAGGAAATATGTGTTCTAAATTAGGGAACTGGAAGTAGCGCCCGCGGTGGTTGATCCTAATCCTCAACACTCCCCTGGATCAGGCAACACCGCGACTGACTCCCATGAGTTTGAGCTGCTTCGTGTGGAAGGTAGTTGATAGTGTTAGATTTGGGCAATCTTGGCGGTACAGGGGGGTTAAGGGGGCACGTGACTACGTAGATAGTTTCTGCCACGCCATGTATCTTTTTCCTCATGCGTTTGCTGGAGTCCCAGTCAAACACAATACACCTACTTGATTACTCGGACATCGCGCGACCTCAGCAGCTTATTTCAACACAAACACATGGCGGGTGGCTCCTGCTCACCACAGCCGGAAGACGAGATCTCGGAGCAGCGCATCAGCACCCATTTCGACAATTGCGAGCGATCACGCCCATCGTAGACAGCGGAAAGCTGGCAGACCATTTGAAGATGTCTGGACAATGTCCTCACAGTTTTGAGGCACCCGGATCGCAGCCGATGTTGTGCAGATGCGCAAGGATTGGTGGAAGGGACTAGTGGGATAGTAGGAGAAGCAGGGGAAGTGGTCAGATGCACGGCTAGATGATGAAGTAAGGACAGCAGCAGCAACGATGACGAAGTTTTGGGTTGCAGCACCCCGTTGATAACTGCAGAAGGACGGTGTGGTGCGTATAACTACCACAGACGAATTGAAGGCAGCCGCGGCTCTGACATGCCCGCAGATCGACTCGAAGGCGGCCGCAGCTCCGAGATGCTTGCAGAAGACGACGACGACGGCGACGACGATGACTCCCATTCCCTATACCCGACATCCCTGCTCTACCTCATTGGTATCGAGCCGTTATCGCTGTGCATCACATTGTGATTGCAATGGCCCAGGACRCAGCTGGGAGCATCACTGTCGCATGAAGAAGAAGGTCAGCCACTACATACGAAAGGGACTGCCGAAGAAGATGAAGATTTCGATGTTTGTTGAGGTGGAGAAGAGGTGTCTGTGAACATGATGAAGGACACTGTTGTTAAGGACCGTGTCAAGGGGCCTCCTGACTCGTCCGTAAGGGGCGCGGGAACGCGCGGTGAGCGCGGGAGCGCGGACGCGCGGACAAGCGGAGCACACGGGACTTGGCTTCAGCTTTGATGCTGCGCCCTCCTAGCCCTGCGGTGTCCTGATTTCAGAGAGAGCAAGGTGAGAGGCGGGCCCCACGGAGGAGCCCGCAGCGGAGACTTAGAAGGCAAGATGGCGAAGAAGGAACTAAGATTCAGAGTGGGGAATACATGTGTAGTAATGCTACTATAAATACTAGCTAACATGTGTAACAAGTGAGGCTAGTGTAAGGGGGCACTCCTATTTTCTCCTATTCCCCTGTCCCTCTCCCTTCCTCCTCGTTCCTTTCTCGTTTCCTTCATCCCACGGACTCTTACGTACATCCCCTTCGTTCCCCTTCGTTCCCTTTCCTTTCCCTTTGCTTTCCGACCACTCCTTTCGCATCCGAGCCACGTCCGGTGACTCCGGAGTCTTCCCGCACTTCGGACTCGCTCGGACTCGCTCGGACTCGTCTAT
>CM033829.1:1453063-1463384 GCA_019677325.2 Pleurotus cornucopiae | reverse complement strand
GAAAGGGAATGAAAGGAACATATGTAAGAGTCCGTGGGATGAAGGAAGGAGAAAGGAACGAGGAGGAAGGGAGAGGGACAGGGGAATAGGAGAAAATAGGAGTGTCCCCTTACACTGGAGTCTTTCCGCGCCTCGGACTCACTTGGACTCGCTTGAACTCATCTATACACTTCAGGGCTTGTCCAGGCTACCATTACCTTCTTCCCCCACTTTATTACTCTTCACCCTTCCTTCCCCAGGTCGCTGGCACGACTCCTGTACATTCCCTTTCCACTTCATTATCACATACCCCCCTGTACCTTGTGATATTCGTTCGGACTTGTGGCTGGTGTACTGTACAGTTATCCTTCATTCCTCCCATGCTACTACGATATATACTTCGCTTCCTAGCATGGAGAATCCCTATCCTGTTCTCTTTGGATTCTCCYTCTGCTAGGTGAGCAGCTCTCTCATGTATTGTAGTTAGCCTTTTTCATATCTTTGGATTCTCCCTCTGCTAGGCCTGCACTGTCGGCCATCTTGAGGTTGCCCTTACAGTAACATGAATATGAGTTCTCAGCATACTGAGCAATATGTTTGAAGCTCAGTATATTCAATATCATACATACCTGTAGAACAAGTAATGTGAATTATGAGTTCTACAGTCAGAGAATAAGTGAGTGAACTAAAATATAACCGGGTGTAGCAAGGGATTAACCTACCTCAGTGTACTATTGAGCAATATGTTCGAAGCTGAGGTAGGTGGAAAGGGGTTCAAAGGAATATAACTTGAAATGATTGGAATGATCAAAAAGGAAATATGTGCTCTAAATAAGGGAACTGGAAGTAGCGCCCGCCTGAGCGGTCGGTGGTTGGTCCTAATCCCCACCACTTGTTATTGACCGTGAGACTTTGAGAAGTTTACTTCCTCGTTGCGACCCCTCTTCATCCAGACCATCTTGACTCTTGCCACGACACCACCCACAATGCGCCTTTCCTGTGCCTGTTCTCTGGCCGCCTATGCCTTATATACTTCTGCTTCACTCTACCCTACCACGCCCGTCTCTGCAACGACTTGGATCGCTGGTACCTCCCATTGGACGACCTGGATAGACGATCAGACTTCCCCGCGTTTGTCAAACATCGGCCAAGTCACCATAAACATGTACTCCGAGAATGATGTGAGGTTCTCGCTTAGCCGGCTCAGGATGACTGACGCGGTTCAAGACCTTTGTGCAGACCCTGGCTCGCAATGTCTCGCCTACGAAACGCAAACACAAAGTCCACATCCCCAAGTACACCTACTCAGAAGATTCGAAATTGTGAGGCTTATATTATCTTCCGTTGGTTACATCACCCGATTGTGCTACAGTTTCCTCCGATTCACGTCTAGGCGGCCTCGATTGACGGTGTACACTGCGATGTTCGATGTCCTGCCCTTCCCTGAGACAGCCGAAGCGCTCGCCCCGGCGGATCTGATGACACTGAGTGCCCCTCCCGCGACCTCGAACGCGACCGCGACTCCCACCAGTAGTAGCAATGCTTCTCCAGCCGAAACTACGATCTACGCAGCTCCGCTTCCCAAAGGCGAACGACCGGGGAATACGAATACAAATGGCGACCATGCTTCTAGGCGGATGGACGTAGAGAAGCTCAAGTTCCGCATCGTGTTTGTCTTATGGCCTGCACTTATCGGGATATCCATGTCGCTCTGAAGCCGTATCCTCAACACGAAACGACCCAGGCACGCGCCACACTCCTTTGAAACCGCCCGCTCCTTACCACTCCTTAACATCTCTCTCCTCCCTGTTGGTCCTTTCTCCTGCGCGCGCCTTTCATTTATACCGTACGACCTCAAGCCCCTGCAATAATTAGCCCTTCCAGCTTTGTATCAACCTCAATGTCGCTATGACACGACATGCACCTCGACCTCCACATTCCTTTGAGATGGTCCCTCCGTTACTTTCTCCTTCTCCGACAACTTCGAACTCCAATATCAGACGGAACGCCCTGGCAATAATGATACTCTCTAGCTTTGTATTGATATGAATTCTTGTACATCTATCGTCATTCTACCATGTATCCAAATCGCGTAGTTGAACTACAACTACATCCATTTACTCGATTCTCCGTGATCTGAGAGCTGAAACGACCCCCGAACCTCCCCTTGACATTGATGGTTGGACGAGCGCGATATGGTTCACTTGGTGTTGGGGTAGGCTTCAGTGCCCGAGTCAGTCATGTGACGTTTGTCGAGCAATAGCGTGAGCTGTGACCGTCACACCGGGTCATCACTTACTTCACTTCGAACGCGGAGCGTTCCTCGTACATTCACCTCTAAAATTTCGACGAGCATGTTGCACCTCCGTAGAATAGCACAAAAGGTAAGGAAATTGCGCTCTACCTGTCTGAAGCATCCATTCATGAGTTCTTGCGGTCTCAGAGCGCACCACGCGCGGCGCGGCGGTTGCGCCAGACAGGTGCTCAGGCTGCAATAGTGCAATCGTACAGGGGATACGCCAGTTCGTCAGATCCGTACGACGTTGTGGTCATTGGTGGAGGTGAGAGGGGACTTGGCGCAGAACCTACCAGAGACTGAGCTTTTCATAGGTCCCGGAGGTTATGTTGCAGCAATTAAGGCCGCCCAGCTGGGGCTGAAGGTACGACGGATCTTCAAGGTGCGGTAGGGTGTCAATTGATGAAAAATTTGCAGACTGCTTGCATTGAGAAGCGAGGTTCTTTGGGAGGAACATGTCTGAACGTTGGCTGCATACCATCCAAGGCCATGCTCAACAACTCGCACATCTACCATCAAACGCAGCACGACCTGAAGAGGCGCGGAATTGACGGTGCATTGCTTTGAAATTTGTCGGAAATATGTTTTCTTACGCCTTTGTGCAGTCTCTGGTGTCAGCCTTAACCTCCCGACGATGCTCAAAGCTAAGGAAGACGCCGTCACCGGCCTGACAAAAGGTATCGAATACCTATTCAAAGCGAACAAAGTCGACTACATCAAGGGCTCCGGTTCGTTCGTCTCCCCGACGAGAATTGGGGTCCAGCTACTCGACGGTGGCGAGACTGAAGTCGAAGCCAAGAACATCATTATTGCTACTGGCTCTGAAGTCGCGCCGTTCCCCGGCGGCGGCATCCAGATCGACGAGAAGCAGATCGTCAGCTCGACAGGTGCTCTCGACCTCCAGGAAGTCCCGAAGAAGATGGTTGTCATTGGTGGTGGTGTCATCGGGCTGGAATTGGGTAGCGTCTGGAGTCGTTTAGGTGCCGAGGTCACTGTAGTCGAATTCTTGGGAGCCATTGGTGGTGTCGGGATTGACGAGGAGGTCGCGTAAGTCCCCTGTCTCGTCGGGCATTCCGTTCGTTTCTGATCCCGTTCCGTTCCGACAGCAAGCAGTTCCAGAAAATACTGTCGAAGCAGGGTATAAAGTTCAAGCTGAACACCAAGGTCCTCTCTGCTGATAAGGAGGGCGGCAAAGTCCTCATCAAGACTGAGGCAGCCAAGGGTGGCAAGGAGGAGACGGTGCGTTATAGTTTATCCATCCGTTGCGCGTTGTTCTGAAGCCGACAAAATCATAGTTGGATGCCGACGTTGTCCTCGTCTCTGTTGGTCGCCGACCGTACACCGAAGGCCTCAACATCGAGGCCGCTGGCGTCGAGCTCGACAACAGGGGACGCGTGATAATTGACGACCAGTTCAACACCTCAGCGAAGCACATCAAATGTATCGGTGACGTCACGTTCGGTCCCATGCTGGCACACAAGGCCGAGGAAGAAGGTATAGACTTTCTCGTTGCTCCTTCTCCCGGGTGCATCTGAACAATCCGCTATATAGGAATTGCCGCCGTTGAGTACGTGAAGCACGGACACGGACACGTTAACTACGCTGCCATCCCATCCGTCGTCTACACCCACCCCGAAGTCGCCTGGGTCGGCAAGACGGAGCAGGAACTGAAGGCTGACGGCGTGAAGTATGTGATTGGAAAATTCCCCTTCACTGCCAACTCCCGCGCGAAGACCAACTTAGACATGGAGGGCTTCGTCAAATTCATCACGGAGAAAGAGACAGATAAGATCCTTGGTGTCCACATTATTGGTACGAGCTGCTCATCAAGCCTGACATCATTGTCTTCAACTAATTGGTCGTATAGGTCCCAACGCCGGTGAAATGATTTCCGAGGCTGTCCTTGCCATCGAGTACGGCGCTAGCTCAGAAGACATCGCGCGCACGACCCACGCTCACGTACGTACCATCACCCAGTTATCTACGTAGTCGCTGACAACGTCGTTTTTATAGCCCACGCTTAGCGAAGCTTTCAAGGAGGCTGCCATGGCTGCCTCTTCCAAGCCCATACATATGTAATTGCGCAACACGTAGACTATCATCTGTTTATGTCCCTTTTATTCGGATCTAATGTTTAATCGTCTCGACTTCTACTACTGGACCGCCGTTCGATGTTCTGATGCTTCTGCCTATGTTGAAGGCTTGAAGGCCCATGCCGTGCGGATCGAGTGTTGACTTCGGCACAGTTAGTGCGTAATATGTGTCGTCTTTTCTCCGGTCCGACAGATCTAGAAGTGGATATCTCAAGAAGACACACAACCCAACTATCTTGCCTGTGTGTGGCTCATGGAAATACTGGCTGGCCCGCATGGTGTTCCAGATATCGAATCCATCAGGAACACCGTCCAGAACGCCCGTACTCACGGCGAATGCGTACACGAGCGCGATAACGATGTGCGGGACTACCAGGTACTAGACAACCCTCTAGACCTCGCGTAAAAGGCTAGTTATGCTAAACTGACTTCAATTTAGGAATCAGGTTCTACTGATGAACGAGAGGGAGATTTAAACGTGTTTATTACAGTGATGCGTAGAAAAACGAACAACATTCGTGATTATATGACGTACACGGAGTCATGAAAATACAGTAAATAGATCAAACAATGCCTCCATTCCAAAGATGCAACAAGGTCCAGTAGGCGCTTGCGCCGTACTGGAGGAACGAAATGTACCACCGTGCTCTAGTTGGTGAACAGAATGCGATAAGTACGGATGTGCCATGGGGCAGCGGCGCGTTCAGCACGGTACTAAAGGGAGCAAGATCGTAAGTATAATGGAGGAAGGAAGATGGGGTGAAATTACCTCGCGCATCTGCTCCACTGTGAGCCAACTCTTACGGCCGGTGTCAAGATCAATTTCTGATGCGCGCAAGGGGCGACGCTGTTGCCAAGCATACCCAGCGATCCAGAAGATAAGCATAACCGGTACAGCGAGGTAGGCCTCTGTGAGAGAATGTATCAGTGACAGGAGCACGAGCATGCCTGTGATGACGCACTGAAGAAGGACTCGACAACATCCCGAGGTCCTGTGGTGCCACCAATTGGCCAGATAGCCTATCTGAAGTCAGTAAAAATGGCCGTGGAGTGCGGTGCGCTCGCTACTCACAACGTAGAACTGCGCGATCAAGACAAGCCCGATCAGGATGATACCGAAATATGAGCCATAGACACCGCCAAGAGCCTTGAATGGAAGCTCTTCCAAGGAGTGGCCTTGGACTTTCCAAGCCTTACGGAAACGGATGCTGAAATCAAGGTTAGAACAGGGTGGACACGAAGTCAGCTGTGGGTACGTACTGGCAAAGGCAGATGGACAGCCATGTGAAGAGGGTGGAGAGACCTGAGAGGGCGAGCAACCACGTGACTAGATAACAGGTTAGTTAGCTAGGGTCAGACGAAGTCAAGCACATCACTGACAGACGGTGTCGCCAGCGGCCACGACGTTGACATATGCAATGGGGGCGAACGCCAGGATGGCAATGACGGAGAAGAGGGGTCGCGAGGATTTATCAACTGCACAGAAGGATGAGCAACGAGGTTTAAATGGTGCTCGTGATAACTTACCATAAGTGAAGATCTTTGGGGCGTATCCAGTCTCAGCCAACGCAGTGAGTGTACGGGACCCAGCGTAGACGCAAGAGAGACCAATTGAAAGGACGGAGATACAGATAGTAGCGTTAACCAAGTCTGCTGAAAGTGTGAGGTACCAAACTAGTGTGTTAGCTCATATAAAACGCACGATCTAAGCCGCTGATTCCAGCATTCTTCAGAGCAATAACGAAAGGCGAGGCGGCTGGAAAGGATAGCGGTCAAAACCCAGTCTAGGGCTAACCACTGGGTAAAGTACTTACAAGCTCCACTGCCGCCAATTAGACGATCCTCGGTGTAGGGAACGAGGAGGCCAATAATAGTGAGAGAGGTGATGTAGATAATTGTCTATACAACGCGGTGAGCATGGTAGCACGCGACCATGTAAGTGACTCGGAACTCACAATACGCCAGAATGTGCCCTTGACAGCGGATGGCATCGTCTCACGGGGGTTGGGGGTTTCACTAGCGGCGAGACCAACTAACTCGGTTCCGGCTAGTGAATAGTGTAGGTCCATCAGTGCACGTCCAGGGTAAGGCAGAAGGTCGACTAACCGAATGAGAACGCGGCTGTGACAAACACAGAGCAAACACCCTTGAAACCGTTGGAGAAAGCGCCAGGATTACTCCAAAGGCGTCCACCTTGGTATGTGCTGTATTGACCGCCGGAGGGCCCACCACCGCAAATACACACGCTGAGGGTCAGATACGTTTTAGCGATGGACACGAGTTGATGAATGATACGCCACTTACACGCCGATGAAGCAGAACAGAACGACGACGAAGAGCTTCAGACATGAAGACCAAAACTCTTCTTCGGCGTAGCCCAGAGTCCCGAACACACACAATATAGCTGTTTAAGAGTTAGCTAGAGAAGGGCAAGTTGGATAGAAGGAGTACGCACTTATGACAATCCAGAATATTGTGATCCAGGCTGCTATAGGAACGTCGTCTGTCCAATACCCAACCGTGGTACCAGCGACAGTAATTTCCAAGGGCAATACAACGGCCCACTGGAAGACATAATTCCAGCCCATAGCGAATGAGAATGAGGGATCGAGGAAGCGACCAGCGAGCGTGTAGAAACCTCCAGAGACCGGGTACAAGATAGACATTTCACCGAGTGCTTGTGTGACGTTGATCAACATAACACCGATGAGAATCCAAGCGATGAGAACACCAGCAGGGCCACCACTGTTGAGGGCTGAACCTGAACCGACGAAAAGACCAGTACCAATACTGCCACCTTTATTGATAAATTAGAAACCGCGAGAGAATAGAACAAGGGCGAAGCTCACCGACTGCAATCATGGTCATATGGCGGGGCTTCATTTTCTGCTGCAGCATGGGTGCATCGGCAAGATGCTTCTCAACATCGGTGAGATTGGTATCGCCAGAGATGACTTGTCCACTAGTGTCCGAGGTCAGCGACAATCTCAGTCCCGAGAACAATATGGTGTACGTACCCGGTGGTGCCAGGAGCGCGTTTGAAACTCTCGAAATTCACACCAAGACGGGTCCAAATGGACTCCTTGGAGGGATCATAGAAAGGCGAGCTTCCGTCAATGCTGGGGGTGCCGGTGCTGGCGACCTCATGGTCGAACTTCTTCTCTGACTTTTCCGCCATCAGAGTAATTTGGGTGGAAGGAGGACGGATGGTCGTCACAATCGAAGCACCTCGATTTATGAATGATTGGGGAAGTGCGTGTCGGTGTCTATCCAGGAACCTGCACTAAGGCTCGACGTGCAACCACGCGGAGCGCGTGAAATTCGATCGAGAACCAGATAAAGCGCACAGCTTGAGGTTTCCAAGGCCGCTGGCTCCAGGCGGACCAGTGATGATAGGTGGGGTTGTCAGATTCATATTCCGTTGACCTGCCACGATCCAACATGTTACAACTTGGGTAAGTCGCCGCCACCTCCTATTCTTCACTTGTTTTTTTTCCGGTCCTGCCCTCGCTTGCTTTATTCGACCGTGTCTCAGAAAAAACGCGCAGTGGATCTCCTCGCGTCGACACGGTCCCATATCTTCCGTCCCTTTTCGACCGCGAGCGGTTGCACCCTGCGTCGACGCGTTTGCGCCCAATCACATGGGATATAGGGTTCATCTCCAACCCACCCATTCTGCTCACCATGTGCTACATAGGCTAAGGCCTATCCCAAGCAAATGCGTGTATTGGTATGGAGATATGGAAGTTGCACTGCGCTCTTGTCTGTGATGGCAATCATGCGGGACCAAGACCTTCTCATGTATGATCACAATCGCAGAACAGCAGAATAGCACAGAACTCACCTTGGCCGCGCGAACGACTCAGACGTTGGATCTGAGATAACCTTCGAATTACCTTACAGTACAGCTGGGAAGGCCCTCGAGAGTCTCTCACGGTCTCCTCGTCGATTTCCATCTTCACAATAATACGAAATTTCGGTCAACTAGTCGTGTTTGGTAAGTTGGTTGATGCTCCGAGTAGTGATGGCTTCTTCAAGCTCCATTTCCCTGAGCGAGGGGGCGCAGCTGCCTGATAGTGAAGGGCTTTCGATATCGCTTCAGGCCAGGAACGGTATGTTATCGTTCAAGCTTCTCGCCAATGCATACTTCTTATCTTTGACACTAGACATGGAATTCGGCAAAGGCGGATAAGCATTCAAGTCCTGGCGCTCTAGAGTGGCTACGTATATGATTGCAGGTTTCAATCGTTGTCCGGGGAATCTCCACTATGACCTACACTACACCGGTGGCACAGGTATTCTCTACGCCGCTGACGGCGCTGCATTGTACGGAGGCCCAGTTCCTCCGGTGGTCAACTCTGTACGAGTAGGTCAGAGAACCTAGAGCAGCTTTACCCTTCAGAACTGCACTCGGCATGCCGATAGATTCAATTAGCTACTTCGGTTCGCAATCATATTCTCACCCCCATTCACCGTCACTGGTGACCTATTCTTGATGGGCGGCGATGTAGATGGTGATGGTATTGCTGTGGTGCCGACATCTTCTGTGCCCTTGGTTCTTGCTTCCCTTGCCCTCCGCAGTATCACAAGAATTGAAAAATGGGACATTCCGACAGATATAGGTTCATGCGAAACCAGTGGTCACCAGTTCTCCAGTTCGATTCATTGGAATTGGTCGTAATGACAGGAATCACCATCACTTGGGCACCAATATGCAAACCAATCGGCGGATCTACTTGTCGTGATTTCAGGCCAGTGACGACGTAAATGTATGGGGTACAACCTCGAATTAAATGAAATGTCCTGGCGACCTGATCCCGGGCCTGGTGTGCCCAGCGACGTCTATACCAGTTTGGAGTCGAGTTGGTCATGGGATACATCTTCTGTGTGCAAGTAACTTGAAAATACGGCCTGTAATACACGACAATCAACATAGAGCAGGCCTTGATAGCGATGCACTTCACTACTAGCGCACCACCCACCGAGTGTTTGGTCGTGTGCAATGCTATTTTTTGGTCGCGTGCATGAAATCCCGTCCTCAAGGATGATCACCGGTGATCACAGTGGACCGCCACATGTTGTCATTGACATCGTTAGCGGAATCATAGACCCACCAGAATATCACGAACAGAAGTTGAACATAACAATGGACAATGAACATCCTAACACAGGCACGGCGTCGACGCGGGGGTGACGGCGGCTGTCGCGACCTCCCTTATCTATCCCCATGGTTGAAACGCATACCAAGTAAACGGACGGGAGGGTTTCATGCGACGACTTTGCTTGAGGTTTTCTTGTCTTCCGTGCAGATGAGGAGAAACGACGGAGAATACTAATATCGCATTACTTGGCGAGGTACTGGGAAAGTGCTGTTACGGGTCCTGTAATGGAGTTTACGTAATGTAAGGATCCGTTCTTTCTCTTGGGGATTGCGTGGGCGCTTACAAAAGAGGGTGGGTATCTGGGTAGCCGGTAGCCGGTAGATCGGGGCTTCTGAATCTTTGTTCTTGTTTGATCTCTCCATCCATCCTTGGCGTCTACTCTTCTTTCTCACTGTCGTCCATCAACCTTCGTATATCTTGGAGCTCRTCGTTGTCTCCCGCCATTGTTCCGTATTTTGTATGCCGCCGCGCATTACCTCAGAGTCGAGGAGTAAACATCTGGGTCTATAAAAGGTGGGCCGCCTTGTCTACCTAACTTGCTCTTGAACTTGAACTGCCTCTTCCCCCCGTTCTCTTTCCATGCACGGCGGTCGCTTCCTTCCCATGCACAACGAACATCCCTCCTTTGCTGCGCGCAGCCAGCAGAATCCCTCGGTGAATCGCGCAGAGGCTATCCGAGCTCTCCTCAACCAYGAGCAGCTGCGCAACGTTCAGGTCACGGCAGCAAATATTTTGATTGAAGCCTTTGCTTCCGGCACCCTCTCGTGCGTTCTTTCGCTGCTTCTCTTTCT
>CM033829.1:1438593-1451483 GCA_019677325.2 Pleurotus cornucopiae | reverse complement strand
TCAACAGTAAGATCAGTGTAGATATTCAAGGACAGGGTGTTCCTTATATTTTGAAAGGTGTTGTTTATTTTGGAAGGTCTCACTTCATTTGTAGGTACATTGACAGGGAGGGGAAAATATGGGTATATGATGGCCTTTCTAACTACGGATCAATGGAGTATGACACCACTTATGCAAGCTGTGATTTTTCAGTGTGCAGGTCAATGCATGCAATCACTGCTGTGTATGCCCGCTCTCCAAGGGTTCAGGTCATAGTAGACTAACTTATCTGCTTAGACAATTTTTTCATGTACATTTCTTTTGGTTACCACATATACATATTATAAGGCATAAAAAAAAAAGGACCCGTACATGCCATGCACCGCAGTGGCCCACTCACAAGTAGGAGACATATGCTTATGGGGTTTGGGAAATTGACTTCTGGAGGATTTTCCAGGCAGCTCGATGGTTATAGTGTAACACAGCCCGTCTTAATGACATTCGGTCAGCTTTCCGTACCGATGGGTTTGCGAGAAGAAACGGAGATGGAGTGGGGCCACCTAAAGGACGAGTATTAACTTCAAGGGTGGCTAGAAGGGGCATGCATAGTCATGGGGCTGGGTCGTAACAAGAGAGAGGGGTAGCAAGCTAAAATGTCCAGGTAATTAACTTATTCCATGCTAGTCTTCGAAGTGCTGATGTCAAAAAAAAATCGTCGAAGTCGAAATCATAATATCTACTTTCATCTCAGGCCTGCACCCCCTTCTGTATTCGTCGCAAATCTTCCTCGGTCGTAGCCTCCAGGAGGTGGATGCATGACAGCGTCTCCTTCCCGTCCGCCGTTTTTGCCCAGCTTCCCAAAGTCAGCGCGTGGACTGCCAGCATCATTGCTAGAATTGTTGGCGTAGGCGCTGATGTAATCAAATTGGTCGTATTCTTCCGCACCACCAGAGGTAGGAGGGCGCGGTGATGGTTGTTGTTGTTGCTGGGCAGCGTCTCGGTTGGTGGGTGGAGGGCTTGGTGTGTTCACGTTCCGGTCGGGCTGAGGTGCGTTTGGTAGCCGTTTCTTCAGTACCAACGGAGTAGTGTCTGCGAGACCCGGCATAGTATTCGCGCCGATCCCACCACTGAACGGGGGACTGCCTAGCAAATCGCCGCTGAGTTTTCTTGGAGGCGGTCGTCGAAATGCAGCGGCACTTATTGTCTTGGTACCCGGAATCGGAGAAGGCAGTGCGCTACCGCTGCTTACAGAGCCGGAGGTCGAACGCGAAGAACCTAGACGTGGACTGTAATACTCTGGGGGCGTCCGATAGGCGTTGGACAACGGTGAGGCTGAGCGCGAATCTGAGGTCTCTCGCGTTGGAATGCTAAGTGCAGAAACCGGCGCTTCGAGAGACGTCGACGCCAATGGACCAGAAGTTGCTGCAACAGGGGAAGCGCGATTTTGCGCAAATGGCGAAGACATTGGCGTCGGTTGTTGAACATTGACATTGACATCGAGTGTCGGTCGCCGTTGGGGCACCGGTGAAGCCCTTTGGGGCATCGGAGAAACTGAGCGTTCTCGTCCAGCAAATCCAGGCTGTGGGGCGGCGAGCGGCGTGGAATCGGCTGGGGCATTGACAGCCTCCCTGGCTCGGTCGAAGGAAAGGGGAGAATCCCGTCCAGTCGAACCAAAGTTGCTTTGACGTCCTGGCGGACTAAATGTGAGTGAATCGAATTCGCGACTGACTTCTCTGGCTGCTGCCGCGTTCAGTTCTCTCTCTTCTTCTTGGGTGTCTCTGGCGGGGGAAGGAAGGCGATCTTGGGACAGATTGTCATCTTGATAAGCAGGAGGAGGTCCAACGGGGGACCTGAGTGTGCTTTTATCGGACGCCGCTGGTGGTACGGGTGGGGCGTCTGCGTTACTAAACGACGTCGATACAGTTGGCGGCGGTGATTGAGCCGGAGGGGTTGGAGTAGCTTCGTCATGTTCCTCCTGTTGTTGCTGGTGACGCTTCACCATTTCTTCGTCTACGTCGCTGACTGCGCCAAACCGAACATGCCTGTCTGATCCTTGTCCCTCTGGCGGAGGCGTGGCGCGTACGTCACCGCGATCATACGCTAATCCAACGCTACTAACGTAGGACACAATGCTCGCCCTCTTCCCGCCAGATGAACCGTACAGGTCTTTCTGTGCGTCCCAAGGGGTGAGCATGGACGAATCCTCGGAAGGGGGCTCCTCGTGAGCGGGGGCGGCAGCCGCCGCCCTCGATTTCACTGGGAATGTAGCAAATCTACCGCCGCCAGGTGCGTTAGTTTGCGTCGGTCCGCTGAAATTGACACCGAAGTCGTCCACACTATTACTGTGTTGGTTTGACATGGAATATCCTGAGCCTATTCCACTGAAATCAGAGGCATCCATGAAATGACCAGTGCCCAGACTTGGCTCGATGCTGGACTCGAACCTGGATGCAGATGCATTGGAAGAGCCTAGAGGGGGTCCCGACGGGTAATTGGCCTGAGGCGTCGGCATGGGGTAAGAAAAGGGAGGCTGAGGAGGACCATGGGGCGTAGGGTGATGGATTGGAGATGATGGCTCGACACTGTATTGCCCGCCAAAGCTTGAATTGAAGCTCTGATTATAATTATGTTCCACGGAGGGGGAATACGATGTATCTGGGCCCGAAAGCCCTGCCACAGACCGGGGAACATCCAGCGAGTTGACAGTAGCGTGAGGACTTTGAGGGAAATCCTGAGGATAAATCGAGTCGCCTAAGGGCGGTAAAGGGGGAAGTTGAGTGCTTGATCGGCCGTCGTCTCGAGTGACCGACGAACGCGAGAAGTTGGATCCTGGGGCGCCAACTCCTTCCATACCACGCTGAGCGTCGGCAACCAGAGTCTGAGTCCTTTGGTGACTATAGTACGCTACGCGAGGCATACCCGGTGGTGTACTGGTTTCGGGGATTTCCTAGGAGATAAAGACATGAGGTTGAGTGGCACACCCTTCACTGTATACTCACCGCGATGATAGACCTCCCGTACTCAGCTGCGATCTGATGCGCCATTGAGGCGACAAGAAGACAATGGGGTAGAACTACGCACCAGCCCTTTCTCACAGAGCTCACCCAATCCAGTCCACTTGACTCCCATCCACATCCTTACCGAACGACGTTTATCATCCCCGAGTCGGCTCTCTCCTTCCAAGATCTCTCCCTCGACCACTCTGATCTCCTCCCGCAGGCGATTCAGAAGGTCCGTTTGTACTTGCAGGCTCTTGTTCTCCGGGCTCATCTTACTGAGCTTCCGCTCCGCAGATTCCGCTTTGACATATAGGGCTTTACGGCGTCGCTTCAATTCGTCAAGGGTCTCTTCGGCAGACCGTATTGATTTCATGGACGCCCGAATAACATTGTGAGCCGAAGCGTATGTAGCGATGGAATTAGACACAGCGATGAGGAGCGTTGTACACGACGTCAATGTGTCCTGTACGTCGTGCTTGTGAGCCTAATAGTAATGTGGATGAATATGTGATTGACCCACCCCGAGATCGTCGCCCTCGCCGGCCCCCCAGACGCGCAGCGCTTCAGCAGCCTTCCCGAACTCGCCGCTCAAGTTCTGCAATCTGGATATGAGCGTCAAGTTAATTGCCATGTGCCAGGTATATGTTAACGACATACGAAACCATGCATCCCTTTTCCGCAGTAATGAGGTCTTGCAGCGGCCTGAGCTCCTTGTTCCCTGCAAGTGCAGGTATCGTTGAATTATGCGCAAGCTTGGTTGCGGCAGATCGAAACATAACGGATCCTTGTTGCGTATTATTTCCTACACGATGTGAGAGTTGCGATTCAAGAAAGTGTTACTTGGCAGCTGGAGCCTGGGGCGCCGCTGCCGCGGCGATCAATTTAGCGCTCGTCATCATCAGAGTGCTACTAGTAAAACAATGCTAAAATCCACTGGTTCTCTCCCCACTGCTCATTGGATTGCCTCGTCGCAAAATTAAATTAGAAGTTTATACTAACACAAGATGTTTCTGCTCAAGTTTCCTGATTTTATCCAGCAAGTCGTAGCCTTTCCATTTATTATTTCCTACGGCAAACCTTCTTACGTCGCCCTCCAAGTGAAAGACACCGAGCCTTTGCACTCTAGCAATATCGGTGGTAGATGAGTCCACCAACAGTCCTCCAACGACTCTCATATAATACATACCGTTGCGCTGGTCCATGAGTCCGGTAGCCATGGGAATTAGCCAACATGTCCGGACGGGCTCTGCGTCAGATCCCTGGTCCACGATGCCGTTTCCGTCTGGCCACACCGTGATCCTAGTAGTATCTTGCCCGAGCATGACCTCGCACATGGTGCCTTGCCTTGGAGTACTAGCTGTGGGTATTGACTTCAGAGGCAAAGTCGCGGACCAGACGTATGCATCCACATGCAACTCGTAGCGGGGAAATGCTTTCAAGGCATGCTCTTCGGAGATGATGGGTATTGCCTGAAGGAGCTCGATGAGATTTGGCCCCGGGGCGCGGCCAATAGCCTCCCTAAACACCACTTCAGAGGTCCTGAATTTGACAACTTTGTCAATCGACGCCCAACTCCAGGATGGTGCTCTCCATTCTCGCCGTTCGATGGGGTTTAGGTGCTCGCTGTCAACGCTCCAAAGTAAAGCCGCTGGGAACTGCTTCATCCACATCCCAGAGATAAATTTGTCCTTCATGTATTCTTCGACTTCGTCGACGACCCCACTGAGCGCAATGAACTTGTCTTCCGGCATGGTGAAAGCCATCCCAGAATACTCAGCCACGACTTCGTCCCAGTACTGCAGAGCTGTCTCCTCTGGCACTTTGCTGCTCATGTAATTGCTGGAAAATTGCCCAGTCTGTTCTTTCGTCGTTTCGAAATGGGATACGCCTTCTCTCGAATGTAAGAACGAAGACTTGATGTAGGAGCGTATGTCCCAGCCTTTGCCCAGAGTCTCGTCGGTGATCCCAGCCGTGCACTCGAGATATAGCTTGTTTGGAGCCACATGAAGGATTCTCGGTGATAAGAGTCGCTCTTGAAATACCCAGCCGCGTGTATTCAACAACGCCGATCGAACGTAGTGGTGCCAGGTAGAGGAGTCGACCACAACGTACGATTTGATATTACTATGCATGGTATGTGGCGAAAGAGTCCCGCTGAGTATAAGAGGCTGGACCGCATGCTGGTTGCGCTCTTTGAACATACCAGCGGCGCTGTCGTCCGCTCCCGTGGCAGCGATATTGCAGATTGCGTTCCAGTAGACTCCTCGCATTTTTGCTGCTTCCTGGGACCAATCGTCCTTGGAGTCCTGGAAGATACACTGACACGGTGTTAGCAACCTTTGCCCGTGAATTGACGAGGATCCGTCTTACAAGCGAGTCGATCCACAAATAACGCACGCCTATGTTTCTAGAGACATTGACTGCATCGCAAAAAGTCTGCGGCAATTCATTGGTGGGGATACCAGCAGTGAGCTTTGGATGGGTCTCCCTGGTTAGCTTCAGTAAGTGGGCCGCGCCCCAACGGTGACTCAGCGAGCAGTATCGCGGCCTCTCTTTAGAGTCCGCCTTAACGCTCTCCAGTCTAATTGGGTCTCCTTCCTTTACGCCGATGTCAAGCAAGCGACTTGGGTATTGACTCCAAAGTGTAGCCCTTCGCACAGCGGAACATTCTTTATGCGCTTGAGTGCATTCATCAATCCAAGCCTTCACCAAAGACCATGTTCTTGGAGAATCAATGGTGACCTCGGGCTTACCAGAAGGTATACAGCCCTCGCCTTCCTTTCAGTCGTCAGCAATCATTTCGAGCAAAACATTGAACGCACAGACACCTTTGATTTCTACAAGGTTGACAACCGCAACGCTATCGTGAGTCGATCGCAGCCACGGCTTGTCAAGAACCCGTTTCCCCTTCTTCACTACTTGTTTACGCAGATCGATGGTAGAAAGGATGGTGAGGTCGGAAGAGCCGTCGATTTCAATCCCAAAACCAAATGAACGTTTTGGGTTCAACCGGATAAGCTCAGACAATTTTGGCGCGTGAATGAGCCATAGAAGATTGCAGAATGCGCATCCAGTGTCCTTTCCGCTCTGAAATGCTTCAAGTGAAGGGTAGTGCCGGAAATGGTGGTGCCCGTTTTCCCTTGCTTGCCCTGAATGGATACAGATAATTTCGTGGCGCCATGGTATTTCGCGGAAGACTTCTTTGCAATGTGTGCAGAGGACAACATTGGTGCACTGAGGGTATCCACTTGCAATATTCATCGCAACTAGAGTTTATAAAGCGATTGCGATGTCGTAACTATAGGTTGTGTCTGTAGATAACGTAAAAGAGGTGGGTCCCTGTGAGATAAATGCATCAAATGTAAAAGACTAGAATTATTAGATAACGAATTATAGTAAGCATCCAGCTCTATTACACGAAGGAAATCGAGACGATGAACTAGAGAACTCTACTCTATGTGCGAGTGTTCAAATGCTAGTTACTAGAAAAACCGGAGTCTGATCTGATACGAACGATATCTTGACGAGAGAGCGAGGCTTCGTTGCAAAGCGACCGAAAGATGGAGTCCTCCTTGTCGAATAGGTTGAGGACTGTATCGAATTCAGCCACCTTCCCATTATCCATGACGAGTACTCTGTCGTAGTAAGCTAGCAAGCTTGTTAGAATCCAAGGTATTATGTTGGCGGAAGCTCTCACCGATGGTATTCAACCTATGCGCGATGCACAACAGGGTAGAAGTCCCAAATTCAGTTTGGATCGTCTGCTGCAGCTTGGCATCTGTCTCCACATCCACGCTGCTGGTTGCTTCATCCTATAGAGACGGAGGGATAATCGGGGGACATTTTCTCTAGATTTGTTCGTTACGTACCAGAACAATAATTTTGCTGTTCTTTACGAGTGCACGACATAGTGCCAGGAGTTGACGTTCTCCAACACTATAATTGGAACCTATGTAGAAGTTGGGTCGTTATCAATATCTAGCCAACTGTCGCAGTGACTAACCTTCGTCACCGATAGTCGATTCGAGGCTGAACTTTGCTTCGGCGTTGGGGTCGCTGTGGCCATCTCGGGGAAGTAACCACGCCCTTTGAAGAACAGATATAAGCTCTGCATCCGTCCGGGACGCTTCGGGATCTCTGAGAGTTGACGTGAGCACTACTGCAGTACGACAAAGGGGGAGAAGGACGTACAGATTCTCTCTCAGCGTCCCCAGAAACAAGGTGCTGTCTTGGGGCACAAGTGCAAGCTTCCGACGAAGCACGCTAAGGCCTATGGTGCCAATGTTTTGTCCATCTATCTCTATTTTTCCACCCCGGAGTTCGACCGTCCTTTAAAAGAGATCAGACGTACTCAACATGTTGAGGCCGAGATGGAGTACCTGAAGAGCGCCTGAAGTAGTGAACTCTTGCCTATAATACGATCAGCGCCAAGCTCTAGACGTTGCTCACGAAAGACTCGCACCTGACCCTGTCCGGCCGACAATACCAATCTAGATAGCCAGTATCAGTTGCAGGCAGCGATTACACGGAGCGGGACCCCACCTTCTCCCCAGCCCTAACTTTGAAACTGATATCTTTCAAGACAAGAGGCAACCCTTCTCTGTATGCAAACTCGACATTAGAGAAATCGATCTCTCCTTTTTCAGGCCATGACTCTGGAGGGTCGTTTGGTGTCGTGAGGTCTCCCTCGGGGGGTAACTCGGTATATACTAGTATCCGCTCGACGGCATTCATGTTCTGCTCATTTTGTGCGAATTGATTCACCATTTCAGCTTGATAACTGAACGTCAGTATTGAGGGGCATAACAGGATGCGGCGAGCTACTGACAGAACACTTGGGTTACTGTGCAGCTACGTCAGTAAGACTTACACTTGAAGATATCTCAGGTACTCACTGCTTAGCGTGTATGTAAGCACGACACCAATCCTGGCCGGGTTCACGGTTTCGCGGAACCCAGCAGCAAAAAGGGCAATGCCGAAGACTAGTACGTTACCGAAGACATCGAGCCGGAGGGCAAGCCATCGTTGAATGGAAACGGTCATATAATATGCCCGATTCTCCATATCAAGTCCTTCATGAGCATGCGTCACCGCAGTGTCCTATAGGTGATGAGAAAAAGCATCCAGGTTCTCACAAAGGAGACGTACCTGGGTTCGGTAGGCCCGTATTGTCGACAGGCCAGTCAATGTTTCTATTTGCATCGTTAAATATTCTGAATTCTCGGTAGTCTGGTGAAGAGCTGACCTGAATACGACGAGTATAATGCAGATCGCATTAACGAGTCCAGGCGTTTCGTCTCAACAGATGTCCTCCTATAATAGACCGATATCCCATAATATAGTAACGCCATCGGCGCAAACATAATCCCAAGGTACGGGAACGTGTAGAAGACCAAGCCAGCTGTGCCGAGGATGGAGCTGAATGTGTTAAGGAACTAGGGTATTTGATAAGGATTGGTGAACTTCGAGGAAGAGGGTCCCTTTACCTGATAGAGAGTCATTGATAACTCCGTGTCTAGGGTGTCCTGGTCCTTCGACAGCCGAGAAAGGATACGGCCTAATGCAAGGTAAATGTGTAAATATAATCGAAATATACTGCATCCGTACCCATAGGCGTCGTATCAAAGAAAGAAGTCGGCGAATGTAAGACAGCTTTCAATGCAGCTCTGAACAGATTAAAGCCAGCAATCAATGCAGCAAAGCTAGGTATGTTCAGGGGCAGTCAGGAAGTTGTCACAGAGAATGGACAGTCCGATTTACTCACGAGAATGACATCCCAAGCAAGAACGAAAATAAAGCATTAGCAACGCCAAGGCTAGCATAAACTCCCATATATGACCCCTGTGTGAATCCAGGAATAGTTTGCCCCGTCCAAAATCCCAAGAACAAATTATTCCCGACTTCAGAAACGCTTTAGCCGGAGTAAAAGGAAAATGGCCAAGAGCCTACCTGCAGCAGCTTGATTCAACACGAGGAGGGATAATAGAAATGGGGCCCAGAAAATTCCGCCCCCAAACCGGAGGTACTTCGCGTAAGTATCCCAGGTCACTGCACCAACATTTCTCTCTTCAGTCTGCATGAGTGCTACGTTCTTCGTTTGACCGGCCGCTGCACCCTGCTGCACCCTAAGGTTGAATTCTGGTGTTTCCCGGCGAGGTTGCTCATCTTCTTTGTCTTCTTCCATTGAACCGAATTCTTCGATTAATCGACCGAAGGAGACGCTATCCTTCATCAGAGCCTATCGGCAGTCAGTGACGAAATCTAAGCAATATGAATTGAGGGGTACTTCGTATGTTCCTTGCTCGACAAGTACGCCGTCGTTTATGACATAAATGTAATCGACCTTGTCGAGAACATGGAGAGCGTGTGTCACAAGAACTCGAGTACGATCTGCCAACGGACCACGCAGCAGGCAGTTATCGAGGATATCCTTCCCAACATAGGCGTCCACAGCAGAGAGCGGGTCATCGAGGAGAACAATATCTGTATCGGAGTAAGCAGCGCGTGCGAGGGAGACTCGAGCCTGTGACATATTACTATCGTTACACCTTCGTCCATGTCCACACATAATGTTAGATGTTTACCTTCTGTCCGCCTATCGACAGAAGCTTAGCAATATTCGTTCAAGAAGTGGTCTTTACTTACCACTCAGATTGATACCCTTTTCGCCGATCTCAGTTTCCTCTGCTTGCGGAAACATCGCGATGTCGTGCTCGAGGCTGCAGGCCTTGACGACTTGACGGAACCTATCAAATACTTAGCAAGAATAAGTAAGCCCACAAGTACATAACAAGCCTGGATTCATCCATGGCATGTCCGAAAAGGATATTCTCGCGAAGAGTAGCGTTTTGAATCCAAGCTCTTTGTGGCACGTATGACACGGAACCTCCAAAGTTAACCTTAATGGAGGGGTTTCATTTGATGGACAACAAGGAAGCGATGGATGTGGTGACGTACTTCTCCTCTTGTTTTCCGCATCTCCCCTATGAGAGCTTGTAACAAAGAACTCTTTTCGCACTACCTCAGTGTCTCATCGACGATGTGGGAGTGCGCGGACTTACCTTGCCCGATCCAACCCGACCAACGATCGCCACAAAAGATCCTCTGTCAATCTCTAACGACAGATTATTCAGCACGAACGGGTGTTCTTTCGCCTCGTGCGACTCCACGCTTCCCTCTGCTTCGTCGGCATTGATGGGTAAGACGCTCTTCTCAGCCTTCACCGCCTTTCTGTGTTTGTCCTTCTTGGAATGTACATTGAATTTGTCTTCGAGTTTGGCTGCTGTCTCCCAAGCAAAATCTGCGTCCACGGTGATAGCCCTCTTGTTGTTGTAGTTGATTGGGTAAGGTTCAGGGAGTTCTTCCGCGAGTAGGAAGCTCGAGATACGACCCAACGCAACAAGAGCATCAGATAGGAATGAAAAAACGATCGGTAGTGTCGCGAGTGGCATCCGAATGACCTGCGCATACGTTTAATAATCCAACATTCGCACTCGAGAGTCGACGGATTACTCACGTTGAAGAGTTGCAATGAACTAAAGATGATAGCAATATTAAGCTCGTGACCGCTCAGAGAGTAAGTGATCTAAAAGTATCAGTGTCAACAGCGTACACAAGAGATAGGGTGGCGATGCTTACGAAGGAAAGGACGGCGGCAAGGATAGGAATAAACGACATCAAGGCAATTATGCCTGCTCGTGCTATACTGAATGCCAGTGAACATCTGAGTCCAAGATTGATGAATAGAACTTCGTCCTTACGCCGTTTTCTTCAAAGCCTGGATTTCTTTCTTTCGCAAAAGCTCGAGCTGATGGATGTAGAACTTTTCCCATCCATACGCCTTCAACAGGCGAACACCTTGCAAGACCTGGACACAGGGGATTGGAATAGGAACTCCGTGGAAGAAACAGACGGTTGCGTACCTCTGTAGTCAGCCTCAGCCGAGTATCGGTGAATTTAACACCCTTTTTGCGTTGCTTAAACATGATCATCACCAACACCGTTTGGATAGGGAGACCTAAGATCAAGACTCCCAGCCCCACCAAGGCCGAATATCCCAACTGACGAGCCGCGAGTAGAGTGAAAAAACACGAACTTCAGTTGGTGAAGAACTCACGTTTCCGAGAAGCAATCCAATACCCAATATGATCTGGATCGGGGAAACCCATAATCTGACATAAAATTACTCAGAGACACTGCTGGGCTGGGACATTCAAACACCACGTACCCATGAACATACATCGAGAAGCGGTCAAGTCTAGTAGCGTCAGTCGAGATCATCGTGGTGATCTGACCGACGCTGTGTGATATTCGAGCCCGACCGGACAAACGTAGGGACTTCTGGAAGATGTTGCCTATAAGCTTTGGTCTGGGCTCAATTTCGGTAACGATTGACATCAAATCAACGGCTTACCGCCGATCGAACACACAGACCGTTGACCATTGTGACTACAAACGAAAGTCAATTCTACAACTGACTGTGAAACCTGACGTCAATTGACTTACTTATAAAGAAATGATTGTTTAGCTGCAGTTCAGCGGCGATAAGCGGCCATTCGAATGAGATGTCAATGATTCACATACCAAGCTAGCCATTTGTTGCATGGCGAACAATGCGAACGCCAGACCAATGCCAAAGCCGATGCCACGAGGTTGAGAGACCGCAGCCGTCGCTTTGACCTCGTCTGGTAGACGATGATAGATGTACGACTCGGTCAGCCAGTTCAGCAGAACTTTTGTGACGAGAGGCGTTGTGGTCCTCAAGGTATCTAGAGCAGGGTCGATGTGAACATACAGCAATTTCCAGGCGCTGGGAGGTAACGCTTACCTGCACCAAGGTAGAAAATGCCTGCAATCCACCAGCGGTAAAAGAACGCAGAGTGCAACGATCTAAACAGTGACGAGTCATACTTTGGCGCTTTTGTCGCCTTAGGTTTGTTGTTGGATTTCTCCTCGTCAGTCGCGTCCCCATTTGAGCCTATCCCCGATCCTTGGTCTCCAACATGGTCATCTTGAAAGAAATTCGGCCGTTTGTCCGGAGGGCAGCGAGCGTAAAATATGTTCTGTACGAGTTCGGTAAGATGTGCCGTCCTCTTGCTTGGCGGTAACTCCCACAGATCTTCAAGAAAGATTTCCATCAGCGTGAAGCGCCAAGGGTGGATCCTGGACCACACTTACCATCTGGTTGAATTGGCCTCGAATACCCTACTGCTAAGAATGGGCCCAACCAGTGGAATATAATCCGCGAAGGCCATCTGTGAAGCTGTTCAATGTCCGCAACATATCCGTCATAAAAGAAACGTACGATGCCTGTTTTTCTGGGAGTATCTTCCCTTTGCCAAATCCTGGGGGCGCAGGCGGGGGGTTGAAAGGGTTGAACATGGCGTACGACAGACACGCCCCATACGCGCAAGTGCAGAGTATATATATCTGTTACTGTATATTCCTCCGACGGCAGACGGCAGAGTTCATGACGAGTCAAGATCGGAGACACACCCCTAATAATAGCCAGCCAATCAAAGTCCCTCCATCACGCTGCGCCCCTTATCGTGGTAAAGAATCCGCAGCCTCTAGGCTGGTTCGAGGTAATCATTAATCACTGGCACAGGGTGCAGGATCAAATAATACTGGGCCTTGTATGAGATTGTTATGTGGGAATTATCGTCGGTAAAGATCCCATATCAGGCCCCGTAATATGCAATCAATATGTTAGCTAACTCACAGATATTATATTCAAATGTATTAGATTATTTTGAAAACTTTATGCAGATTGTATGTCGGTATTAATCGTTATCGAAGCCTGGGAAGAATAAACTATTAGCTAGATATAGATAAGGAATAAACCCACTGGATATATGTAGTTTACAGATTTTTGTTTGTTCGATACCGATCCGATATTAGCGGGATTGTTAT
>CM033829.1:1404902-1435228 GCA_019677325.2 Pleurotus cornucopiae | reverse complement strand
ATAGCCCAACAGCCTCTACATCTACAAAAAGCCTGCTTTCTAACACGCACCAGTCTTTGACGACGCTTCAAAGTCTTCAGGCCGAGTACATAACGATGGTGCAAGCTCGTGAAGAATGGTATGTTCGGCAACTAAAGAACGAGCGGAAACGACAGAGCGTTTGGGAGGAGAGTTTGAAAGTTGTGGTGCAAGAAGGCGAAGTTTTGGAGCAGGAGCGGCGGCGGCGTGCGCGAGGGAGGGGAGGAGGAAAAGATAGTCGAATGTTGGAGTTTGGAGTGCAGTGTATGTGCTTTCTGGCCTTTTTTTTTTTTTTKGACATGTTGGCGAGGTCACGTGATGTGCGTTTGAACCCGATATGGATGTAACATACCGATAAGATATCTCTTGAATATCTATTCCCAATATTGATCGTCTACCACGGTTTCATATTCCCCACATAACAAAATGGTTAATACATATTTAATTTGCCATATACTATTCCAAATATGGATCAAATATCCCTCTAATATTTTCCTCTGAATTATTCAAGTAAAATGACGGGTAATGATCGAATATTAATACCTATGATATCCCGTTGATTGACAGGAAAATAATCAATCAATTCAATGGATAACCATCGGATATCTCAGTGACTGTTTGATGATAAATCATGAGAGTGTATGTAATGTATATTTTAAATGTTTTTCTACGGCTATAATAAATAATGTCCTTATAACAATCCCGCTAATATCGGATCGGTATCGAACAAACAAAAATCTGTAAACTACATATATCCAGTGGGTTTATTCCTTATCTATATCTAGCTAATAGTTTATTCTTCCCAGGCTTCGATAACGATTAATACCGACATACAATCTGCATAAAGTTTTCAAAATAATCTAATACATTTGAATATAATATCTGTGAGTTAGCTAACATATTGATTGCATATTACGGGGCCTGATATGGGATCTTTACCGACGATAATTCCCACATAACAATCTCATACAAGGCCCAGTATTATTTGATCCTGCACCCTGTGTGGATACTGAAAGTTAAAGGTCAACCTTTGAGTTAGTGAAGGCAACTGGATTAATGCACACAGCGTTCTCAAGTGTCCGCACAATGATGCACACCTGCAGGCCCGAGTCGGGCTATTAGACTTTATGGTTTCAGAGAACTTTAGGTCCGGACCTCGACCAGTTGTCGGGTCAAGTTGGAAGGAGGTCTCCAGCTTACACAGGAAGCGCTGTCCTCGGCTTTCAAGGCAAACTGGATGAAATATGGGAATAGGGGGTCAGAAATTACTTTGCGTGCACGGCTTGAATTCATTGCTACGAGTCTTCCGAACTTCGGCACTTGTGTACGTATATCTCTTGATGGAGGTGTACGAAACGCAGGCGTGGGTTGGCATCGTCCTTCCAGAGGAACTGCCTCTGAGGTCCCTCAACGGATATTTGGACCACGCGACTCGCCGACAGGGGGGTATGCGCCGTACTCATTGGTGAGCGGAAAAAGTCATACCAGCTAATATATCCCTGGGATCAAACGGTCGGGAACCCTTTGGGCAAATTCCTCCCATTCCTTCCCAAACTTGCGTCTGAGACCTTCGTCCTCTGCTCTCAAGCGCTTGCCCACCCCGTAGAAACAGATCGCGAGGTCAAAACACCACATGCAGGTCACCATCATCCCTACAACGCTAGACAACCCGCATTCTCTCAGCCAATGTCCCGGCGAGTATATGAAGATCGTGGCTCCAATATACGATGCAAAGAGCCCCGTGTAGCTGGGGTGGCGGACGTATGAATATGGCCCGCTGGAAATGAGTCGATGGTCGGCCTTGATCCTGAATTCAAAGTCGAAGAGGTTGCCGAGTTCTCCGAAGCACCAGAGTCGGAGCAACGCCGCGAACACAGACACAGAGGCTCCGACTATGGCCATTGAAGGGAGCGTGGTCGGAGGTGCGAGGGACGCAAGGCAGGAGCTGTGGTCTCCAAACAAACGGAGGGCGGTTGCAACCTCCATGAAGGACATGGTGCACACCACGACCTAAATATCCTGTTAATGAATATAAGAGACAACGTTTTAATGAAAGCTTACCTTGTCTAGGGTTGCGCGGGTCTGTATAGTCCTCTCAAACCAGTTCTTGACCATCAATTCGTTGCGCGCGACTGGGACATTCGGAGGCGTCAAGGATTTGTAGTAGGACACAGCGGTCGCGATAGCGAGGGCATTATCCAGAGTAAGAACGCGATCCATGTTTTATACGATGTGGTTGGGAAACGGGAGCCTGCGTGACGTTTTTAAAGCAATCCCTGGCCTGCCGGCATTGCGGAAGAGTAATTATGTGTCGACTGTGTGAGCTTGACGACAGGATGTCGGGACGCGAATGACATGGGAGGGTTAAAATCGTTTGAACGCATACTGGGCGCATCCACACGAACAGTTCTTCACCCACTAATGTCCGAACTTTCTCATCAGTAGTAAGTACTCTTAACATCACACTGACCTGTAACTCCGGCGACCGCATCTGACTGCCTGGAACACAAGTAACACAGGTAGAGAAATCTCAACGAGCTGCCAATACCCCGCAATGCTCTCTATGTCATAGGTCCCAGTTTTAACCAACATAGATCCAATTTCGTTTCTGGTTTCGTGTCCCATCTGTTCGATAATGCAGAGTCTGATAGGAACTATTTCTGATGCTGTGGGAGGAAACGAGGTCAGTGTGAACCTCAGGACAATACCGGGAGACTGCGACTTCATTTCAACCTACACACGCGCCACATTCTCGACATTCAAGAAAGAAAGATTCCCACTTGACACTGTCATGGCGGTCAGTGGGTAGTGTTTAGCGGTCAGTAGTTGCCAGCAAAGACAAAGTAACCTTAGGGCACAGGAGGTACACACAATGTTGGGCAAGCATCTATTCTCCAAGTATGTAAGATGCGGAGTCTGTTAATAGTTAAGCTTTGGAGCGGGCAAAGCAGGCGGCCCGGAGCTTGATCTTCAAGAAGGCTGAGTACTGGGTACTGAGGAGGGAACGAACTTTATGCTGAAACTGCTCGATCTTCCCGTGAACCGATCATATCTCGGCTGGCATCCGGGGTGTTTGAGAGTGGCTTAGGTGGACATCACCGCAACATATTGAAGCTTCTCCTCGATCGCCTCCAGGTCTGCCATCAACGACGCGTACCGTGCCGCGACATCCGCGAGATTGTCCTCGTCCAACGACAAGGACGGTTCGCTGTACTGCGCTGGAAATGACGGAGGAAGGGACCCCGCAGACGTAGAGCGCGGTCTCCCCAACGGCGGCCGCGGAATCGAAAGGAGGGAGCTCCCAGACATGCGTTGCGAGAACGTCGTCGTGATCGTCGGGGTCCCGCTCCTTTTCGACATGAAAGACATCGCCGACCCCGGGCGCGGGCTGGGGCTCGGGCTCGGGGGGCCCTCCGATTCAATTTCAGTCACGGTGCCGTCGTCCGAACCATGTACGGCGACCGCTTTTCGGTTGAGCATTGGGGAGGACGTATCACCGTAAGCGGGCACGACGATCGGCGTGGGGAAGAACCGCAACTCTTTCATCGTCCCGGAGTAGTTGTAAGACGGGAGAATGCGCGGCTTTTTGCCGCTCTCGAGGACCTTCTTGTGCGCGCTCATGCCGATGCAGTCGACGAGCTGCTTCATTGCCTCGCGGTCCGATACGGCGCGCCGAACTGTGGCGCTGCGGCGGACCGTGCTTCCTCGCGGGAGCGTGGCGTATGACAGGATGCCGTTGAGGCGCACGGGGGTTGTGTACGGGATTGAAGGGACTCCGGGGGTGAGGAACTTGCTGGCGGAGAGTCGAGGCTGTCGTGAACTGAGCCCAGCATACCCTGTGCCCAAAGCAGACGACGCAGGGCGCGGTGTGACCAACCCCGGATGCTGTGTGGGCGAGTCAGTCGGTGGGCAAGGTGTATCCGGGAAGGCGTCGATAGTAGGACCCCAGGAGAAGCCGATAAAAGATGACGAACTGCCGTTGGAGGATGTCGACCGGCTCAAAGAACTCGTAGTCTCATTCGCGGTGTCAGGTCGTTCAGACATTGGTGATGATGACTGGAAGAAAATCGAAAACGCGAATGCCTGGGACCTGGAATCCTCTACTGAAGGCCCGTGGTCCGCCACTGATCCCTCAGCATAGATAAATCGAGGGATATGCAGGGTGTCTGGGAGAGGTCCTGCGAAAGCCATGTGATGAGCGATACGATCAAGACGAACATAAAACAATTACGGGTCGTTAACGAGTCTAGAGGGATATCACGGAAATAAGGATGATTGAAGATTTCTTCTACACCATGTCTTCCCAGCCGGTGATCAGCGTCAGTAAGTAATCTGCTCGATCGGTCATGACCAAGCGTAATAAGTGACGAAGGCGGCTCACTTCGCCAACAAGTCGTGAAGCGGTTCATTTATCTTGATGCTCTGATCGAATCGAAGACATGTCTATAACCAAATGACATGTTAACAGTTCACATCCGAGAGAGGGCGGTAAGGAAACTTGCATCGTGAGCCAGTATGCGTGTATATGTCTGGCGGATATCTTCTGCAAAGAATGGCGCTACCCCATAGACCAACTCGTACAGCATCGCACCCAAACTCCACCAGTCTGTTTCTAGACCATATCCTTCCTCGTCCAAAGACTTGTCGCTAATATCTTCCTCCTCCATCTCTAACGCCACCAGTGCATCTTCGTGAAATCGAAGTATCTCGGGGGAAATGTAATCGCAGGTGCCACAGGGCGCTAGACACACCCGCTTTTGGAGAGCTCTTGAGCCGTCAGATCGAGGGGGAAGCAGCGGCGCCGCCGAACCAAAATCAATCAGGAGCACGCGCGCGCTGTCCGTAAGCACGAAATTATGTGGCTTGATATCTCTATGTGCGTAGCCTTGCTCATGGCACCAGCATATGGCACTCACTATCTGTGGTACCCACCAGGACATATCGTCCTCGGGTATCCGTCCCTCGGGGTGGGACTCGAGGACATCCCATAACGACCCTCCTTCGGCGTAGTCCATGACGAGGTTCAGATGGGTGGGTGTTTGGAAGGCACACAGAAGATGTGGGACCCATTCAGATTGAGATTTCCTCGCGCGGAGGAGAATATCGCGTTCATATTGCGGTGAGCATTGCTAGTCTAGCGGTCAGCGCATACATTGCTCTAGTTGTGACGACCTACGCCTCGCGCTCGTAAAGCTAGCTGCTTTTCCGTAGACTTTCGAATGTACACGCGGTCATCGAGTACACATTTCACTACGTCAATCTAGTCACTTCAGCGAATGAAACAGAAACGAAGATAGCTGCTCACTAAACCGAACTGCCCCCGATCCAGCGTTCCTACGACATTGAGATCTTTATCTTGGAAGCGTAGAGAGTCGATCTCCGCCGTCTTGGCTGGATTTGCTAAGATAACGCGTGAAACAAGGACCTTGTGTACTTTACCTGTCTTGCCAATGATGCTTTGACCGTGAAGCAATCGGTCTAGCGCAATTCCATCCTGATCGTCGTCACCTTGACTGTGTAGCAAGACGTTGAGGCGAGTCTTGCGCGAATGCCACGCAAAATCCATACATTGAGCGGCGAGGGGAAAGTGTGATAATTTCATGTATATATTTGTCACGTGACAAATCATCACCCACGGTTGACCTTGAATCGTCGCCGGTCGGCCACACACCAGTCATTTCTGCACAACAACGACGAGGGAAGGGAACACGGTCTCCTGCCAGATTCATTAAGAAACTCAAACTGAGAATCTCCGCGCCCTCTCTGACACTATGAGTCTTATTTCGGGTACATGTACTTGTTGGAGTTAGCGTTGCACGTTTCAAGTGTTCGCCGAATCTGAGCACGCGGTTATCTAATCACATTTAGTTAGAAGTAGATTACATTTGATTGTTCTCACGTAGATAAATAGGTAGTGTGAATGAGATGACCCCTCGCGCGTTTGCGAGGGTCTACTGCTATCTCACACCCGAGTAACCGCGAAGAAACGGTTATTTCTACAGTACTTGTAAGTGGGCCAATGCTCTGCATGGCATGTACGGGCCCTGTATCTGATATATCTATAATCTATAATATCTATAATCTATAATAGAAAGCATACGACCAATTTCTCACGGGTGACAAACATCACACATAAAGACAAGTTGTGTGTGACATGTGACGGTTGACTGACACATCTCGCTCTCGCTCTCTTGCTCGCAAGACGAAGAGTGACAACACCAAGTATCTGAGTAATGTTGCTCAAGCACATCCATTGATTTGATATGTAAATGTAATATGTAATATCATACATTGTATATTTAAGTTATTACCATGATGCATGACCGGAAATAGGAGCAGGGGCTCACAGGAGACATTCCTGTACTAGATGAGATAGAATGCAAATGCAAACAAGTGAAGGTGTAATTTTATTGTACGGGTGTGTTAAATAGGTATATGGGCTCTGTATAATGCTTTATCTCAGAGCCTATATACTCAGAATGCTCAACATTAATGTTAAAGAGAATTGAAGGATGTAACAATGTTACTTTCATTGAGTATGTCTTGATTTTGATTTCATGAGGCATTATTCCATGGAATTGGGTTAATGTTGGGGCCGAATGTTTGTATCTCTATGAATATTGCTGAGAATTACAAGCCTACAAGTCAAAGCGAGGATGTGATATGTAATGAAGTTAGTACAGTCTAAAGGTCTCATCAGTCATAGTAAACCACACAGTGACTGAGATGTCAAAGTGAAGTCAATAAGTATATGAGTAAATAAGAATGGTGACCCATAGCAGACATTGTACCAAAAGAGAGAATTAAAAGCAAAAATGTGAAGTACATGATAAATAAGATACAATGGGGAGGTGGAATAAGTTGGTACATTAGGTAAATGGTCGCTTTAGGGTACGTAACCTTTTCTCTGAGGATGGGCTTGCCCCTGGTCGGTGATCATAATAGTGAAGTCGTAACGATTGGGTTTATGTGAGGGTTAGGAGAGTCAGGGGCCGGGGTCAGGAGAGCCCGAGTGGTTGAACAATATGTTTGGAGGACCTCTTGCCATCTCAGAATCAGCACCTTGATGATATAGTGTGCGAACTTATTGGTCGGATTTAGCCTCAAGTATGGCTTCGTTTGCTGGAAAATGAGGCACCAAGTGAGCCTGACCTCTGGTCGGGCGATGAGGTGCCTCTATGAGTAATTGTTACTGTACTTCAAAGTTTGGCTCATTATAAGTATATCAATCTGTATTAACACACTCAGACCTGTATTGGTGTGTGAGGATATGTGTGTGTGTGGATCTCCATCTATATACCGCAACAAGTTCATTACAAATACTAAGATTCTTAGTGTAGCAGACTAATATCTGCGTGCGAAGCACGGATCAGCTGCTAGTTAGGTTACAAAATCAGCCTTGTATTCATAAAGGAAATTAGACAGAAATATGAGGAAATTTCTGGCCTCCAAAGAGCTCGAACCACATTGAGTATATGGTTCCCACGCCTCGGAATGACAGAGATTGGACCTCCGTCAACGCAAAACAAGGCTCAAAAAGCCTAGCATTGAGCTCAAAATTGAGAGCTAAGGTGCTGGAAGTAATAAAAATCAGTAGGCAGTTATTATACAGAGTTTAAAGTACTATAATAGCACAGGAAAGTGTGTAAATCCCCAATTTAATTGAATTTTCACTGAAAAAACACACTGAGGCACTATGGAAGTGGCAGAAAAGCTCAGGGGAGGCCCCTGTGGGGACTGTGGCAATATGGCCAGTACTGGGGATTTTTATGGTATTGTACTGGGTACGTACCCAGGAGGTACCCAGAGAGTAACCTCTGTCACATTGCGGGGTACCCAGGCCAAGTGGCAGTACGTGATACACTCTATGTATACGACCGTTTCCAAATTACAAACTCAGTGGGGAATGCAAAAGTTCTGCGATCTAACGGAGCCACCCCCTACAGGAGGTGTCACATGTTTGATCACTCTAGTCTAATCTGGGAATCTTATCTAATCTATAAAAATCAAGATGAAGCGCCAAAATGAGATTCAAGATCTCGATCCTGATGAACCGGCTACCGGCTATCTCAATACCCTCCCTCTTTTGTAAGTGCCCATGAGCGTCTGCAAATTAAGAATGGACCTTACACTAGGCTGATAGAAACCAGCCTCTCTTCGAGAGTATGACAGTCAATCCTCTTAGAAGAGAGGCTGGTACGGAGCTTGTGTCATTTGGCTGAAGGCCCCCCTTCGGTGTTTTCCATGATGTTGGCAGGCCCGGCAAAGGGTAATTTGAGAGTCAGACAGCCTTGGCGCTGACACACTTCCGCATTTGGACAACACGTCTTTCCCAGCTCTGTACGCGATGTGAGGCTTGAATCTCCTTCTTGTTGCACAACATGGACGCGCTTCCTGGCGATAACGCGCCAGATCACGCGTATACATCTGGCACATACTTCCCCGCCCCATTGGCCGCTCCTGGATCGTCATTGGACACTCCTGGGCTCGTTCAATTCTGGAATCAGTCTTATAGTCCTGTGCCCCATTCATATCTGCATTCCACGCTGTCGACACCAGCTCAGCATCAGCTCCCACAGATGGTCATGAGCCCAATGGCCTTTTATACCCCCGGACAATCTCGCAAACACCCCACCTTCACCTGGGACCGTCATCATGACGAGAACGAGCCACCAGCTGACTCACCCTTGTTGCCACCAAACAAGCGACGAAACATGAACCCTGGTCCCCCGTTTACTGCATCCACCCCGCTACGATCTACTCAGACACAGCCGATCACGCAAACCGCGAATTCTTCGACACCGGCCGCGAAGCGAGCCTCACCACGCAGCGATGAAGAGAAATTGGATGCGGCACTCAATGGAATTCAGGACGCCGGGTTTGAAGGGCTCAGCCACTTCCTCGCAAGCCTCTTCAACGGCAAGGCAGGTTATCAGAAATAGAGGATATGCCAATCACTCCACAAGTTCTTGACGAATCGGAACAAACCTGGACGACGACCAGCCGACATCATCCAGGCGATGTACGACCATCCTTACAGTCACATCCGGCGGCATGAAGACCAATACGACGATAGCAATTCTGACATTCCAGACTATGCATATCCAACCGAGGTCGACATCCTGCCCAAGAAAGTTGCATCGACCAGCACCCCTGCACAAGCGACCATCAATAACTGGGTTGCCACGACCGCGCTAAACCTCGTCGACAGAGAGACGTCGGTGTTAGCACAAGACGATAGTTTGCGCATGCCCTGCGGCTGGACATGGGAGTCCGTTGTTGCGATATTGCTGCAAGATGTCCAGAAGCAGATCATGCAACTCGCACCACTCACCTGGTCAACGGTAGCAAACATTGCTGTCAGCCCCAACCGATGTCGTCAAAACCACAGTGCTCGTCTCGGTACTGAGGAAGAGATAGAGGCTAAGAAAGAGAGCCTAAACCACGTGTCTCATAGTCCATGGAGGGTAAGTGGTTCTTCGCTACATTGCAGACACATTGTAAAGATTCTCCTCGTAGGCATTTACATTTGCTATACTCATACTACTTTCTATCCGCAACCCCTTGATTTCGCTTGCGCCCACTGTCATCAGTCTGCTGCTCTTTATTTCTGATGCAGGTCGTGTTGTATACCATGCCCTTGGATGCTTTGGCATATCAACCTCATATACCACTGTACTCGAGCATCTCCATGACCTCGCCCATGGTGCCGGAATCTACCTACACGAGGTCGGCACCCTCATTTCCCGAAACGATGACCACTTTATCATCCTGTTTGATAACATAAACAAGCATCACCGCGTGTGGCACCAGACTATCAGCAAAGCCGACGAGGTGAAGACCGGGACGGCATCCACGGTTATTAGAATGGTTCATGTCCCGCATGGCGCCATGGACCTCAAGAAGTTTAGGGCAAGGCAGAAACAGCGGGGCCGAAAAGATCTCACCGTACACCAGCTACTTGATGACATAGACCACAAGCACATGGAGAAGATCAGTGCTGCAACAGTACTACGAATTTGGACGGACCATATCCCGGTGCTGAGCCATCACCATTGCACCGTTACTGATCTATTTGAAACAACTTTACAAAAGCATTGCATTCCTCTTCATAAATCCGAGATTTATCCCCTTCGTACCTCTGGGATCGACGAGTCAACCACAGCTGGGAACAGCGACGTACTTCACGATATCACCCATTTGCAGATGGGAATGGCTACCAACAACTTCGGGGAATTCTTGATGCCGATCGCAGGCGACCAGCTTATGGTGGACCGTGTTCGCAAGCTGATCCATTACACCACGAAGGATGTCACTGAGTATGCTCGGCACACCTGGGCTTTGCCGTTCATCCAGTTATGGCATATGAAATGGGTGTTCCTTAAAGCCATCTACAAGGCTCACTGGAGCCCATCCACCGGGAAATCTCTTGTTGGCCTTCATCGTGACTGTGACACCCTCGCACGGACCAAATTAAATCCTATCAAATGTGACTTCTATCCTCACCATCACGCCTTGGTCGAAACCTTTGAAATCAGCTGCCTAGGTATTTTGCGGTACGTCTAGGCCAACATATATAAGCCACGAAACTAAAGTGATGTTGTAGCGTACTCCTTGAGCAAATGTGTAGTCAAGATACCTTGAAGGAGACCCAACATGTTCCTCTTCTTCATGTGCTTGATGCTTAGTTCACGCCAGGTGGCCGCTTCACTATGAAACCGATGTCTTTCTTGGAGCGCTTGGCCAAGGTTGCGTACCGCCGATACCTATGTACTGCAGCATATGAAGATGCCAAGGGCCATCTTCCACGCAGTAGTGAGATATATGGTGAGGAGAACTCGGTGCCAAAGGATGATGGAATGTGGCAAGGGGATCAAGTCCTCACAAACCAGGTTCTTCAGCTCCGGGATACATTGTGGTATTATGAAATGTGTAAAGCCATTTCTGATGGTGATATTGGTCGTGTCGTTGAAGTGATAAAGGTACGAGCATCTGACGGCTGCATGCATTTATCTAATGTCTATATCAGATCCTACGGTTCTACTTCTGGGGTAGCGGCTCGTCAAATTATGGCAATGAACTCCTCGAGCTCGCTTGTAATTTCCTCTTCGATTTTCCGAAGGAGTTACAAACGGCACTGCTTAACAACTGGCTGGTCAATCCATCAGGAAAGCCCGGGCATTGGCACGAACTCGACTTACTGCAGGAGCATAACAACCTACAAATCAAGACCATGTTCAATGAGCGCAACCTCGACTTCGACTCTCCGTTTTTGCAAAATGTCATTTCACTAAATGTTCATGGCTTCACTCAATTTCGATCGTTCATGGCCTCGTTTTTCGACATCAACCTTGCTAGTGGTAAACATACTAGCCCTGATCTCAACGCTGACATCAACACTCTTGCTGCTCACCACCGTGCCAACGAAGTCTTCATCTTTCAAGCAGGCCGTGAACAATTGTGGACGTCCCCTGACTTCTTCGCTGCTGGAATCAACAAACTAGCTGGCGGTCAATTGCAGGTCTTCAAAGAACGTACTTTACAGGACGGCACTAGTGTTCAACCTGACGAAGACTAAATAGTCTATCTATTTATGTACAGTTGGTATCTTAAGTACAATACGGGCCGTAACTTCTTTTTCTACCTTCTTTTCACCTTTCTGTTCTTCGTGTTCCTTCCATAGTGCATCAAACACTGTCAGTACCTCACCACATACCTTTACTAATGCTGTTCCATGTGTTGCAAAGTACTGCCATTCCGGCAATAACTCCCGGAGCTTCTGATCGCTAGTCACGGTGTGCATTCGACTGCAAAGCCGTTCTTGTAGTGGTTTAGGAAGGAAAGCACTTGATGGCAGTAAAGTATTGTCTTTGCGTGCTGTGTTCCATGTCTTATCGACCCAAGTGGCAATAATTCGGCATGCCGCAGGATACATGATTGTTTTATCGATAACACGGTGGTTTTTGACATTTGCTATGTTGACCCCTGCTGCTGTTGTAGACTGTGATGCTTCTGGTGCGGAAGCGGCCAATGAATGGGGCATCTCTTCCTCAGGCCCCGTGTTGGTCGCCTGCTTGGCCGCCTTGAAGACATCCACCCAATGTCCAATTTCAGCCTCACAAGAATCGTAGTCGTCAGGACAGTGGTAGATGCAGCATTTCTCCACAGGGATGAAGACATCGCCATTAGTAGCCACAGAAGACAGAGCTTGGGCAATGTTCAGGGGTAGGATTGAACCAATGGAGCAGCATTTCATTCATTTTGCTGCGGTGTGCTTCCTCGTTGGCTTCCTTCTTTGACCCTGTCATCTCATCTTCGGGCTTGATTTGAACTCGTTGTGGAGCATAAACGTATGTGTGTGCAGGTTTAGTGTTGCGTCCTGCGTGACCGATTTGCTGAGACAGTCGCTCAGGGGTGGGGGGAACCCCTAGTATAATGACTTGCTCAATGTCCGTGATGTCCATGCCACAAGTGAGAGTGTCCGTCCCAACAAGTACCCGTGTTGTTCCTCTTCTATATGCGGTGATATAAACATGACGGTATTCATCTGATAGCAGAGAATAGAATGGCATGATGATCGAGTCACGATTGTGCCAATCTTGAGGGAGCAGACTTTAGCAACAACACTGCAGGCCAGTTTGATAGTTTCGCAGAAGATGACCGTCTTCTTGAGGCTGTCAAGCGAGGATTTTCCAACTGGAATGAGCCAGGAAATGTCAAAGAATGTGGAGCCGGAGATAGAATGCTGAAAGAAACAGGGAATGTACTCGATATTCGGCACATCAACACGCATTCGATGCATCACATAGTTGCCTTCTTCAAAGCCAAGCGAGTGAAGAACATGATCCGTAAATTTGCCCGGAGGTAACGTAGCGGTTACAGCAACCCATGGGATCTTGAAGTCCAGCCGAGAACGGAGTAAACCAATTCGGGAATACACCTTTCTAAATTCATCTCCATGCTCTCTCACCAAATGGCACTCGTCGATGAACACAAGATCGAGTTGCGCAGCGTCAGACCTCGACCCAGGAGTTTGAGCAAGAAAAAAATTATCAATTTCCGGGCTGTGAAGGAGTTCTGGTGGAATTATGAAGAGATCCCACTCGTCCTTCCATATTTCATCCATCAAGTTCTTCTTTTTGGCCATTGCAGCACGTAGAGAGTCGCTGTAAATGGCGACGGCCTTCAAACCCCTATCCGTGGCTGCCCTTGCCTATACCTGGTGAGCTTTTATTTGAACGGATTATTGTGTCGCTCACCTGGTCGTCGCAAAGGGACTTCGTTGGCGCAATGGATAAACCCAAGACACGTCCATTGGCAGTCTTCATTGCCATTAGAGGGATGTGGAGGAGGGCCGACTTTCCTGACCCAGTTGGTGCTATGCACACAACATCTTTCTTCGCGAACATGGCGCTTGCGAGTGTTACCTGCCAGTCTTTGAGCGCAGTGTAGCCAAGTTTAGGTGCAATGGTGTTCTGGAACCACGAAGAAGAGCTCGGCTTCGGTTTCTCGGTAGGCAGTTGCTCTTCGTTACTAGCCATGGATAAGATAGTGCTAAATATGATGATACAGTAGAAGTTCTGGAGTCGTTGGGGCGATACAGTACAGAACGAAGAGGATTAACAAGGAGGAGGGGGTTGTATAGGGGCCATATCTGTTCTGGGACGTCGGCCGCATACAGACTGCCAAGGCCTGCCATGTGCTCTCAACGATGCCGCCTCGATGCCGCCACTTTCAAACACCGAAGGGGGACCTTCAGCCAAAAGTCTTAAGGTACGTCCCAGCCTAAGTTGAACAACAAATATCAACTCTTCCCCCGGTGTAGGGTAGCTCAAAGCTGCCTGGCGTCTGGCCTCTTCGTGGCCCGGGGGATTAGTACCCTCTCGAGGGGAAGCTAACAAGACACAGGTACAAAATTCGGGGGAAGTCTTACTTCCCGCTGGCCGCCCACCAGCCCTGCCCATCATAACCACACACAAGCACCTCAAACGAGCTTGGGGGTCGAGCCCAACGTTACTGGAGCAGCCGGTGCTCGTACCCAGAACACTGGACTCCACGCCTTCCCCCCACATCCCCTCGCACCGTCCACCGCAACCCTCCCCTTCTTGATGAGTGCCTCCCCGGCTACCTCATGGTCGCCGGGGGGCTGACAACTATACAGTCACCAAGCCACCGCCCGGGGCCAGGCTATTGTCTCTGGTAAGCCTAACTGGGCCTACCTCTAGCTCTCACGATGAACGTTCAAGGTCTCACAGACGCCATCAGTGGCGCATTCCCCACCCTCACCCCCCGACAAATAGCAGAAGGAGGCTATACCTCCACCAACATCCCTACGCGCCCAAACACCCCCGTGCCTCACCAAGCTGGGGACGCACCAGCCGGCGAAGACCACGCAAACCCGGAACCTGGGAACGAGAGCCGCGAGAGTCAAGACCTCGATGCAAGGAACCAAGAGACTACGGCGAGTGGGAAAAAACGTCGCCGGACTGATGCTGGGCCTGGGGGCCAGCTGAGGGACAGGGAAGACATGGACGAGGATTCCCCAGGTGCGTTACAACACAGGATTGTAACCCGCACAATCTAAGTGTCCACATAAAGACACCCCGACAAAGTCATCTCGCCCTATTAGGAAGGCTGCAGGACGCGGGGGGAAAGCAGCACAGGCTACGGCTGCTGCACAAAAGCGCGCTGCTGCGGCCAGCCCCAGCATCAAGACGGCGGGTTCATCCCGCACCGACGCACATGCCGCACCCTCAGGCGGAACGGTACAAACCACCCCCGGTCCCCCAACTAGCACAGACGCAATGGCTACTCAAGGGCCCACCTACGCTCCCGCTCCGTTTGCGCCCATGACCCATGCGGCTCCGACAACTGGGCAACCCCCCCCAGCTCTTACTACTCCCACACCAGTGACCGGCATCACAACCATCGTACAGACCACCCCGCCGTCAGTCTCGGCCGCCATTCCGCAAGTGGTGCCCCTTGCAGCGCTACCTACGGCAGACGGTCCCCCCGCTATCACCACTCCGGCAGCAGAAGCAGAGGCTCCTGCCCTCCCTATGCCAACGCCCCCTGCTGCAGTTCCGGCAACAGAGGCTGCGGCCCTTATTGGAGCACATCCCCCAGCTGCGCCCACCGTAGGGATGGCGCCACCACCCCCTGCAATGCCCACGGCCCCCGCAGCTTTCACCACCGCTGCTACCATCTTAGTGGGTCCGCCTCCTGTGGCACCTGCTGCAGCGGCTGCTCAACCTCCCCTCGCGATGGCCGCTGCCCCCGCAGCCCCTGCTGCCAATGCTCATGCGATGCCCGCCCACATCGGAGTACATGCTCCCCATGTCGCCGCTAATGCCATCACGCCTGCCATTGCGATCATGCCTGCAGCACCGAACACACCAAAACTACAAGGCATCTCTGCGGAAGAAATCCTCAATAACCACCACCCAACCCAACGCGCACAGTGGGAGGCGCTCCCAGGCCCGAAAGGCCTCATCCTTCCTTTCGACCCCGGATATACCATGCCCGGCGCCGTGGCCCGTGTACCACTCCTCCAACGTGCCATTAAGCACATCCTCAACCTCCCTGATAACCCCAAAGTCGGCTGCCCCACGCATGATGCCAGCACCTCCTCACGATTCGCTCCTCCCCACTTCTATCTGCTGGCAGGGCTATCGGTGGCCCAACTAAATATCCTTGCCACTACACAGGTCTGGTCAACTGACGCCATATCCTTCTTCGTGCTTCCCTTCACGCCGCCGCTCACCACATATGTCGCATCCTTCACCGGCCTATTGGTTCCCGGCACCGCGGAATACATTGATGGAATCGAGGACGCCTTCCGTGCGGAAATCCTTGGTAACCCCCGCATCCTCACCCTAGTTACCAACTTCCACGATAACATTGACGCCTACACTACGCCACTAGACGCCCTCACCTCGCTTACAGACGCACTGTCCATTACGGCATGGGAGTCCCCGGAAGGCACCATCTGGAACCTCTACATCGGCTCTCCCACCCGCATCCGCGCTGCCTATGAAGAGTGGGTGATCATGATGGAAGCACTGCGTGTCTTCTCCGTCTTCGAGGGCTCCGCTGTCCGTACCACCTTCCGCCACTGCACCAGATGCCTATCCCATGACCACACCACCAATAGCTGCCCCTTCCCCTGTCTACCAGGGTGGCGGGGGGACGGCCCCCTCATCTCCCGCCCTAGGCCTACGCGGGGTCGTGGCTCCCAACGTGGCAACTTCTCTCGTGGTAGAGGGTTCAACTCCAGGGGTATGTAATCACTACAAAACTTGGACATCTTAAGATACAAAATAGCCACAACTCCATACTCCCTTTCCCCAAAAGATAAAAGGCATCTACTGTATAAACTCTTATAGTATAACTGCATGCCATGGCTACCTACCTACAAAAGGCCTGTATTACTGCTTACAGCAGCCACAAATTGAACTCCCCCCTCTCCCATAGTTCCTACTATGAATGTGTGCCCTCTAAGTATGCATGTATATGCAAGAAGATGCTGGTGATCCTTCTACTTAGATTGTACACCTCCTGCCCTACCACTTGGACCAAAGGCCCACATTTACTGACCAGTTAACTGGGACAGGAAAGCCTTTGGAGGGCACTTCCCTACAAAGCGGCGGCCTATTTAGGCCAGGGTGAGCCGTGCTGAGAAGCTGAAACCAATATGGCAGCTACAACAAACCCAGACTTGTCAGAGCTGCGTTTTGGTACACCCCCCCTGGTAGGCTCTGAGGAGCCATGGCTAGGGTATAGCCACCTGCCCCCTAAGCTCCGGTTGCAGCTGGGATGGGCACTCACGCAACTGCCGCTACAACTTTAGAAACAAGAAACTTTGGTCAACAAATTGATAATGGTGATACATACCTCCTCAGACAAGGAGAGGAGAATGGCTCAGCCACTGGCCAACTTCTCAATGAAAGGTCTGGGGCGACGGAAAGTGGGTCAAATACTGCTCTGCCACGGGAAGATGACAACTCTTCTAGCCATGCACAAAACCAGGATGGTGCTGTACCACCAGCTACAGAGGCCCCAGATCCTCACAGAAGGACTGCCTCACAGAACACAAAAAATACTCGAGCCACACTCAACATTGCAACCTTGAATATGAAGGGTAGAGGTGCTGTTAATGAAAATGACCCCACGAACAAGTGGTGGCACATAAACCAGCTGATGAGAGACAAGAGAATTGGTATTCTCGCAATACAAGAGAGCCACCTAACTGACACTATGGTTGACCGACTGCATGAAATCTTTGGGACCCGCCTCCATATTGTACACTCGCCACACACAAGCAATGCCGCGGGGGTTGCTATCGTGCTCAACAAAGATATTACCAATACGAAGGACCTCAAGGTAGACATATTATGTCCAGGCAGAGCCATACAGGTAACATCTAAATGGCATGGCGAAAACTCTTTATCAATTCTGAATGTCTATGCTCCAAATGATCCTATGGCAAACAAAGAGTTCTGGCTACATCTCCATGCCCAACTCCAACACTCCTCTTCAAAGCCAAACCTCCTCCTTGGAGACTTCAACCTGGTGGAGGACAAACTAGATCGTCTACCCATGCACAATGACAACCCTGCAACAGTGCAATCACTAGTTGACTTCACAAACCATCTCCATCTCACTGATGGATGGCGCCATACATTCCCTACTACCAAAGCCTTCTCCTTCTACCAAAAAGGCACTGGCTCCCAGTCAAGAATTGACAGAATATATGTCACAGATAACCTACTAACATATGCCAGAGACTGGCTATTACAAACCCAGCCGATCCCCACAGATCACCACCTAGTTTCTGTTAAAATAGCAGCTCCTCATCTGCCTGAAGTGGGTAAAGGGAGGTGGACAATGCCTATACATCTCACCACTGATAAGAAACTCCTCCAGAGTATCAAAGAATTAGGACTCAAGCTCCAGACAAGCTTAGAGAACCTGCAGGGGACACGTACTGAACAAAACAACCCTCAACTGCTATACAGAGATTTTAAAGACAAACTAGTCAAGCTTGCTAGAGACAGAGCGCGGGTAATGATCCCCACTCTCCAGCATGAGATCAATAAACTGGAAGCCAAGAAGCATGAATGTCTGAACCAAGAAATTGACTCAGACGACTTGGCACTAATAGCTGCCCAAATACAGGACAGGATTGAACAACTGGAGAAGCGCAGACATGAGCAAACAAGGCATGCAACAGCTGCTATGAACCGCCTGCAAGGAGAGACAATAAGCAAGTACTGGACAAGCCTAAACAAGGCTAAAACACCTCGAGACACCATCCTAGCCCTGCGCAAGTTGAATAATCCAGATGAAATGGAAACAAACTCAAGAAGAATGGCACAATTAGCAAGGGACTACCACTCCAACTTGCAAAAAGAAGGCCTCTCAACTAAGAGGGGACAGGAAAGAAAAGAAGAGATAAATATAGCACTCAGAGAAGTGACAGCCACTCTGGCCCTAGAAGACTCAGAGACAATGGGGCAAGAAATTACAGAAGCAGATATTGAACAAGCTCTGAAGGACAGTAAAAAGGGCAAGGCAGCTGGCCTGGATGGCATTCCATATGAGCTGTGGAAGGCCCTAAACCACTCATGCACCAAAGACTTGAAAGGAAACAGACAGGCCTTCAACGTAATTAGCACACTCACCACCGTATACAATGACATTGAGAGGCATGGGGTTCTTGAGGGCTCAGACTTCACTGCAGGATGGCTATGCCCAATATACAAGAAGAATGACAAGAATGACATTGCAAACTACAGACCAGTCACCCTACTAAATACAGACTACAAACTCTTCACAAATGTCATATACCAGTCCTCACGCCCCCTTAGGGGTCCCCCCTACGCCCCTTTCGGATACTCGGACCTTCGGAGTCCCTCGGGCTCCGCCCTCGAGGCCTATGCATGGTGCGCAGTACTAGGATTACTCTGTTACATGTTTCACCTACATGTGTTGCTTACTACTAGCCTCACTCTGTACACATGTTAGTTAGTATTTATAGTAGCACTAGTACACATGTATTCTTCACTCTGAATCTTAGTTCCTTCTTCGCCATCTTGCCTTCTAAGTCTTCACTGCGGGCTCCTCCGCGGAGCCCGCCTCTCACCTTGCTCTCTCCGAAATCGGGACACCGCAGGGCTAGGAGGGCACAGCATCAAAGCTGAAGCCAAGTCCCGTGTGCTCCACTTGTCCGCGCGTTCCCGCACCCCTTACGGACGAGTCAGGAGGCCCCTTGACACGGTCCTTAACAACAAAGGCTCTTGCGACAAAACTCAGCAAAGTAGTAAAATCTATTGTACACCCAGACCAAGCAGGTTTTATCCCAGGGCGATCCATACTAGACCAGACATACTTGGCTGAGACAATGGTCCACTATGCCGAAGCTGAGGAAATAAATGGGGTTATTATTGCTCTGGATCAAGAAAAAGCATATGACAAAATAGATCATAAATACCTATGGTCAACACTGAAGAGGTTTGGGCTACCTAATAGCTTTATAACCACAGTCAAATCTCTCTACACCAACACCAAAACCAAAGTAATGATCAATGGAATACTCAGCCCTCCCTTCATGGTAACTAAGGGTGTCAGACAAGGTGATCCCCTCTCATGCCTTCTCTTCAACATAGCAATTGAACCTCTAGCAGCAAGCTTGAGGAGCTCACTACTAACAGGCTTCAGTATTCCTGGAAGGCTAGAAAAGCAAATTGTCACCCTCTTTGCCGATGACACAACAGTATATTTGAGCGACTTGGATTCCTTTGACATTCTGGAGGACACACTTGCTGAATGGTGTAACGGCTCTCGTGCCAAATTCAATATAACCAAGACTGAAATAATTCCTATAGGCTCAACAGAATATCGGAATGCTGTACACTATAACAGAATGATAGGACCCCTATCGTCAAAAATACCCCAAAACATTCATATTGTGCAGGATAAAGAGTGCATAAGAATACTTGGTGCATGGATTGGCAACAAGATATCAACACATACACCATGGAACAAAATTTGCAAGGAAATAGAGGAAAGCCTGCAACGCTGGGGAAAAAGCCACCCAACTATTGAAGGAAGAAGGCTTATAGTACAGATGACAGTGGCAGCTAAGACCCAATATTTAACATTGACACAGCCAATGCCTAATGCTGTCACTGCAAAGCTGGAGAAAATGGTGCATACCTTCTTGTGGGGTGACACCCGGGCCGGAGGTGTCAACAAACAAACAATGCATTCACCTCACCAAAGAGGGGGAAAGAAACTGGTAGACATTCATGCCAGAAATGATGCCATAAAGCTCAAGACTCTGGCCACATATCTGAGCTTTGGAAAGACAAGGCCTGCCTGGTGCCTGGTGGCAGATGCACTACTATACTCCCTTAGACAAAGGAACACCAAAGCAGTTTCTGCTGAGGGTGCCATCTCACCTGCCCTTCAAACCTGGAACATTAGCATAAACAACCCTGACATGCCCACATATCTAAGGGAGATTCTAAAGGCAGGGACAAAATATGGTGTTGCTATACATACTGGCCCCTTATCACAAGAGCTCAAAGGACAGATGCCAGCATGGCACAATATATTCTCCACAAAGACTCGACTGGACAACTTGCCCCAAAGTGAATGCCTCAGAAGCACACATGGAATACAACTTCTAGCAGATGTGATCACATTCATTGACTTATTCAGTGCTGACCATCGCCCAAGAATTAACTGCAAATGCAGAACATGTAAATGGGCAAGGCAAGCTGGGTGTGGCAACCCAAACAAATGTCTAAAAGCTGCTACAAAGGTTCTAGCTGCAATACCGCCAGAATGGAACCCCACAATACAAACTCTACATAGCTTACCTCATGACTACGTAAACCTGGAAGAAGAAGACAAGCTCTTCCAACCCACACACTCCAGCTCAACAGAAATCAAAGACATATTCAGAGTCTTCACAGGAGGAAAAGCAAAACCTATGATCACCTCCTCCAATGCTGACCAAGATTGGCAACTTATTCAACCACCTCCTCTACAAAACTGGTTGACCGTCTATGCAGATGGCTCATGCCTAGAAAATGGTACAGATGAAGCAAAATGTGGCAGTGGAATATGGTTTGGACTGAATGACCCAAGGAACACTGCCCTCCGCTGCCCAGGCCCCACTCAATCCAACCAAGTGGGTGAACTATATGCCATAGCATGGTTAGCAAAAACAATTGACAAGCATGCACCACTGAGAATCAAGTCAGACTCTAAGTATGTCATAAATGGTCTAACAACAAACCTCCATGAATGGGAAGATCAGGGATGGATAGGAATCAACAATAAAGAGCTGTTTCAAGCTACAGCTACAGCATTGAGACAAAGACAGGCACCCACTGTACTCTCATGGGTAAAAGGGCATGCAGGTGAGATAGGAAATGAAGGAGCTGATGAATTGGCAAAAGAAGGAGCAAGTAAAACACTCTCAGACAATACAAATATTGAACCGGCAGAAAACACTACCCTATTAGGGGCAAAACTCTGCACCATGACACAAGCAAAGCTGTACAAAGGCATCAAGGCCTCTAAACCTGTTCTAACACGACGTAAAGCCATGATAAATGTTGAAAGAATAAAGTGTTCAGTTAGGGAACTAACAGGGCATATGTTATGGTTCGACTTTTCCTTTTCTTTCTCCTATTTATCACATGACGAACACGTAGGTATTTACGAGACGTAGCTTACGTTCTCGGCCCGTATTTATAATCACCTTAGTCAGAACCTCGCCATAGACGCATGGGCGCAGTCCATGACATCACACCTCAAGGTGATGAGCTAATCAGTCCATGGAAAGCCGACAGGCTACGGCGTGTATGTAGACATGAGGACAAAGCATGTATATAACATCGAATACCATACCCAGAGACGTTAACTCGTTCTCTTGGGATTACCACTATACTAGTGCCCTAGTCAGCGTCTTCAAACGTTTCCTCACCTCTAAGACATCCCTCTTTTCTCTTTTATAAACCAACTTACTCACTCGTCGAACTTGTAGAGCCCGCGTACTAGTTGTAGTATTGTGTCGCCCTAACAGCATACCCCACAGGACTCTGCAGTATGGACATCAATCCTTAACAAAGACATATCACGAAACATACATAGCTACTTATGGAAAACACTACATCACTCATACAAATGTGGTGAATGGTGGCAACAGATACCAGGGTATGAACATAGGGCCAACTGCCCGCAGTTGTAAGGGCAACCTCAAGATGGCCGACAGCGCAAGCCTAGCAGAGGGAGAATCCAAAGANAAGACATCCCTCTTTTCTCTTTTATAAACCAACTTACTCACTCGTCGAACTTGTAGAGCCCGCGTACTAGTTGTAGTATTGTGTCGCCCTAACAGAAGAACGAGTTCCCCATTCAACGCCCGCTCTACGACACCCAACCTACACCATTGACCAGCCGAGAACTTCTCGCTGCTCATCACAACTTGGCCAGCCGAGAACTTCTCGCTGCCCATCGCATACCCAACCAAACGAAACCTACCTTGTCACTGTTGTCCGCTCAAGTACCGGCGTGTACTAGTTTGAAGTTCAACGGTGATTGACAGGAACCTTGTATGCCCCCAACCCGCTCGCACCTCACCCGCTCACACATCTATACGGTCTTCCCGTATCTCCTCATCCCCGATCCCACTCTCAACCGCCAAAACCAGCGGACCGCCATCCAAGTTTTGAAAAGCACCCCACAGCTTTTCGAAACTATCATAATACCAATCTCACCCTCTAACCTCCGAACCCCACCCTGCCACACACCAGCACGACACTTCTTCAATGGAAATAATGTCATACTCGACGACAAGACCGATCGTCGCTCAGCCTTACGACAGGCAAAGGAGGCCGGCGCTTCTAGGGAGAGATACGACAGAAGAGGTCGGAGGACCTAGTACGTGGGCAGGAGCCCTCGATCCCACCACACCCGCCTACTCATGGCCACCTGCGGTCACCCCCAACCCAACAAATACACAAACACAAACCGAGCAGGGAAACGGTGACTTACTAGCGGCCATGAGACAAATGATGACTGACATGGAACACAGAATGGAGGCCCGGATTCAGCAAGCACTGGTCCAACCCAGCCGACCTGCCAGCGTGGCCAGTCGCGCCAGTCGTGCACTTCCCAGGCTACCCAGGGAAGCTCCCTTCCCTCCACCTCCACCCGGTCCACCAACACCGCCACCACCTCCCGCTCCCCTCGTCGAATTACCGCCCGCGCCCCAAGCCAGAAATTATGGCCCGAAAATGGCGCGACCGGAGGTGTTCGACGGAGAACGGGCAAAGTGCCGCGGATTCATCCGAAATATCGAGGTATATATCTTCGTAAATGCCTACCAGTTTCCGAATGAGGCCACCAAGGTCCTCTATCTCTTGTCCTACGTCCAGGGGAAAAAAGTGGATAACTGGAAAAATACAATGTCGACAAAAGTCCTGGAGTGGACAAGGACACATGTGCATGACGAGCAGGTCTCGAGCTTCAGAAGGATCTGTCGCAGCCTGCAGGAGGCTTTCGGAGATCCAAACCCCAGAGANAGTCACCGGATGTGGCTCGGATGCGAAGGGAGTGGTCGGAAAGGAAAGGGAAAGGAAAGGGAACGAAAGGGATGTACGTAAGAGTCCGTGGGATGAAGGAAACGAGAAAGGAACGAGGAGGAAGGGAGAGGGACAGGGGAATAGGAGAAAATAGGAGTGTCCCCTTACAGCAGTGTCATGTACCTGAATCAATGGAACATATTCTGCTGGAATGTGATAGTAATGCTGGCTCCATCATCTGGAAACTAGCACAACAAATGTGGGAATTGAAAGGTACTGAATGGCCCGAACTGTCCTGGGGAACCATACTCGGATGTGCACTAATACCCTTTAAACCACAAAATAAACGGCCAAATATGAAATCAAAAGGACTTGCACGCCTCTACAGAATAATAATCTCAGAGTCTGCCCATTTAATATGGAAGCTCAGATGCGAGAGACGCATAGAGTACGAGGATGACCCAGATAAATTCCATTCACCATTGGAGATCAAGCGATGCTGGCTTGGAACAATGAACCGCAGACTAGCTCTGGACTGCACTCTAACAAACTCCCGTAAATATGGGGAAAGAGCAATGAACAAGCACCTGGTCATAGCTACTTGGTCACACGTAATAAAAGATGAAAGTAGCCTTCCAGATGACTGGTACAAACAATCCGGGGTTTTAGTGGGTATTGGCTAGTAAAATAGCCTGAGTCCCACACTTATGAGTGCGTAAATGCATTTCCTCGGGGTGGGTTTTAAAATTTGGAATACATATTATTCCGTATAGGCTGGTTCATGTATTAACTTGGTTTTTACGTGAACCTACAAGTCCTCCACCAAAAAAAAAAAAAATCAACTCTTCCTCAAGTGCGTGTCGCGTCGCGGGCGCTAATATCCACACACTGGACCAAGCAAGACTCACGCCAGAGTGATCTTCTTCCTTCGCCCATCATCTAGCTAGATTTCGACCTATACCACACTAATCGCAATGCCACCAATTGAAAGGCTCGTGCGTCAGAGAAGTGACCTATATTTCAAGTCGCTTGCTGAGCTCGATGATTGGTCTAATACATCATCCGGGGACGACGATGCTACGCTACCTTATATTCCCCGGTCACCGCATCCAGAATATCAGTCAAGTAATCAGGGGAAGCTTCTGGTATCACTATTTCTAACCGAATTGATTCACCATCTTGGCTGATGTAGTTGGTAGATATGCCACGATTACAAGGTCGATCGAGAATCTGCTTCCTTGATAAATTCCTGAATGTAGAATCAGGGTGGCTACACCGAAACGCCATTTGCACCGTCATACACGTTCAATTTCTCGTCACGATGCGATGATTACATCTAGTAATATCGGTTCGCCGATTTACCGAGCAGTGTTAACAAGTAGGCTAGTTTTGCACATCACAGGATATCTACGCCTCCCCCTGGTTGGATCAACGCAGCGCATCGCCAGGGGGTGAAGATGCTTGGCACTATGTATGCCCTACTAGTTATTGTGTCATTCCGTTGGTTATTCTGACTTGTGTCCAGTATATTCGAAGGTGGAGGCGAAGCCGACTGCTTGAAGCTCTTAGTTGGTCGCCTCCCTACTTCGAAGACAAAGTCCGCGGGTGACCAGCCCACCTCGTTACCCGTCTCTCCTCATTATGCCCGTCTCCTCGCCGATCTCGCCAGGCGTCGTGGATTCGACGGATATTTGCTCAACTTCGAGTGCCCACTACAGGGTAGGTTTGAGCAAACGCGGGCCCTAACAGCATGGATTGGCCTCCTTCGCATGGAACTCAAGGCTAGAGTAGGCGACCATGCCGAATTTATATGGTTGGCACATGTAATGTTCGTCTCCCAACGATCTTTCTAACGCGGATTCAGGTACGACAGTGTTGTGATTACGGGGCAATTGGCCTGGCAAGATCGCTTGAACGCTTACAACCTGCCGTTCTTTCTCCCATCTACCGGTTTCTTCACGAACTACACGGTAAATTAAATTTTCATTCGTCTATATTCCGTCTAATATCAGCGTCCTGCAGTGGAGGCGTGATTACCCAACTGATACAGCGTCATTCTTTACGACCCTCGACCCATTAATACTCGCGAACGACCCCGGTTCCAATCTCCCAAAGAAGAAGGCACTGAATGACATATACATGGGCGTCGATGTATGGGGACGGGGAAGCCACGGAGGAGGTGGGTTGGGATGTTACCGAGCCATCGAGCACATCGCGCCTGAGTCACTTGGGCTCAGTGTTGCCCTCTTCGGGCAAGCATGGACTTGGGAAACCGAACAAGACAAGCCTGGGTTCACCTGGGAGCATTGGTGGGCCTACGAGCGTACTCTATGGGTCGGACCTCCGGGTGAGGAAGAAGTAAAGGTTCCTGAAGCACCCCGACGTCAAGGGGAAGATGAATGTCTCCATGGTCCGTTTGTCCCAATGAGTAACTTCTTCACCCGGAAATCTCCTCCAAATCCGGCGAAACTGGTGTTCCACACAACCTTCAGCCCCGGTGTTGGTCGAGCATGGTTTGTCAACGGGGAGAAGAAATCCAGTCAACCAACTGGTTGGACGGATATCGACAAGCAATGCTCGATTGGGGATATGGTTTGGCCAAAGCCTGAGTTTGTCTGGGAAGACGAGGAATGCATTGAACAAGTCCCCGCCGCCCTCGCTGATTTGTGCATGGAAGACGCTTGGAACGGGGGATCTTCCCTTCGACTAGCTGTGTCGACTCATGCGAGTGACGCCGATGATGCCTCATTCCGCCAAGTTTCAGTGCCTATTCAGTCCCTGAGCATTACGCCAGGAGCCATCTACCAACTTGTAGTGATCTACAAGATAGAAGAAAGCGACAGCCTAGAGCTAGATGCCTGCCTGTCCTGCAATCTCATTGGCGGCGACCGGGTCGTACAGATCACCCCCGACGATATGAGCCCAGTTGAACTCCCAGGCGGATGGATACGCCTTTCCGCTTGCATAAGTTCTGAGGCGTCCCCAAGCTCCGTTCATGACGATCTAGCCAGCGTGGGCCTCACAATTTCCATCGCAACAGAAAATCCTGCGCGAGCCGCCAAATTCTCTCTCCTCATCGGCGAGATGGCCGTGTATCCCTTCCGGCCCCCAACAGCAGCCAAGGCACCCCAAGTTCTCTGGGCTGACTACAAGCCATTGCCTGTTTCGACAGGGAAAGCTGGCCAGCTCTCATGGGAGGTCGCCGTTTCATTTGCGACTGAAAATATAACCCTGCCTTCATCTCCCGACGTTCCGATTCCGGTGTGGAACTTTGAGCCCGCAAAGGCCTGGAAGCCCTCGTTCTTGTATTTCAACATATACATGCAAGAGCCCATCCAACCTGGTGGTAATAATTTCGCGTCCCCAGAGTCGGCGAAATGGATAGGAACCTCGGGATGGGACGGGAAGAGGGATACGTTTCTCATAGACATTGTCGATTTGCCCGTCGCTGCGGAGGCGAGCACAGCCCGACTAGTTAGATTCTACGTCCAAGGAGTGACTGACCATGGGGAAGCCCTCCCCTGGGATGCATGTGTCTATGTTGAAACGACAATATGATCATCTATGATCAGCGACGGACAGCATGTTCATGTTCCTTCTCACCGTGTATGTGAATGTAGTAGTTCCAAGACTCTTTACAGCAAAAACCAACCGACAAGCCACGCAGAGCGAGCTGTAATTGTCCGCAGACCAACAAGCATCATATCCCGAAGCAGAATCAGCTCGTCGTGCAGACAAAGTACACCTTGAATAAAGGGCATAGCACTTAATTCGGATGGGGGTGCATCCCACACGGTTCTAGTACATGAAGGACATTTAGTGAGTGGGCAGAGTGAGCAATTGAAGTAACCGTTACCAAAGATTTCAGGCGCCCGGTGTTAGCTTCTGGAGGCTTTCAGGGGCTTCTGTAGGCAAAAGATTTTCGTCAAGCAGCGAGAGGCGAAGACCAACGCTAATGCATAATGAACATAAACAAACTACCTGCTAGTGCTGAAGACGTAGCATTATGAATAAGCAAGACATATACGACACTTGTACACTGAAGGCGTGTAATATGGATAGGATCGTTTCTTATTCATTACCGTCGGCAACTGGCCGGAAGGATTCCTAGGTTCTGATAATTTGAAATCTTTTTTGATATAGACTCTGTTGCTATCCTTGCCAAGCACATTCATCAGCAGGTGTCAGTAACAGTAATTGGGCAGTTCTGATGGGAGGCAGTCTTCAGTCGGTGCTAGGGGCTAACAGGGGACAACACTAGGGCATGGCTTTCCGCGTTGTTTTCGTGTATGCTGTTGTGAAGCATCCGACTTGAAGATGGACGAGCCTACAGTCAAACAAGAGTACGTAGCACATCAAGTAATGTCTTTCAGGAAGTAATTCGAGAGGCTGATGGCAGGGTGAGTAGGTGGTCAGAACGATCGTGAAGCAAGTCCCTAAGTTTGCTCCGGTGTAGCAACCTGTGAATGCTGTTAGCGAAAGGTCATGTAGGTAGTTATATAACATTAACATACATGCTGACCACAGATATAACATAAACTGTCAATAGCGTCAGTTTGAGACAATGTTCTGCGTGGCAAGTTCTGCCACTGGCAACTCACGTTGGCCGCTGACAAGAAGTGGGATCATACTGGGACAATGGTGAGTGAACAGTTATTGAGAAGACAAAATCACGTACAATGCGGTAGTTTGTGAGATTGAAACTAGCTACAAAAAAGAGCGAGGGTTCAATGTGGATACCATATAGGAGTAGGACACTTGCTTACCAGCGCGACGGTCAACACGGCAGCTGCGCTGAACCAGGCATAGTTAAGTGGTACTCAACATTTATCTAACAGGTAACTTACGTTGTAGCAATTGCCTGGTGGATGGAGTATTTCATCAACTTCCCTATTACGGCATCTGTCCTGTTACAGCAAGTTCAATCACCTATGTCGAGTGCGAAGTGAGGGTTTCACCTGCTGATGCCCGAACGTGAGCTTTGGAGCGTATAACATAACCCGATACTGCTGAGTATGTCTGCTAAAGCCGTTGTCCCGGTCTGTACACTCATGAATCTCTGAGTGTATATCATTAGCAAACAGATTGTCTATCTGATGGCTGTGCCACAAACCACACTCGACCAAAACAGATTGATACCATCCAGATTCGCCCTATCAAACACCTCAGTGAATACTCTATGTCACATAATAAACAAACGAACTCTGTTATCACTTGAGCTTGTGTGCGCCCGTATGTTAGCGTATCTCACGAAGTTCATGCTTAGCACACACCAAGTGCAACACCTTTTGGGGATATTAGTAGGTCAAAAAGCGTGGTGTTGCTCAATCTACTCACCGAACTGGGTAAGCGCAAGTATGACCTAGTGTATTCAGCGAGGACACATAAAAATATGTGCAATACGGACTTACGATTGGACCAGCGTATAACCAGCGCGAGCTGGAAACTGAGCAATGGGATGTGAGCCATTTGAGACTAGCAGAGTATTGTTGTCGTACCGATCCATATCCGGGACGCGAAGAAGCTACCCAAAAGTCGTCAATCATAGTTTGAGACGACAATTCAAGCAGCCGAGTCTAACGTACAGTTGGGCGATAAAGGCCATTAGAGACTATTCAAAATCAAAGTGACAAGATCAATAGGAAATGGCATGAATCGTACCACGCCCAAAATCTTAGATTACAGATTTTGGATCAGATGAGTCGAAGATAATAAGAGAGGACTCACTATTCCACCCCTGAGGTAAAAAATAGCGACTGTTAACAACATGAGACACGAGACACAGAAGATGAGACTGACATTGACTCGACGTTGAGTGTCTGACTGGGTTTGAAAGGGTCCACTATTTTGTGATATATCCCAAAAGACAGGATCACTATTTCAGCAGTGGCAAGGATACTAACGGAGGGATGTCAACTCTTTGTCCGAGGTTACATACAGCACCGTACCCTAGAGAAGCGACCTATGCGAGACATTAGCCAGCGTCATGAGTTTCAGTTTGACTGAGATCGCGTACAGTGGACTTCACAAAGACAGGATCGTTCGGACGTGTCGGGGACAAAAAATAAAGACCGATTAATAGCTTGGATGGTGTCAATCGCTACCTCGGGGTGCAATGGATATATGACTCACCAGTGACACCCCGTAAAGCCTGCAGGACCAGTCACGAAAGTAAGTCAGCAACATGGGTAATACTTGTTGAACTGGTCACATTGCGGTGAGGAGAAAGGCTGTTGATAAACACGCAATCGCCGTTCTGAACAGTTGATCCTCAGAGGTGGCCATAGCTGATAGAGCAGACTTGTCTGTCGGGCAGGAAAGTATGAAGATAATAGAGTGAGTAAGTGTGAGAGTTTAAGGTTGCGGCGTAACGCAGTGTAACTCCCACAATCAGAAATCCCATAGTGATCATTGATGGAAAGATCCAATATTTGATCGAGTTTTAGGCTACCGGTTAGTAGCGACTAGGGCGCGGCTCTCCAGTGCATCTCTCCCAATACACGGAGGGAGCAATCATCTGAAAGTCCTGTAGCTTGTCGGATATAGAAATTCATTTTGGAGGTGAGCGGTTGAAGGTAGTAGGTGCTGTACCACGTGTTTCAATTTCCTTGTTTGTCATATACCAGTCCTCACGCCCCCTTAGGGGTCCCCCCTACGCCCCTTTCGGATACTCGGACCTTCGGAGTCCCTCGGGCTCCGCCCTCGAGG
>CM033829.1:1355805-1402477 GCA_019677325.2 Pleurotus cornucopiae | reverse complement strand
GCTCCGCTCGTCCGCGCGTCCGCGCTCCCGCGCTCCCCCGCGCTCCTTCGCCCCTTACGGACGAGTTAGGAGGCCCCTTGACACGGTCCTTAACATTGTTACGGGTCCGAAATGAAATGAAGGACTTGTTTTTATCCGGGTTTGAATGTGGGCGCCTAATTAAACGGGTGGGGAATTGTTTAGTCCCCGGTTCTTCTTTAATTTAATTTATTCTTCTTTGGGCAATTCGTTGTTCTCTCTCTCATGCTTAGCAACCTGTCGCCGTTCTTTCTCTGTTGCTCATGCCAGCTCGCTTCGGCATCCTCAGGCCTCAGGGATCTGCAATCACAGCCCTAACTCACTGGGGAGCTGAAGCGCTTGTAGCGTCATCTCTCAACTAGGATTGCCATCCGTCGAAGCATTGGTTTTGATGGGTATTGAAAGACCGGGATTCGGTTTTGCGTATGTAGAGCCAGCAATGGTGCATGGAGAGCACAGAGGTCTCAGGTGAGTTGAGTATTCCCAATCATTTGTTTGAAAGACGACAGTAAGATCTGATGGTACATAAGGACCTGAGCACCAGTGTTGCGCCCCTCCGCACCCCTCCAATCGTGCCTCGAGGGCATACTACCCAGCACTGCCAATAGGAGGTGAGTGGGTGAGTAGTTCAAGTCTCAGGTGAGTATTGGTAGGACTTACTTCCCTGATGACATTGCCAATCTTCAACAGCAGCGTGTCCTTTGTTGGTGTCGCGGCAAAGACAGAGGAAAATGACCACAGCAAAGGAGCGAACAAAGGAGCAAGGCAAGTGGATTTCGCGCCCACTCGTATAGAAGGTTTAATGAAAATTATGCGAAGGAGATAGAATGGCGGAACCCACGCCGATTCCATCTGTCGCGACCAAGCCTACGGACGACTGTGGAAGCACTGCTGACGCGCATCAAGTCCATGGCCACCGCAAGACAGACCCAGCCATGGCAGCAAGCAGAAGGAGTGCTGAGGTACACGAGACAACTCCAAACGACATGTCCACGTCCACTCGCCCAACGAAATTGTGGAAGTACCGCTGGACGCGCCACAACTCCACGGCCTCAACAGCGCAATCAGCATCCCTGGGCGGACATATGTATGTGGAACATTCGTGGGGACTATATAACACAAGTGAGACAAAGACGGAGCGGGCAATACAAAATGGGGGAACGAAGCGAAATGGCATGAAACGAGGGGAGACGGCGTGAGTACGGATAAGCGAAAAAAGGAAATCAGGGGAGGCAGAACGGAAGAGTCGGTCTCCATCCACGTACCCTGTATTCTGCGATGAGTTGTGATGCGTGCTGACTCTCGCGTCTAGTGTCGAACGTCCGGTGGACGGTGGGCGTACTCTGCCACGTAGACCCAGTTCGGCCCCACGTTTGAAACAAGAAAGAAACAAGGGATGAAAAACACAACAAAGACGGAAACGTGATGGCAAGATCGAAAGCTCCATCGTGATAAAGTGACGAGTTACCACAAACCACTGACGTCAAACGACCAACCCATTCACCCACACCCACGTCTACGTATTCGCCAAGAACAAAATGACTCGAAGGAAAAATCAGACGTGAGACGATCCATGAGATAACACGCAGACAGGGAAACAGGAATCGCTTGTGATCAGCCTTGCACCTGCGCACGTCGACTCCCCATTCCCGATTGTGGGAAAACAACAGCGATGCAACGAAGCGAAAGGAGACGATGAAAGAGAGCAAAGATGGTACGTACATTGTCCATTTTGATGAGCTAGCATTGATATCCATTGTAGATGGCGTCAAGGTGCTCGTGTCAGCAGTGGCATTGAGACTTGTGTGATCCCCGTAGGCGAACACGGTAGGTTGCACTAATGATGGTGTATCAGCATTAGATAGTTCAAAATAAAATGGTTTGATAGTTGGTGGGATTTCCAAATCTGTGCCAAATTAGTGGAGAAGATCAAGGAAAGTAATGATCCTGCAAGGCTCTGACAATTTAAGATTAGTCACACGTTCAGTCCACGTCTAGCGGGAACTCACTCGCGACGGTGACATCAATTCACTCAAATTCCCATCATTCGGACTGGGTCCGTCATTGTCATTTGTCGGGATCGGGGTCACTCAGTCCACAGGGACGCCTTCGAGCCACTCGGTACTCCGTCCCTCAAATCTATGCCTGTGTCACTATTTCTATTAATCTCGYGCCCGCCCTAGATCTGACTTCCATCGGCATTCCTGCCAATCTCTCTGTAACCCCAGCCGCTTCATAGACGAACTGTAGGGGAAATACCCAATCAGTTCGACTCGCAGTGCGYGCGCCATTTACTCACRCAGATGCTGTGTTCTTTGCCGACGTTCAGGTGCTAAGGCCCCKCGACAGTGAACGAGTTTCCTACTTCTTGTATGAGGATGTAGTGATTCCRAGTCCAGCCTCAAACACACATTCATATGGCCRTACAAACTACTGGACTGGATATCTACTGCAAAAACGTGATTGTCAATGGCAGAATGAAAGGCCACCAGAACAGAAGAGATGGGAAATGAACGATGAATGAACGATGAAGCTTTGAAGGGATGACTAGAACTAACACTGGCTTGATCACCCACTAACAGACCAACGAACACGAACTACTACCACCGCCGTAGTACCATCTCCTGACCTTCCGTGTCACAGCTTACAGCAAGCAAGGCAGGTGTTTCTCATACTGTTGGGTCCTGCRTAGCAAAGCTGCTATGATCCAAGAAATGGGCAGCACAATAGGTATTTTACTATCAGATCTCCTCATGTAGCATCAGCTGCATCATTAGAAGTTGTGTGTACTGTACATGTAATATGCAGTATCAATTTATTCTCAACTCAAGCTGGACCCGTACATGCCACGCTGGAGGTGGTGGCCCACACCCACAAGTATGATGTTCCCTTTTCGAATGACAGGATACAAGTCACAAGGCTTGAGCTTCAGCTTCATCGATCATGGGGACCCTATTTAATCAATTTACTACCAGGTTCAACAAATATGTGTCTCAATGAACTTCAATCATACTTGCAATAAAGATTGCTACAATGGTCATTGGTGGAACTATACATCTGCTAACGCCAACATATTACTATCAAGCCTCCGATCCATCCTCAAAGTGGATTCGCTAGAGTGACCTCAGTCAAAAAGCTGATCGCTTCCATTCTGAAAGTATCTTGAGTGATAGTGACAGGGAAGAGAAGGTTGTCGTTGAATGTCACTAGGTTCGGGGACGACGTTGTGTACTTGGGCCAGTTGATTCCACGGCCTTCGCCATTGGGATCGAGCTTGTTCACGAAGTTGATCAGGTAGTCCTCCATCTCCCCGCCGAAGTATACATTGAGAATATCAGAAAAGTGGAACTGCAAAAAGGAGCCGGGTTAGACACTTCTCAATTCAAGAGGGAGGAGAACGTACAGAGCCTAGAAGCGGGATCCCCTTGAGTCGCTTGCTGACTGGAAACGAAGATTAGAATACGGTCCAATGCCATGAATGACATTATCATACGGAAAGACCATGTGCTCTGTTTTCCGGAGCGTTGTTCGAGGAAGAACCGACGCGGCGCTTGGAATACAGCATCCCCTTGGAAAGCAGCGAGCCTCTTGAACTGTGGGGACAGTACGTTCAGAATTCCAGTACCGAACGGCGAGCCTTTGGTGATATCTGATGGGTATAGGTTCATTATTTGATCCAATTCGGCGTCTGTTGACTGGGGCATATAAAATGACTTGATGTACGTCCGGAACTGAGCGTTGGTGCTAAACAGCCCGTCTGCATTAGCAATAGTCCCCGTGATGTGTGGAGATACCATACGTGACATTGAGATTTGCTAAGGAGAACAACGTTCCTTCGTCGTCACAATCGCCGGTTATAAATGGTACATTCGCGACTTTGCCGTCTTGTACAAGTTTTTGAGGGTTATCTGTGAGGAAAACCCCGTCGGCTCTGGGAATCCATGCAAGCGCCAGTGACTGAGATAATACATTAGTTGTGGAGCTCTGTTCGACTGTAGCACGGAACTTGCCTGGTAATCAAATATGAATGGGGTGTGATCAACCGCGGTCTTCAAAGTCGCATACGGAACGGATCGCAAGCAAGCTAAGGTGTCGGATGCAGTCGAACAGCCCGTCTCGGCTGCAATAGCGTCGTAGTACACTTGTCCGTGAGTAATGTCTCCCACAGGAATTGGGGACCCAGATTGCATGAAAGCGCCGCGGAAGAGACCCTCGTGGTTCCCGTCGTTTGCTACCATATGGAGGGCCGCGGATATGGCACCGGCACTCTCTCCCCAACTTTAAACATATTGCGTTAGCGTAAAGAAGCAGCGTGAATAGACGCATGTGCTTACATGGTGACTTTCGTGGGATCGCCCCCAAAGCTGGATGTAAAGTCAATTAATCACCTGTACACCCACACAGACAGAATTTCTCACCTGCTGATGTACTTCTGAATCCATCGGAGTGCTTCACGTTCTACGATCAATGCGTTAGGGACTAGGGGTAACGCAAGGGAGTAATACTCACGGTCTTGGAGCCCGAGATTCCCAAGGCCTGCGTCTTTGACTTCCTGGCTTGCCAGAAAGCCGAACGCTTAGTGAGGTCAGAATAATCAGCATATGTTTGGACCAGGCGCGAAGACCTCTCACCGTTTAATCTAAATTAAGTACGTGGTGTCAGAACTGGTAGAACAAATATAGTGATACGTAACATCATACCTGTAGTTCATGCTCACGTAAATGACCGGTTCGCCAAGCTGAATAGACCTCTCTACAATGGGACCACCGTCATACCTGAACGGCGGGATGAATATGACGAGAACCTATAGATTCGGGGAATCTGGCTTACATATTTGGGCTACCCAGTTCGAAGCCGCCTGCATAACAATCGGTTATAAGATATAATGGAGGGTCACCAACAAATTGTTCATACCGCCAAAGATCCACTACACGTTTCGCATTAGATTTTCCCTTAGGCATGAAAAAGATCGAAACGTACGACAGCCACAGGAAGCTTGGATGTCGGCGTTGCGGTCGAGGGTACTATGACGTTGATCGAGAGACCTGCCGAGGAGAATGCCATTCAGGTTACATCTGCTACTGGGCAACACGGAACTCACAATCTTCACTGTCGGGGAAGATGGCCTTATACGCAGTGTTGGCAATCAAGTCGACGATGTCGCTAGGTAGGCCTTCGGGCAAGGGAAGGTGCGCGCTTTGCTGAGGGCACGAAGGGCCGGATGCTGTTGCCTGCACTGTTCCAGTATACGGTGGAATTGGCTCTGGCAGTCTGAACCTCCGATCTCCCGTTCTGTAACGCGTCAATGAGTATTGCGCATCGACTAAAGATGAAGGAGGGGCTACTTACGGCGGTTGCGCATAAGGAATACCGAGAAATTTGGTTACTTTTCCGGTGGAAGTCCCGGTGAAAGTCGCAGAGTCGAGGATGACGTTGTTAGCCCTCGGGAGAGGGTTTGCAGCGGTTTGAACAATGAAGAGCGCAAGGACGACCTGGAGAACAGAGAACATGGCAATGGAAACCAGGAGGTTGAGTTTCCAGACCCAGTAGCGTCCTCATTATATATCTTTCAGTTGTTTCGAAAAGGAAATATAAAGACTGGCGCTAGTTATTTTCTGAAAACCATCTAGTCGCCACAGGTGACATATTCGGTGGGATTGTCGAGCTGTGGACCGCATGGTGTACAGGGCATGTTACCGACATTGTTGGCGTAGGCAAGCTGGTTCCCTGGATGATTCCGGGGTAATGCGGGGGCTTCTTGTCTTCGTTCAATAATCGTGCATCGGTTGCCACAGGGTTGGATGTTTCCTGGTAGCAGGGCGGACGAAGATCTGACGGATCTGTGAATTTCACATGTCAGTGTACCATATTTTCGCCGGGAGCGAAGTTACATCGTAAGTAGTTGAGTAAAGGTTGACCTTGTCAGTTGACACTCAGAACTCTTCCTATTTCCGTCGATCTGCAAAAGCAATACTAACTCTTCGACGAGTCGATTATAGACACTCGTAACAACATGTCGCAGAAGATGCGTACCTTGGCTTCTTGAAAATTGTGTTTAGTTGCCGCTGGAAGCCCTAGGTATGGAAGTATAAGAAAAAGATGTTGATCAGTGCGGAGCCACCCTGAATGGGTTCCATGTGGACGCGCCTCACGTGCGGCTTAGATATAGGGAGAACATATCAACTTGGCAGCATCTTTACTGACACGTAGACTATATTTTGCGGAATACATGGCGCGCCGGGGAGTAATTTTGAGTAGGCTCGTGTTAAAGCCAATGACAGAGACGGCGAAAGCATAGCGCCGTTCTTCTTTCGTTTGGATTGTGGGACCAAGACGGGTCATATGGCCGCCTCCTTGAGTGGGAAGTTTTCCCTGTCGCCGCTTCGAGCCTCAATTGGTAGCATTGATTTGAATCTAAACCTCATTATGCTCAACCATTATATTGGCTGATATAAGCCGAACCAGGATGGCCCACGCTGTGGATCGCGGCGAAGGCTGTGAGCTACGTAGATGGGAAGGTTTCACCATCCGGGTACATCGCCAGTTCCGCCGAAACCAATTGATAGACAGGTATGTGGCCATTGCTGCAAACAGTAGGGAAGTTACACGGATATTCGTTCCATGTTCGAGGCCGGGACGCGAAGAAGAGAACCCATCGTTAATAGTTTGGATCACGAAGCAAGCTCCTCTATTCAATGTGCAGTTGCGCAATGGTCCGAGACTGCAATGGACTACGTTTCAGGCCCGTAATATTTTATACGATATGTTTTGATATCCTCATTTCTCTCAGCGTTCAAGTTAATCTTGATCCAGACCAAAACCTCGAAGAGGTGAGGCTTAATTTTTACGCTAACGGTCTGTGCTTCAAAGAGAACACACAATTCTACCAAAGTTTCATCGCCGCCTCTCTATGATTTGTATTCCAGAAACCTGTGAGTCATCTACTTGAAGCAAGATAAGGGATCGTAATGATGGCCAGACATCCAGGCAAGCGGTGCTTTAGAGAAGTTGCTCAGTCCATGTCACCGAGCGGTCCGTGGAGGGGCCGCTTGTTACGCAAAGTCCAACGTGATACAGCGTTGTGACCAAGGCTGAGAATAAGAAGGCATAGAGAACTCTGTGGAATTCATGGTTGAAGATATGTGAATGTTGGGTACTTAAGCGACGGGACCCCAGATTTCAGTCATCCAAAGTGCATCTGATTGCTTACGAGGAGATGGACTATCGCTTTGTCTTGGTTTTCGTATTTGCGCCTACAATAGTGGTCGTGGGGCAACAAGTATCTCAGCCTTTCCGCACCCAGACTGCAATCGTGACCAGTGCCACTCAAGACGCGCCTTTGACGACGACTATACACAGTGCTATTCCTACGGTCATCCCGCAGGCAGGCGCCATCTTTCCGCCTGTGGGATCCATCCCTCAAGATTTCTCTCCCAGAGGGTTGCAAGAGCTGTGGAATATAGTAAGCCTCCTTGCCTTGACGTAGGATAGCTTGTTGAATTTATTCGTGCTTTAGGTCGGTCCAGTCAAAGACCCACCCTTTACTACGACACCAGTCCCCAGAACACCGGTTGCACTTCCTTCCAGCCCACCCGCGCTTTATCCTGACTGGTTTACTCCGAGGCCGAGCAAAATCTTCCCAGATTTAAAACTTCCGAAAGGGTTCAAATTCGGGGTGGCGACGGCTTCTTACCAAGTTGAAGGAGCAGCCAAAAGTGATGGGAAAGGACCTTCAATGTGGGACTGGGCTAGTAGGCAGCCAGGTGCCGTTTCAGACGGTTCCAACGGTAGGTTGAATGATTGCGTGTTCCGCAAGTGAAGGTTCTGACGCTCATCGATTCCAGCTGATGTTGTTGATCTTCATTACTTCATGTACAAAGAGGATATTGCACGTATCGCCGCACTCGGTGTCAACGCCCATTCCTTTTCGTATGTCCCTCAAACACCCAAATCCCGGTTAGCGCTTCATTGACCTTGCCCGATAGACTCTCTTGGGCCCGTGTATTTCCTTTCGGGACAGCCGGTTCACCTTTGAACGAAGTTGCACTAAAACACTACTCTGATGGTACGTCGCGTCGACCTTGGTTATCCTTGTGTGAAAATGACCTTTTCGTTGGAAGTGGTTGACTATCACCTCACGTCCGGAGTTGAGCCCGTGGTCACACTCTGTCAGTTGTAAATAATTATGATTCGCCCTCCCCCTCTTGCTGACTTTGCGACCGTATGTGTATAGTTCATTGGGATACACCGCTGGCATTAGTGGCGTACTATGGAGGCTTCACTTCCTCGAAGATTATTGATGACTTCGTACAGTGCGGTGGTTCACCTCATTGATAATGTGTCTCTGTCTCACATAGTTCAATCATGCAGTTACGCGACCACCATCTTCCGTGCATTCAATGGGCGAGTAAAAACTTGGTAGGGTCTCGATAATTCCTATCACAGACAGACAGTAACTTATATTGTCAGGTACACTTTCAACGAGCCAAACGTCTATTGTGGGCAAATTGCGTCGTACCCATTCGGTCAGATCTCAATGACGATACCCGCATGCTTTGTGTTAACTATCTTTATTTAGATATAGCATTTGCACCCGGTATCAATAAGACAACCGCACCGTACCACTGCGCGTATAATTTATGTAGGTACGGTCATTCGTTTGAAACCCGTTCACGGACCCCTGCTTCTAGTGAAAGCCCACGCCGCCGCTGTCAAGGGTAAGCATTCATATTCATGCGCTGCACGTCATTAACCTTGTACGTCGACTAGTGTTCCGTAACATGAAAATCAAGGGAGAGATAGCCTTCAAGAACGACGACTTCGTGTGAGCAAATCGCCCGTGGAACATGTACTCATGTTCCCTAACTTTATACCCGACAGGGGGATGCCATGGAGGGCTAACTCTACCGCAGACCGCGAAGCGGTAGAACGCCATGTCGCCTTCGGAATTGGCAAATTCTCCGACCCCGTTTATACTACGGGAGACTGGCCTGAGGCTTTGAAAGATATTCTCCCACCTGCTATTCTGCCTCGCTTCACGAAGAAGGAACAGGGGGATATACTAGGTGCGCCCCAAGTCCTCGTTCCTTCTACTGTACTACAAAAAGCTGGTCGAATATAGGGACTGCCGATTTCTTCGCCATCGATGCGTATCGCACGCAATGGGTCTCTGCACCTTCCGATGGCATAGAAGCCTGCATTGACGACATTTCTCATCCTCTATGGCCAGCTTGTAATCAAGTCGTATTGTTTGATTCCGAAGCTGGCTGGGCTGCAGGACCGTCGCCTGACCCTCTGAGCGGTTGGTTACAAGCTACACCAAACTTCCTGAGAGACTCGTTGAAAGAGCTTCAAAGAAGATGGCCAACGAAGAAGATGGTGGGCTCTGATCAATCGTTCCGACGCTACTTATGACTTCGAACCGTGTAGTATATCGCCGAGTTTGGATTTGTCGAACCCTTCGAGAACGAACGGCAAGAGTTGTTTCAAATCACTGAAGATGTAACTCGGACAAGTTGGTAAAATTTTGATTTCTCCTTGCCTGTAGCTGATGTACGCCGCGACACACAGATTACTTTATGACATACCTCGGGGAGGTTCTTTTAGCTATTCACGAGGATAAACTACCTCTCGCGGGGACATTTGCATGGGGTAACACATTGTCGTTTCCTCTGTCCCTTATGTTAACGTTGTACAGCTATGCTCGATAACGCTGAGTGGGGCAGCGGACTAAGTGCAAGGTACGGTCAAAGGTTCCACTCCTGTTCACTCGTTCACATATTATCCCAGATTCGGCATCCAGTATGTCAACTATAGTTCCCCACTCCTTGAGCGCGTATACAAACGTTCTGCGATGCAAATGTGTGAGCACTGTCTTCGCACCCGCCTCTTATGTTTCCCGGAACACCGACTGTGATTTGTGCCAACAGCCGAATTCTTTCAAGTACATCTTGATGGGTAGTTTGGCATAAGTGTAGTCTATGAGGGACGTTATACATGTACAACAGAGTCTACGAAATAAATATCAAATCATAAAGTAGGCCATTAAGCTATACGTTTTGCGCTTTTATGTATGATGATAGAACACATAAACTAACTCTCATAATCACTGACCGTTCTTTATCGCGGTCGTCATTTTCGAGATGGAAACGAAGGCCTCCAGTAAAGCGGGTACAACAAAAGGCTCCTTCTGTTCCCTGATCACATCTGCCAATATCCCCTCCACTTCTGAACGCTTTCTTCCTTCGTCTACTAACGCAGATTCCACGGACTCCAATCGGGCCTCCGTGTTCACTAGGCGATCTTGAACCTCGACACGATTCCTCCGCTCATCAATCAAAGCTTGCTGAGTCGAGCTCAATTGATCTTCCAGCCCTGAATTCAATCAATACATCAGCCCCCAGATACGGTACTTACTGAGAGTAACATACTATGAGTCGATGCGTTTAATCTGGACATGGATTTCTCCACTTCGGCGAGGTTCTCGGTATACGCTTTCTCCTTTTCCTCTGCTGCCGCGAGTGCCCTTCGCAACTCCTCAAGGCTGCGCTCCGTCAGACTTAACTTCGACGATGACGCCTCTTCCGACGCCTTAACTTCAGCTAGTCGCTGGATAAGCGCCTTCTCTTGGGCCGTCGCGACAGACAGTTGCCTCTGCATTTCCACAAGTCTCTCACTCAGTTTTGATGTCGAAGCTTCTTCTGACTTCTTGACCTCGTTGAGTCGTTGAACGAACGCCTTCTCCTTCTCCGCTGCAGCCTTCTGCACTTCCGCGAGCTTCTGGTCTTTCAAACTAAGTTCGCGAAAGAACTGTCCACGAAGGGAAACTGCCGCAGATTGCTACAGAGGCTTGTTAAACATTAGACGGACTCAAGGATATCAACCTCTTACCGCCTGTGGCTGAGCAGAACCTGGGCTACTTGGGACAAGGGTCTCATTATTTATCACCTCCCCCTTCGCGGGCAAAACATCAGAATTGTCTGATGCATTACTCGAGGACTGAAAAGGTGACTCGGCTTGAGGAATGGATTCCGTTGAGGGTGATGCTAACGGCCGGGCGCCTGCGTCGCTTGATAGGGGTATCTTGGTGGGGAGTGGGAATTTCTCCAACTGAAGGGCCGGGTTATGTGTACCCCTTTGGTCAGGAGGGTGGACAGGTAACGACTGAATCTTGCCGTTGTGTGTTGCTCTACTGTCTGCTGGAACTACTGTAGGTGCCTTGGGAAAAGGCGCAATCCCGGTCATACCCTTTGGATCAATCTAAGATATAGAAATCAGGCAAAGGTATTGTGAGGGAAATATCCGAGCCGCCTTACGCCAGGAATGGTTTGTTCAGATATCGGGACTGCCGGTAACGCTACGGTAGGCTGTTGCGGTATCGCCTGAGGCTGACTCTGGTGTGGCTTCTGGGTTAACGCACGGTGAGCTTGCGCTGAAGCGTACGGATGCTGGCGGGGCTTCTCGGCATGGCGTTGTCCATGGCTTAGTAACTCTCTATGAAGAGGAAAGATCAATGCAGACATAAGTAGCAAAGATTATCCCACCTTTCCTGATAATGGATGCTCTCGCTGTAAACATGAAGTTAGCCGTAATGTAAGCGCTGAACATGCCGAAATCATACATTTGCAGTTGATCGAGTGCGCGAACTGCCCCCGTGAGGGCGCGATCTCTTGTTTTGTCAACCAGGTTCCTGTGTAGAGGCTGTAATGATGAAATGAGCGCCTAGATCGAAAAAGAGCAACACGGCCTACTCCTCCTCTGGGAACTTTCGGCCACAGCAATTTTATCGTAAAAGGCTGTTGGGCGTCGATGATGATGTTGCCCTTTTGAGGGCAAGGAAGCCCCAGTTGTGGCATATGCTTTTGGACTAGTTCTTGCGCAGAGCTCTGTACTAGATGAGCCATATGCCTGAGATATACAACAATTACAGTGGCTTCGATAGAGGACATGGTGCTGAGAGGAGACCAACGCGTGCGGAGCCGGTAGCCATCTCCGGTCAGGGATAATTAGGGGCTGAGAGGAACAGTACTACTTGTATCCTACAAGTCAGGAACATCGCTGCTTTCAAGGAAGCCTCCGTGGTACTGACTTAGCGAGGGAATTTGAACGAAATGGCACGGGGCTAGTCCCCTTTTCCACAAATATTTGCCAGTTTCTCCTCAGCTCGAATACGCCTCCTTCTCTCCTGACTCAACGCCTGCTCAAGATGTTCCAAGCGTTCCTCCAACCCTACATTTGTAGAACGTGAGTTGCATGTTGCTTAATGATTGTAAAGGAGTCGTACTTTGGACCAACACCTCATTCGGATTAGTTGAACTACCAGTAACCTGAGGCGCATTCAGCCTCGACCGCGACAATGTCCTAGAAAGATCTTTCTGCAATTCTAAAAGTCTCTGGCTTTTCAGAGCGATACCGTGAAGCGCGTTTCCACTGCTGCAATGGGTGTCACAAGATGGGAGTGCTTAGAACCCAACCATAAACAAGAAGCTTCATTTTCGAGTCTGATCTTACCGTTGAAGAGGGAATGGCATCGGCTAATTTCATCGGTGCTTTCAACTTCCTACGAGGTGGACTTGAGGTGCTCATATATGTGGCGGGTGGGACGGGATTCAGAAGTTTGTCCTAGACGCCCTATTTGTATCAATGTCGTTCAAACTAAGCGTGAAACTAAGACACTTGCCTTTGCAGAAGGTGTAACTGTCGGGATTGTGGATACAGTCTAAACAAGGGACATCGAGGGTAAGAACGATTTGATATGAGTAAATTGTACTTACATGCTTCACGCATTCGAGTCCGGAACGAGCATTCCCTTTAGGCGACGCTATTGGTTCCGTGTGCGAAATATATGGGTGATGTCGGTTTGACCTCCGAGCTGTAGTGCGAGTTCCCCATGCTCGAGTATTTCCCTGCAGAAATCAAGCGCGGGCTCAAACATGTCTGAGAGTTGGCTTGCCTTTCATCATAATCTATGTATGAACTATGGGCACATGAATCAGTACCACCATCTAGTGATCATGGCGAGGCGTACATTCCGAGTGTATCAAGCAGATCTGACTTGATGGCGGAAGGTCGCGTCTTGTTCCTTAAATTGAGGTGCAAAGACTGCAGATCCAAAGTTAGGATACCCTGAGCAATTAGTATATCGGCGTAACTTACGCTCCCTCTTTGTAGCGTCGGCCAAACTAACTGCACCGTTTGAGGGGGGGAGACCTAGACGAGTCAGGTCATGACGAGCTCGACCAGGGTCATGCAAACTTTCGCTATAAACGACGGTGAGTGCAGCTTCAACGAAAGTCTGTCCCATAGAGGCGGAAGGGGTGGTTGAACCTGCAATGAAGTTCGCTTTAGGAGCGTCGTTCATAGATAGGAGTGAATAGGAGTCATGTCGTTAATTTGAGTTCTGCTCGGAAGAGCCTGCCGTCGACGATGAGTAGCCTCAGTTTACTGAATCCTAGCACGCTAAACACGGAACAATCAACGCAGCCGATTTGTTTTGCGGCGGGTCACTCAACATCTCTCATTGCATACTTGTAGGTTCAAGCTCGCCATGGGAAACAAACACCCACACCTCTCAACTTAGAGAGTGGAAATCTGGCCAAGGTAATCTTGAATACAAATATTTCCAATCCGCGATACCCTCGCCACGACCTGGTTCGTAGAGAGGGCACAAAGTTGCCTTGCGCATGCTCTTAAATTGTGGCTTCCTGCCCTAACAGTGCGAGGTCGAGAACCGGGTCCGGACTCACGTTACGAACTTGTACCTGCATGAGACTTAGGTAGTTATGTCCTGTAAAACGAGCAAGCCTCCATGATGCCCTCCACCACCATAATGCACCCGACCCAAGCGGGAGCAGGACAGTTCTCCAAACGCTGCGAGCGAGCCGGTAGCCGCCGCTTTCTCGTATGGGAAAAAGACGCCTATGTGCTGTCAAGAGCGATACTGGCGAGCCCAGTAATGCGCAAGGTCTGCTTGATGCTCAGGATCATTACTAGGCTGCTAGATTCGTCAATAGCTGCGCCAATCGAGCAAGGCGGCGAGTCTTTTCCTCCTCCAAAAAAAAAAAGATGACCACCTTGTGGTTGGGATCAGCGCGATGCTCACCCAAGTATACGCGGGGTATACGCGCCTGTAGAAGTGCGCCCCAACTTCAAGCGAGGTTGACCAAAACATAAATCATTAGAGGACTTGTAACTTGATCATCAAAAGCAGTTGACCGTCGCGCGACTAGCGGTTAGAAGGATAGTCGTTGGCTGGCGCCCTCAGAGTCAAATTCTCATTCGAACTCGCCATTCCAAATTGAAATGGGCTACCAACCTTAGCTACTATTTCCCGATTTGGAAATACGGCGGGATCGGCAATGGCGCGCTCACTTCTCTCTTCCGCACCATTATGTTCATCTGGAGACAGCTTGCTGCAGGCTTGGGCGCACGGCACAATTCCCAGCTTTCCAGGGCCCCAGAGCTGGTGGGTTCTGTCCCATGGCACCAGTATATTGTATTCTTGCGAACAACGATGTGTCCGTCAGAATATCCCTCTAGAATGACTTCGCAGCTTCTGCGGCACCTTCAGTTGCGAGTCAGAGAGAGCGGCGGGCTCGTAAACTTCTCCTGGTCCCCCTCGTCGTCCAATCTACACGACCCTCTCGCCTACGAGGCTACTGCGTTCTTTCCGTCCGGATCCTCTTTCTCGTACCCAAAAGTCAATATGAGCAACGTCGATAGTGTCGCAGCATCTCTCGAAGCTCATTCTCGGGAGCCTTCTCCTAAAACGACATCGAATCGCACCCACATCTATGTCTGTACACACGCTGCGCGTGACTGTCGATGTGGCACAACAGGTGGTGAAGTAGCCACTGCCCTTCGCGAGGAGGTCAAATATCGAGGTGAAACGCAGCGTATCTTCATCTCAGAAACGGCTCACGTTGGGGGGCACAAGTAAGTGCTCGTTGCTATGTGCATCATAGTAGATTTCATTTATCTGAAACTCTAGATACGCTGCCAACGTACTTGTATATCCGCACGGTGACTGGTACGCTGAACCGTTTCCAGTACTGGGTAGTAGCTCAACAGTTTGGTAGGCTCGGCCTCGTAACCCCTGATCTCGTTCCGAACCTGCTAGACGCTATAATGGACCGCTCGAGGACTACACCCCTACTCCGTGGTCATTGGAGAGGGCGAATGGGACTTGACAAGGATCAGCAACTTGAACTATATGACCGGACTATAACGCAGCCCTAATCCCCTCGACCCTCACATTCCATCCGTTTCGCGGAAATCCTGGTCCGTCTTCACCCGCACTCCCATCCCATCCTCGTGCCAGAAACGCTACAGCGAAAAGCAACGATCCAGCGCCCGGGAAATAGGGTGTTGGGACTCTCACACCCCCAACTGGCATTCCAGCATCATCAAACTGGAACAAGGGATGAAGAAGCCATTCCACTGCCTTGTCGTTTTGTCCGTTTCGAGCCGCCGACATGGCTAGCATAGGGAAGTCCCAGCTGTGTACAAAATCAACTAGAGACCATCGTGATCCGTAGACTAACCTACCCCCAACAATTTGAAATATTCCAGTGGGACCATACCTCTTCCGCAGTAGTCGCTGCAACTTTGACATCGAGGCTCTTTGTTTTTGGTAACCAGCCATGCAATCCGACAAGCGCTGGATGGTCATTTGTGAACGCTGGATCGTCCCAAAAATTGCCTTCGATTCCGTCATAAACGGAATACAACCCGTTCTCCATCGGAGGGGCGGCTAAATTCTCTTTGACCCTCGTCCATGACGTAGGAACTTCTTCGCCCAGTCTGTCCAGCCAGCCACTCGCGAGCCCCAATCCTAGATCCCAGTACGCCAGCTCGAAAGCCGCGTTTCGAGTTACATTCGGGTTAGTGTCTTCGCTGACGACATACATCGGAGGGCCAATGTCGTACACCCCCGTTCTCTCATTAAACCACGCAAAGTCCGCCATCCAATTCGCCGTCTCCTTCACAACGTCTTTCCATTTTTCGAGGATCTCGTGTGTGGGGAAGGCCCTATACTCGTACTCGGCGAAGACGATTGGGTGCACTTGCTGCCATATCAAAAGGTTGTTGATTTCCCCAGGAGCGGAACGCCCTGAGGGATCAGTCATTTTGGGCCAACGAGCACCAGCGTCCCAATTTTGTTGAACTTGAGCTCGCCTGATGGAGCTAGGAAGAAATCGCGAGTACACATCTGAGGACCGCCGCAGGAGGTCCCAATTATTCCACAGTGCCCAATGCGCCGAGTGCCAGAAGTACATTTCCATGTGGAATTTGCCATACTGAGAAGATGTCTCTTCAGGAAAGGGCTCTAGGGTCGCAGGCATTGGACTCACCCATCCATTGTTCACTAGCCCAGACTGTATTGAAAAAAGGGTAAGGATTTGTTTATGTTCGCACAAAATGGAGGTACAACATACCTCTTGCGGGGGTGTATTACCCGCTTCGTTTACTCTCAACAGATACCTAGACAAGATTATCCGTCGCTGGAGCTCCACCGCTCGTGGATCCGTGGATCCAGTTAACACGTCAACGAACCCTCCACTTCCCCAGAATTCGTTCCATGTGGCCGACGCCAATTCGTGTGTTTCTAAGAAGGATGGGAGGGGTGTAGATGACCCCACGGGACTGAACGCTACTGTGACCATGAACGATGCCCCTGGCTCCAACGGTTTCACTGTATATCGGTGCGTGGACTCTGAGTCTCTCGTTATTTCGAAGGCATTACCCCCGAAAGCAGTGAAAAATGTAGATGCATCCATGGTGTGCCGTATCACAGGTCGGGCTTCGTCGAGATTCCTTCCGGTCGAAAGTTCCGTGGTGTGGTTGGCAGGTACGTCCCATCTACCTACGAACGGGGCACTGAATTTGGCCTTGCCATCGTTCCATGGAAAGTCCACGAACAGGTTCAATTGCCCTGTTCTCAACAGGTTTGAGTCGACGCGGATGCCTACGCTGTCGCTTTCCTGACTCGCGATTGTCGTGACAATGACCCGTTCCCCTTCCCATGTGAAAGCACTGGTCAAGGTCCCGGACCAAAGGTCGAGTTCCTGGCGCTTGTCCGTCAGATCATCCTCTGTAGTGTTCACATTTCGTCCGTCGGGCGTGCGGAACACGAGACCGATTCGACCCAAGTTGACACGGTTGGGGTTGGAAATCAGCCATTGCTCAATGGCCGGGTCCCCACCGTTGAAATCGTACTGAACTAGTCGGCCGTGGTTGTCCCAAGATACTCCACGGTAATTTTCCACATCCTCGACTGTCTTCCCAGCAGGCCAGCTATCGTTCTTCCATCCCCACGACGACATTGTAGCGAATGGCAGAAAGGTTTGAAGCCCGGTTATATCTGACCCGAAGGCGAAGTTCCCATTGCCTACTTGCAAAGGCGTCGTTGGGTTAGAAGAAGTGCGCACTGGATTGAACCTTTCGACGACAGGTCTACGGTCGATCGGTGAGGCCCCTATGCATGCTAGGAGGAGGAGAATCCCAAAGAATGTATACATCACCGCAATGTCAAGATTGTGGTAGTTCAGTCGACCTGTGCTGCTGGTGTGGGGTACTTGAATCCTTTTGTTCGGGCCGACGCGGTTCTCAACGGTTCAGATAATCCGCCTGAAGGACACCTTGTGACCGCACTGACTGCGACCTCAACTGGCCTGTGAGCACGTATGAACACACGTGAGCGTCTTCTTTTGACAATGATAAACTGGGCTATTTGACATTTGTGGTACGTACTCCAAGGTAGAATGTTTGACCCTACCATGTACAAGTTTGATACAATTTCAAAGAATTTGAACGTCAAAATACGTCAGCACGCGCAACGCCATCGCGACAGCAAGCGTAGCCAGTGCGGCCCTACGTATGAAGACCCTCGCAGTACTTCGTTTGGCTCCTTCAGCACCAGCGTTGTCGATTGCGCTGATGTCGGCTGCCGTCAGTTCTAAAATTTGCTGGTTGTCAACAAACGGGTTCACTACACCATACGAAGCACAACACTTACTTAAATCCCCCGCACGCTGGTATCCTTTGAGTCTGGACTCCTTGGAACTCGTGCTGAAGTCGCCGATGGTCAGGACAAGGGGCGCTGCGCCGGGCTCAAGAATACGTACGTGACGACGACGACGCCTTTGGCTTTAGCCCAAGCTAGAAGGATTTGATCAGGTGTCGCGTCAAGCCTTTCTGCTATCTCGCTGAGGGGTTTGTCCACGGGGCCGCCAGGCGATCTCGTAATTGGACTACTCAAGACAGACATAAGTATTTCCTTTACTTGTGGGGAGGAGATTACTTGCATTAAAGTACTGTAGCCCTCGATCACGATACCTATGTAGGGGTGAGTGTGTCTTAGAGAGTTTGAACCCGCGACAGCGACGACACCATTCTGTTTTGAGAACTCCAAAATGGGGGCTTGTTGCGCGTAAACGTAAGGGTGCCACAAGATCTGGGAGTCATTAACCAGGCTTTCAGTTTTCAATGATCCTACAACAACGTACCTGATTCGCGACAGGTTTGATTTTCGCCGAAGCTAACAATATTTTCAAGTCTTCGACACCGAAGTTACTTACACCGATGCTCCTAAAACATGGGCGTGCATAAGCGTCGGGGGCAAGAACTCTGTGGGAAGGGGTAACACGAACTTGGCGAACCCTTTCTTCTGGAGCGCTTCCATCTTCGCCCATGCAGTTGGTATATCTGGCGTGGCAAGACGAGGGTGGTGAATCAAATACAAGTCAACGTACGATATCCCCAGCTATCCACAATTAAATTTAACAGTGATGAGTCTTCAATCCCGACTCGCATGTGTGTAGACCACTCACATTTGCTAAGCTGTTTTGAATGGAGGTTTCGATATCAAGGCCGTCTAATCCCGAATATTTGGTGGTCACATATATCTCTTCCCTCGCTAACCCGTTTTCTCGAATGGCTTTCCCGGCCTCGACCTCATTGCGATACGATTGAGCAGTATCTAGCGCCGCCACCAATCAATCCTCAGCCCTTCATGATCAATTGCACAAAACACAGTGGGAAACTCACCGACATGGCTGAAGCCGAGCGAGATAGCTTGGTCAACTTGGTCGATCACATTTTGGCCATTCCCTAAAGTCCAGGTCCCAAACCCAATGCTCGGAATTTGGGTGCCTGTACATAGGATATAAGCGGCCGCTCCCAAGCCCAATATGACTAACGCACCGTCGTTGAGCTTGATGCTGTCCCAAGGCATGTTGGTGGTCGTCCGCAGGTGGAAGGATGTGGGAGCGGGGAGACCTTCGCAGTTTACCCGCAAGGTCTGGCACGCGGTGAATCAATGATGTATTTATACCTCTGCTGGGAACAGGACCCATGCCGACATATGTTCCCAGAGTGTGAGTCCCTTTAGAAGTCCGCGATGGCTGCGACATGCGCACGAAAAATGCATCCATATCACGACATGTTGCGCGCAAGGAGACGACCCAGCAAACAATGCGTAAGACCCTATGTATACTTTGTCCGTCTTTCAGAATAGTCCAAGATCTACCCGCATCGCCAATATCTCAATGTGATCGCGAATCTTTCCCCTCAATGACCGCTTCGACCTCAACAACAGCCTCGCCTTTTCCAAATTCGATCTGAGTGGAAGGAAGAGACGGTAGTGGCGTTCGTCGTTTATACCAGGCGATTCCCGTAGCCAGCATGGCAAGTGCAGACAAGAATAGTGCGACCCACGACAATTCAACGCCGAGCGTGACTATGATAGACTGCATTAACCGAGGCAATGGGAAATCCTACGGTTTACTCACTGTAACCAGTATTGCGATATGCCAGAGCAATTTCCAGTTGTTCCATCAGTGTTCGACCAAAATTCGCAGGTAAGTGCAGGTCCTCTGGCGCTTCGACTTCGATGGTGTGCTCTCGGGTAAATGTGTATGCCGTGAAGAATGCGAGTGATATCGCGTTGAATATGAGAAGAACCACGAATGCCAGTGCCTGGTACCCAAGCGTGGAGGATGCCAACTGCGCATTCCCCATACCGAGTTTCCTGGCAATATGAGGAGGTAGGATATTGAAGACGTTTTGTAGATGGGCAATTACAATGTTTGATATGAGGGTAGTCAGGAGCTGTGCGGCAATGAAGAAAACGACGATGGTAATCATCACATCTGATTTGACATGAGTCTTTGTAGAGGAGGCATCGGCGAACACCACAGGCCTACCGTGGTATCCCAGCTCTACAGTCACACCAGATGGCACGGAATTGTTTATGAGATGTTGAGCGTTCTTGTGTCTGGGAGAGATCAAAGTCAGATTGAACCACAAAGGTAGACCAAGGAAAGCGACTTCGTAAATGTCGCAACGGTTGCAGACTCGGATGCGATGAGGAATATGAGCGATAGCACGAGTAATATCATGCGAGTGCGCAGCAACGGCAGTTCAGGTGTTGACTGTGGTAAGCGCATCATTGAAGAGTGGGGAGGATAGGACCAAATCTCTGGGATGCAACACTCTATTAATTATTGACTGAACCGATTCATCCACAGGCCTAGGAGCGCTTGAATGGATTGGGCCAAAGGTTAACGAGGAAAGGAACCGTGATCCCTTCTGCGTACGCCGTGAATCTTGAGACGAGTGTGAGAAAGAAGTCTGGAGATTCTACAGATGGACAGTGTTGTTCTTCAAAGAACCCCTGCAAGTGGGCATACGACTTATGAAACGGACACGGCCTTCAAAATCTCCAAAATGGCGAATGGGATATTATCGTGGGTTATTTTTCCAGCGTTCCAATATTGTATCAAGCGGGTACGGAAGAGATTCGACCGGTCCAATTAGCCATGGTTCGTCGCACGATCGTGGAAGTGAAAAGAAGGCAGGTCTATTTGCGGAATAGAAAGAGGGAGTGGTGTATACTAGTAGGCGGCGGCGCTAGCCCTCGGTTTATCTCCTCGCAGAAAAGGCGCCTCGTCTTGGAGGGGTTAGGGGAGGCTAAAATTTGTATCCGTGTCTGCGTTGGGCTAAACGGTGTGGCAAGTTACTCTTTGCAGAGCGAGGTCATGGTCGAGTGGAGGAAGGTGTTGTGAACAAGTTGGGCCCCTTGTCGCGCATGCTGGATAGACGAAACTGATTAATACTTGAGGAATCAAAGCTAACATTAGAATTTACATTGGTCAAGCTACTCCGGGCCCCGGATGAACGTTACTCTACAGCGCCACTCCGCGGATATGCTGGCATCGATACATACCTCAAACTCGTCCTTGAGGATACATTCATCTGATAGTTTAGCTGTGACTTGCGGAGGTGTCTTGCTTCTGCAGGTACACGAAAGCGACCATCCTAGGACAATGAATTGTGTTCCAACGATGCACTGGTCGAAAGTCGGGGTATCTGTTTTCGCTACGAAACTGCGCCGGCCCCCACCGCTTTCAGACGATAATCGTAGATGTTTGACCAATCCCGAGCTCCTGAGCGACCAATGTCTGCGTTCGGGAATTAGCGGTGTGGTCCACTCGATCTCCCAAACCACATCACCGCTCTTCAATTCAACCCGCTTCAAGTTCCCGAATTCGCCGCGAACAGGGACCCCAAGAAGACCGCATTCCCATCGGTAGCTTTGATCATCTAGACCAAAAGTCCTGATGGCTTTGGTCATTTCCCTCGTCTTTTCAATTAGTGACCATCGTCGCATGCGATATTCGGCCTCCATCTCGGCGTCTTCTAGCTCATCCAAAATCCTCTTCCGTTGCTCGAGAATTTCAGGCGAATCACCAGCGAGCCTCGTTCGCTGCTCCTCGAACAGTCTTGTAGCGCGAGAAACTTGGCGCTCTTCCGATGTCTTGCTTATGGCTGGATGCACAAGCAGCGTTTGTAATCGGGCATGAATTTCACGCATCTCCTGAAGGTGTTTGAAGGCAGAGGGGTCGATATTCACTTCCATTGGTAACTGGGGGTAATCAAGAAGGCTGAGACATCGTTAGTGCAAGTCAGGACAAAGGGACCGAACTGACCTGTAGTGGCGCAGGACGGCTGATACTGGCGAACCCGTTGGTGGAGGTAGATCTTCTAGAATTTTGCGCGCCTCCTCTAAGGAACCTGCGGGCAAGCTTGTTGCAGTGATTGGATAGCCGTATAGTTCCATGCTGGCATCGAGGATGCTATAATTCTCCGATGTCTTTGCCTCTTTACCGGACCTCCCTCCTATTTGGAAGAAATTTGCGACAGAAACTTTGGCTTCGTACTCCGTTTCCTTCCTATTACTAACGTCTTTGGCTCTGTTGAAAGAGTCAAGGGTTTGGCGAGAAACGAGGACGACGTTACTCACGAGCATGCCACGATGATTCGGTGCCGATACCCGCGAATGATACCATCGACGAAATAATCACCATGCATATTTCGAAACGCCTCGGGGGACTTGTTTCGGTGCTTCGACTTTATAGTGGGGTCATTGAGTCGCTCCATAGGGAACGTCCCCTCAGCTTGATATTGAACAAAAAAGATCGAGGCCCTCTTGTGAGTTTCCTTCAAGAATAAGGACCTGATGTCGGCCCCAATGTCCACCGGGCAGGGGAGAATGATCTTAGCGCCAATATTACCACCTAATTCACTGCGCAAGGTATTCAGGTTGTCGAAGGTGATTATATTGGTTGATGCTCTTGCCTCTGGTACGGCAGAGTTCCTCAGAGGGGCGTTGACAGTGGATTTAAGGGCACACATCATCCGGTCGCCAGTCAACACATCTATACCGTCGCCGAGGTCTAAGCCAGACATCGCCGGAATGGTTAATTCTCGATTCAATTGCGTATGCTTTCGTGGCGCAACGTCCTCCTGCCAACGGTGGATCAGAACCAAGCAATTATCAACATAATGTCATACCTCGAGTGCAGATGACGACGAATGGGAACCCAAAAGCGGGTGCTCATTAGGCCGACCAGAAACAAGTCGACCGTCAACTGCTTGGTCCCGCACAACGCCCCCATCGGGTAAATTAGACGTTGATTTGTTGTTCCGATGAGCTTGGTGGGCTAGCCTAGGGTTCGTTGCTACAACAGAGGCCGGAGAGGTTGAATGGGATCGTGTTTCGAGTCCTGTTTGCAGTCGAGCAGGCTGTCCCAGAAGCCGTTGGCTAGCGTCATATTGGGCGTTGGATACACTCGACAAGTCAGATGTCGACCTGCTGTTCCGACGGATCGGCCCCCTGCGTACGGCAAGTTTAGGAGGAGTTACTACAATCCTGACCTCCCCCGTGGAAGAATCATCACTGCTTCGCTTCGCGACCTGCGGAGGCGAGGAAGAATGAGGTCGCGTATGCATCTCCTTGTTCGTTAGCGCGGGTGACGGATCTTGCGTGCGAACGGAGGGCCTGAGGGGCGCCGAGACATGAGGCGATTCATCAACGTCTTTCTTGACCACGCGTAAGGGCGAAGGCGAAGAAGATCGACTTGATGTTTCCACCGGGATATTCAACTTTGTCCCAGGAAGACGTTCACGATTGTCTTTCTTGCGCTTAATCGTCTTCCCTAGGCTTGGGTCAGATTTGTTTCGACGAGGCTCTCGCCTGGTGATGGTAGGTTGTTTGCGTGGGCTTTCAGATAACGCCACCGAAAGTGGGGTCGTCGCGGGGGCTTTGTCTAGAATGACATGCATTACCACGCGGACTAATTTGGAGCCCTTCAGAAGACAATAAACCCGCAATGCAAAAGGACAAGAATTGTAAATGAGATTGTGCACCTTGGCTTCATATTTGGGCGCACCGAAGATGACGGTGTCCCCATGCTTTATCGAGCGGTGTTGCCCCTTCAACAATGAATTCGTCTCGTTGTCGTTGTATATAAATGTGCCAGACGCAGAGTCGTTACACAGTGCGATCTATGCAAGATTGGAGTCATTACAAATCACCCCCAGGTAAGAGCTCACCTGTCCGTCTGGGCACAACATCATGCGACCGTGTTCTTCGTCCATAGTTTCGTTACCGAACATGCGATGTATCTTCACTATCGCCCCAACACGGGGAAAGTGCACTGAGAATGTCAATTTTGTGCCGCTAACGGGGTCTTCTACATCTTTCGAGATAAACTTGACACCTGGATACGAGATAACTTCGAATGGTCAGAGATTAGAAGTGGTTTACTCACCTCGTATACCCTTGGGCATTCCTGGGTCAACCATGTTGTAGCGGTTTGGGAAATATATCTACAGCGCTGGGGGGTTTCTCCCAGTGTTCTTCAACAGCTATAAATATAAATAATCTCTAGCTGTAGCGCTTAGCAACTTCGACCGTGAGCAACTATCTTCAGGAAGTGTATAAAGCATTGTTCGTATGTCAGAGCAGGCGCCTTACTCCGATGACCTCGGCTTGTAGAGCGTGCGCACGTGGATCCAAGAACGGCAGAAAGGTGTTAACCATGGCCGGTGCCCGAAACCTGAAGTGCTGATACATCGATGACACAAACTTACGAATTATCATAAATACTTACAAGCCAGCCTGACATCCGGAACTTCATGCTTTCCAAGAACCCGCTCGTTTGGCTTATTACTGGTAACACTGTTGTTTATTAGACATCCCCAACGCGGACGCAGACTCACCACGACTCTTCCCCTAATCTCATGTTGCAGGCACATCTTCAGGCTTCGGTCGATCTCTCGTCCGCTCCGTCCTGGACAGGGGCGATCGCGTAATAGCGTCTGCGCGATCCATCGATAAGCTGAAGGAAGACTTGGATGTCAGCGATCTCGCTGGCCACGGCCTAGATGCTCTGAGCCTACTGCAGCTCGATGTAACCTCGGGAGAGCAAGCGATCAGGAGAGCGGTCGCAGAAGCAGCGGCCATATGGGGTCGCATAGATGTTTTGGTGAATAACGCTGGGATTGGGTTGCCGGGTTTGCTTGAAGAAGGAGGGTACGTCTGACATTCAACGAACGAGTCACTGGGACTGATCGAAAGAATAGGTCGGATTTGTTACGCCGCCAATTTGAAACGAATGTGTTTGGATTAATGGACGTCACCACAGCGACCCTGCCGTACATGCGCGCCCAGAAATCTGGAACTATCGTCAACATCGGAAGTCGGACGACTTGGAAGACTGAGTTCGTGGTACGTAGCCGAATCCTTGTCCGCTGGGGGGGTTCAATGAATTTGATGCGCCGATACGCTAGGGCATAGGATTTTATGGTTCCTCGAAGGCTGCCGTCCATGGTAAGCATGTCATTGTCGACGAAGGCCGCAAAGCGTCCTCATGACTCGCAAAGCTATCTCGGAAACACTTGCCCTCGAGGTTGCGCCCTTCAACATTCGTGTTCTTCTAGTTGCGCCAGGTTCGTTCCGTACAGGAATCTACTCCCAGCCCTACTTCACGTCCAATCCTCTCGAGGACTACGACGTGATACGTGCCGAGTCGCAGAAACGGTTTGCCTCTGTCCCTGGCACGGAGAAAGGGGACCCGGACAAGGCCATGGAAGCATTGGTGGATACTGTGCGTGGCGAGGGTGTGGCTAGGGAAAATGGGAGAGATGGGGAGTGGCCAGGCTTGTTGATACTAGGAGCAGACGCGGAGCAAGACGTGAGGGTGAAGACTTCGAAGGTGATTGGGGTGCTGGACAAATGGGGAGACGTAGCTAGGAACGTCGTCTTCTCATAGAAATGAAATAAGCGATACTAGCAGAGGTTCAACGAACGAAGTTGAAAAAGCTAAGCTCAAGGGTATGAAACACGGTCACGGGTCTTGGAGGGCGATTAAGCGCCCAACAACTCTTACCTCTCACCACCACCATCGACCCCAAGATCGCACGCGACGTCGTCGCTCAAAGACCCGCAAGCCATGTGTCATTAGCGTACTATGTGGTAAGAGCTCAGTTGGTGTCGAATTGACCTATGTTGAATTCTTGAGGCAGTACCGTGTTGTCTCTGGCTCTCCGCACGCTTTCAAATTACTCTGTGCATGTCGACCTCGTTGTGGATTTAGCGATACTAAAATTACCGAAAACATCGACAATTGGTTATCTAGCCATCTGATGCGTTCTGGTCAGTGTGGTCGTCACTAGAGTTTCAACGCTCGCAAGTCTGGAGTTCTGGAGGGGGCTCGTCTTACGCGCATCCTTCAGACATTATGCTCACAACGAGGCTAGAAACCGGGGGTTGACACACGGGTACTATGACTCTAGAACAGGTTGTATGCGCTCGATGGCGCTTTCGATGGCGCATACATATTACTCAAGGCTCGGGGCCGACCTCCCTAAGCAGAGCATCGTGTATGTGACGCGAGGCTCGCGCTTCGGTTTGACCCCTGGGTGAGGAAGGAAAGACGAAAGACGGTATTTCAATTCATTGTTATGCGAGCAAAGGCGATGTACTAACCAATGGATATTTGACATCCCATAGCTTGATGAGCAGCCCAAGTTTATCGCGAGCACGCAAAGTGTGCGTAGTTTGGCCTGCGTGTCCGCTACTGCGACACTGACATCTTTTACAATGTCTTAAAGAGAATATCAACAGCGGCAGCACACCTTCGTCAGGGATATGCGACTGGAAGGGTCCCCTTAAAATCAGCAACCCTCACAGTCGAGTCCTTGCATCGCTCCAGATATAAAGCGCCACGGTATATCCCTCTGATAAATGGCTCCCCTCTCCCCCCCCCTTCCACCGGCCTCGCTGATTCTTTGAGCTCGCCAACTCTCGCTTTGAATCCCAACCTAATCGGCCAGATTTTCGCGGTTCCTATCTACTTCATGGCCACGGCGTACATTTACTGTCACCGATCCCGACGAAGTGGGTTTCAACGCCAATGGCAACTCACATGTCTCGTTTCGAGCGGTGTGTTTCATCTCTTGGAAGGTAAGAGGTCCAATGCTTCAACTAATCAATGCGGACGTTTAGTCGCCTACACTTCACGGAGCAGATACACCAGGTTCGTATAGGCAGAAACTTTCATATTATTCACGAGACTGATTGACAAAACGCAATTGGGTAGCTAATCATACTGGACGGCGGGCAAGCCTCTCAGCGGCAGGAAATTCCTGCGTCTAGCATTTGCATTCGCCGGGCTTGCAGTTGCAGCTACGGTCAAGGTTAGCTACCATTTGCACCTTCGCCGTGTGGTACTGACCTGGCGTTGGTGCAGTCGCTGCTTCCGCAGTGCTGGGAGACGGGGACTTGGATGTTCTGGAGAGAAAGCCTCGTCAGTCGCGTATCGTTCGCATTCATGGGCGGGATACGTACAGCGTACATAATGGTTGGTTGGTTGCTGGTGCAGTTGCTCTTTGACTGTAGAGGTGGTTGCTGAGGACTGTTCCCCTCGACAGGTACGCCTTTTATGTGGTTTCGTTCAGCTATTTGATAATGTTTGCACGGCAGCCGGAACAAGGATGGGTATAAGGGTATACTCAGATATAGCTTGCTCGTTATCGGCGGCGTGGGGCCAGATGGTTCAGAAACCGATGAAACCTATTTCATTTGATTCCCGTCAAGATGGATGCCTTGGCTTTCAAAATACGCCGCCCCAACTGACGGACCCCGAACTGGTTTTGTGGTTAGTTCAATCACCAACGTTGTGGCATATGTACTGATTTACTTCCAGATTTGTTCTTGGTGCCGTGATTCCCTGTGACTCCACATGCTTCCCGTTATTCGACCCTGGATACTGAGAACACCACTCCACCGGTTGCTGTAATAGGTGTCAACGCACAGGATACTCAACTGCCAGATCGACAGTTTGTTTGCAAGATCCAACTTGACTCGTGATGCAAGACTGCTAGGTATGCACTTCTTGGGCTGCCTTTACTTTCCCCTTGGGTGCGTCGTATGACTCTGACCGCAGTTCTCTATTCATACTATTCAAAGGTACACCGTTCTTGGGCGGAGAGCGGTCGCGCCACTGCCTTGGCACCGATGGATCCCACCGTCGGTCACTAATAATAGAGTACTGTCTCCCTCCGCTCAGCCTTGCCCCGCTGTCTATCGACCGCCCTTGGAATGATGCGCCATACCACCACTCTTGCTATACCGCCTTCCGTGGCAAATCAGAGCCTAGCTCGCGCTCTTCGTCTAGGCTAGTGCTGGCTCCGTTATCTCACGGGATCATATTGATAGCGCGGCTCTGCGACAGGCTGTAGATTGCCGTGAAGTACCCCAGATCGCACTTCAGTACATACACTGTCATCATCAAACCCAGGGGAGCAATCAAGACTCGAGGTTGACCCCTCTCGTAACATCTGACCATGTGTCCAAAACACTTTCGATCTTCTTCATCTTTCTTTTAATATCAGCCTCCACGTCTTCTCCTAGTATCAAATACCCCGGCCACTCCCTCCCCTGTGCAACTCCTTCCCCTCTGACTACATCCACGAGGGCGTTCATCGCTTTATCAGGATCCCCTCTGATACCCTGCCGGATCGTAGCGAACCCACTTGCGGCTTGTGTACGCATTTCGTCGTAGTCTGGGATCATCTTGGCGGGATCCTGGAAGGGAGGGTACCCATAGGCTCCTTCTGTCAAAAAGCCTCCTGGTTCGACGAGCAGGACACGAATACCAAATTGTGCAAGCTCGACGGAGAGCGTCTCGGTGATCGCTGTATGATGAAACGGTAATTGTCGTCAGCTCGCAGAAACAATACCCGAAGTGACTGCCACCGACCGTGAACCGCTGCTTTGGACGCCGAATAAGGCCCTATAAACTGAGCAATTCCCGTGATCGACATACTCTTCAATTCCGGTAGCGCAGTTCTCGCTTACAGGTACTTCTGGCTTCCAAGCCGACCTGCTCCCCATGTTGACTAGAGTTCCTTTCCGTTTAGATCGCATGTGCGGCAACACGGCATTAGTCACTTCCATCAATCCGAAGAAGTTGGTCTCGAACTGCAGTCTTATCCAATCAGTTCTGGATGGGCGCATGACCTCCGAGTAAGCGACGGCCCACGACAAGACAATACCAAGAAAGAGGCGGACTCACCCGCCCTCTTCCACAAGACCTGGATAACCGTACCCAGCATTGTTCACCAACACGTCGATGCGTCCCCATATACGAACGGCCTCATCGACTACATTCTTTATGACTCGTCTCTCGGACGTCACATCGAGGGCTAGGACTGCGAGTACCTCGGAGCGCGCAGCAGCTTGCTGCACTAGGTCGTGGACTTTTTCGATGCTACGAGATGTAGCTATCACCCTGTCTCCCCTAGACAGCGCTGCGTGAACGAGTCTACGTCCGAACCCCTGGGACGCCCCTACGCAACGTACCGCAGGTGTTGTCAGCACGTACGCCTATGGTTTACGCCCTGCGCCTTACCCGTTATAAGCCAGACAAGTTGTGCCGTGGACATGTTGTTCGGACTCAGTCGCGGCGGTAGTGGGTGGGGGTATCCTCGCTTGAGGCCTCGAGGTGCGTGAGAGCGTAGTTTGATGAGAAACCGATGTCTCGTTTAGGTTGTCAATGATACACTATGGACAATGTTTGCGTGAGCGTGATGCCTGGCGTCTAGGGCTCATACTACTTTCTCGATCCACTCATTCTGAACAGCACTGGGTGTACTCCAGGGCCCCAGGCTAGGTACGCGCGCTCTCAAATATACTCTGCCATTAAATCTAATCATTACAGTCACATTCAGTGTGTGGGACTATCCGACCCGCTTTGACGATTTGTCTAATTTTGCACCCATCATGATGCATGATGATCAAAAGCCCATGAGCCTCAACCTCAATATTCTCTCGCGGTCCTGCTGCCCGTGAATCATATCTACATAAATAGCGCCGAAGGCAGGAAATTGCAGGTTGAGCACTTTCGCGAGCTCGACGCCCACCACCGAGGAATAAGTGAGAACCGTAGAGTCCGACTCCAGAATGGTTGCGGTCTTCTCGAGTTCGATCATGAACTTGATATCGTCTTCGTTCTTTCAAGTCCTTATGGCTTCGCGTACCGGTGGGCAATAACTCTTCATGTCATGTTATGCGTGTGCTCATGAAGCAATCGGTCTTCCCATATATGTAGCTGGCGCGGCAGCTTCCCCTTCTACATCGCTGCTGCCAGATTCCGCATTCTCTATCTTCCCTCGACAACTTATGACTCGCCAAGCTAATGGATCTTTGCCTACGAGCGGTGACAGCTGCCAAAGTACCTGCGAAGGCTTAGACCGCCTCCAATTAGACTGCCCAATGAGTGCCGACGCCGTCAAATGTGTCTGCACTGAATCTGGAATGGACTCAGCTGCGTCCTGCTTGAATTGCGAGCTGTCGTTGAACAATTCTCGTGCGGCGACTGATAGCTCACAGGCTGCTATGGATAGTCAGTCCCGTTTCGAATTCTTTCCTGTGTCCGCCGGGTTGACCGCCCTGAATAGAATTGGTAAATGATTGCAAAGAGGCTGGGGCGCCAGTAGCAAGCCGAAAGTTGAATGGTTCGACTTTGGGTTTAGCGCCAGCGGCATTAGTGGCAATGGGTGTTCTTGTTACGATCGCTTGCGCTACTATACTCTGAGGCCGAGCACCATCGCGAACCCAGAACTTGGGGAGAATTGTTTGGGATGTATTTCCGATGTGCTCGTCGAGTGTTTGTAGAAGGTGTCACCCTATACCAGAAAGAAGATAAACCGTGCTTTGGCGGTTGATATAAAGAGCCCAAGCTGTCTATATCCGCCGCTGGGTGCCCTTGCTTCCGACAGGTAATTTAGGAGATAAAACAGAGGGTAGGGGCGTGCAACTTCGCATGCTAAGCATAACTTCACTAAAACTACCGATTTAATGAAATACGCATACGTCCACCGGCGCCAATTTTGGAACTATGGGCACTAGTCACCACAAAGTATTATTCCTCCAAACTAGTCATTTCCTTAACGTAGTATAGAGTAAATGAACGACCAGCACCGTTGTTCTTCCATTCATCCTCTCATTCATCCCCTCTCTTATCCCGTTTTCCCGCCGTTCTCGTGCTTGTACTTGTTCCAGCAAGGTGACCCCCAAGGCCTTCGAGGTTTGAGGTCAGGACGCCAGAGCTGCCACTACCCCTGCAATGGTAATGCACGGCATAAAAGTGAAACTGCCCGCCCTCGCCATGGTAGTCGTTGTGGCGACTTTCATCACACTCTCTTCTGCGCAGCCTATCTCCTCGATCGTCGAAGGGAGAGATGGAGATAAAAGCCATACGCCCAGCCACAGAGTCGCAACCGGAATATATGGATTAGATTCCGGATTGATGCGCGGCGCTGCATGGAAGTTGAAGATGAAAGCACGAAACGTTGGTGAGGGCTTGACAGAGGGTGCGAATACCGGCGATATGGGAGATGCAGGCATAGGAGGAACCGACCACGCGGGTCCATTCATAGTGGAGCCTATCGACAACGATATCATCCAAGGGCATCCTCAAAGCAGGATCGGAAAGGGAGACTCGCAGGGCGTGGTTAATGCCCCCCTCCAAGTCGCTCATTTACCGAAGCACGGATTCCGAACGGGTCTAGTGATACCTCCCTTCGATCCTAACGCTGACCCTGATGCCGCTCCGCCGAAGTCGAAGGGTGAACTTGTGGGTGGCGATGATACGGGTGAGGTAAGGGTGAAAATGGGAGCTGGTAATGGGATGAAGGCGAAGCTTCTCTTCCACGGAAGCACGTTGGACGACACGGTGGCTGGGCTGAGGTTACATGTCGGAAGTGTCGGTGTAGGAAAGGCAAGGGAGACGGAAGAGGCACATACGGGCGGAGACGAGAAAAAGGACCCGCGTTGAGTATGTTGATCACTGGTAGTAGCACTTAGGCCCCCGCGAGCGTGTATTTGTATGAGCCATTACTTTGTCCCTCCAATCATTCTAACTTGTGCAGAAGGCAGTCGACGCTACCAAAAAGGGCCCACGGTATTAGTGTCTTCGGATATCCAGTAAGAGATGAGACATGATATTGTTCTTCTGAGTCTCCACATGGGATATCGAACCAGGCCCAAGGTATACGCCCTGCGAGCGCCAGCACTACCCATCCACCTACGGGTACATTGGCGTCATTGTGAGCGTGTTTGTCGAGACGGTGAGCGTCAGAGTGACAGAAACGCCGACAGGGTGAATTTCCGCGAAGCGTACGATGGCAGTCGTTGTATAGCCTGTTGTGGTGACGGAGTTGGGCGATAAAGATAACGGAGGGATATGTGAGCATTCGGCGATGTTCCTTCAATCTCTTCCGCCTTTGGCATTGAGGGAGATAGCTTGAGCGAGGAGAGGGAGCCTCGGTGGTGTACATGGAAACAGAGAGGAAGGGATAGACATTGGCCGTACGCAGGACAGTCGTCGGAGTGAATAGGCTGAAGCGGGGATTGCCAACACCGTTCTAGCGGCGACTGTTTCGTTGACCGGGGCGGGGTTGTCCTATGGGGCGGTGGAAAGCGATGTAGCGTAGACAATGACCGTGAAGGACAAGCGGTTACGGCGACAATGAGGGTGACGTAGGTGAGTGGGATGGTTCTCGCCGCCTGAACATTCGCGGCAGAAGCGGTGGGCGAGCCGAAAGGGAGGGGAGAGAGGGGGAGTGCTCGATGGTCATCACATTCCGCGTCGGCGGAGGAGCATCATTATAATTCCTTGGAGGTCGTAGCCGTTCCCAAAGCATCCGAGTTTGGTTGGGCCTGTGGTCGAGGCAAGCACCGCTCTGGTCGCTTCTTCGGCTTCTGAAATGACTTCTGCCACGGCGGTCGCATCAGGTGTGTTCGTGGGCTGATATGGTGGCCATCGAACTGCGCGATTTGAGGTGCAGGTTCCTTTCGTTGACCTAAAAACGTGTGGGTGGAAGGTGCTGCGAATAGCTTTCCGTCAGTGATGATTTAGACTAGGGCGCAATGCGTACTTGGGCGGCGGGTAGGTTCGCTGCGATACAGCAGAGTACCCAGAAGGTTTCTGACAAGCGGTAGAATTCCTCGTGGATGCTAATGGAGTGGAAGGCAGGTGCAGGAAAGGGTGGCCGGGGTACTTCACAACGGTAGAAGACGCGAAGGGGGTAGTTGGGAAGATGAACCGGCCAAACGTTATCACAACAGAGCCAAACCAGTAGCCGCATTGTCGCTACGAACCAGCATAGGAACAAGGCTCAAAGGATAGAGACACAATTGAGTTTGGGCTCGGTGTCAACTGGCAGGCGGTGATCAAGCATGGTGATGCTAGTGGCGCATGATCCCAGGAGAGACCTGTGAATGGGGGAGTTCGTGCCTTCGGCACACCTGCCGTAGCAATCATACTATTGTTGATCCACGCGAGCGTCCTTTAATAGAGGATTACGATGAAGGGGGTTCAGAGTTAAACGATGCAACTAACCCGTTTAATGCGTTAAATTACAGGCGGTAAAAAAAAAGAATGATGACTCACCTCGCATTCTAAGTCAAGCCGTTGAATTATTTGGCCCTTGCGAACAAGCCCCCGATCTGACGATTTATTCTACCCGTTGGCATTGCTTATTGGAACCGAGGCAACGGGGTACGGTTCCAAATTTCCAGGGTCGACTAAGTTCTTGTGGGAAGCATGTGGAACCACCGCACCAAGAATAAATCTGGAAGTAAATCGCTATGCCATAGGTATCAGTGGATGAGCGAACCGCAGAACCAGGTCGGTGTCCGTCGGATGGGGTGATGTAGAATGACAGCCAAGGCATCCGCCTTGATGAGAATCACGAAATAGGATTCTTTGGTTTCTGGACCACCTGGCGTCAGGCCACCGATGATGGGTAAGGCTATCCTTGAGTATGCCCTTATCCCCTTGTTCCGGCTGTTGTGTAAACACCATCAAATAGCTGAGCGAAAGCACATAAAAGGCGCGGCCTCTGGGGCCCAATAGTCCTCAGCAACTACCTCGACTATCAAAGAGTAACTACATCAGCAACCAACCAACCAACCAACAATGTTCGCTGTACGTACCCGCCCATGTCCACGAAGGAGCCTCGCTGACCAGCATATTTATTTAGAACACTCAAGTCCCCGTCTCCCAGCACTGCGGAAGCAGCGACTGCACCAACGCCAGGTCAGCCCCAAGTGTTGAGGATATCGACGATGACTAACCTTTCCTCCAGCTGCACCTGCAAGCCCGGCGATTGCAAATGCTAGACGCGGGTTTTCCTGCGATGAATGGAGGGTCTCCACACAGCTCAGTATAGCTAGCTGTGCAACTGCGTTTTGTGAATAAGCCGAATTATGTTAAAAATATGTGCCTGCACGAACCTTGTGTGACCCCGACGTGAGGAATCACCGGCAGCCACCAACAATATCTAGAAGCTGATGGTTGGGCTATTCTGGCCGTTCAAAAAACACGCGTTTTGACACATAGACAAGCGAGGGGCTGTTGGTATCGTAAACTTGTTCATCTGCAGTGGCAAACGGCGACACTTCATGGAGAGAACTGGAAAGACGGTAACGGGAGATGTCGGAGTAAGTTGGCTACGCGAGAAGGCTAGCGACTTCGAAAATTAACAATGGGTGCGTGAGTGGGGGAATATATCAGAGGGAAATTACTTATATCTGGAGCACACGACTGGGAGGGTTGCTGATGTTAGGGGAACCCTTCCAGTCGTATATTCTTGATGAAAGTACTCTGTCTATCTTGCGGCCTTGGAGCCAAAGACTGAGCGTCATAGTTGACCTAAAAAAGAGAATACTCACAGGCAAATGGCTCGCAGGTCTTCAAACAGCGGGTGGCATGCGACAGAGTTAGTCTGCTCAGCGAACTAATGTTACGCCGTATATATAAAACTAGGTTTAGATGGCGCCTTTCAAACTATATCATCGAACGCCATTGATGCACACTGCCTTTCTGTACACACTCTCCCAGGACTTTGTGAGTCGAAGGACGAATATGGGCGGCAATATGAAATAAGAGATCGAGGAAGGGGGATGCCCTCAAGCTCGGCGCACCTTGGGCTGTTGAATGAGTAAACCAATGACTGAGAACTAGATGATCCCGTTGCGTTTGTAGGTGCCCTAGAGGTCCGGGTATATACAAGATCCTCCTCCGAGGGCAGTTGTATCAGGCTGCACTCTATTCTTCATTGACCACTGTTCATAAATGTATCCCATTCAGGTGCTTTCGACACGACAGTCTATTCAATCCCGAAGGCAAATGCAAGACTGTACGTTCAGCAAACGTTCAGTGTAGATGCGCACGATGCGTGCAATGTTCATGTGCTCAGAGGCAACGTACCTGAGCCTAATGTAAAGCAGAAACGCAACTGGGTCTCCAGCAGATAGAACATCTGTGAGGATGCGTCGAACGTCGCGGTGGACTCACTAGACTGCGTTGTGCTGGTTGTGCGTCGGCGAGCCAAGGCAGTTTGAACTCGAAGTGGGCGCTTCTCTCAACCCCGTGACCGTGACCCCAACAGGGACTTGCGTGTTTGCTTAGGTTCCGTTCCTCATCGTTGCCACAAAGCAACCAATGCACACGCAGCGTATGAGCCCAATGAACAGCCTTAAGTCTGACACACAGCAAAAGACGCGATCGACGCGTTGTTTCGAGTCTCAAAGCCTGCGAATTCAAGTTCATGGGGAAGTTATTGGTGAGTGCAATCCCATGATTCCCATCGCTCGACACGTCTTATGAAAAAAACGGATGCATTTTCGTGCTCAGACTACAACTATATAGTGAGGAACTTGGGCCATAACTTTCGCCGATAATCCAATGATTCTCCTGCTTTCCTTTGTTCAAGTTGCCCCTGATAGAACGGTGTTACCAGCAAGAAGCCAGCGAAAGGAAGACGTGTTTGGATACCACACTGGCGCGTCGACATGCTTATGTTAACTCACAAGGTTTTTGGAGCGAACCCTTTTGTCAATGAAGCCATTCGTTATAGTCGAATTCGCGTTGGGTCGTCTGGAACTTCGCTCAGCGAGACCTGATGGGTATATCAACGGATCAGGCGCTTATGTAGGCCTGCTGGGGATAGCTTTTGACTTACCTGGTTAGTCTCCACAAGCTGTGATATCCCACTCATATCAGCCATTGCTAAGCGCCGTGCACATCTGAGTCGAGTTACCTCCACGATGGTCGTCCCAACAGCTTCCAAGGTTCAAGGTCTGTCGTCTGCCCTGCACCACTTGCGTATTACTAATTGAATATATCTCGCAATTAGGCGTGGAGTTTATCTCGAAAGATGCTACCGAACCCAACAGTAACGCACCACGGAAAGTCGTATTACAATTTCCCAAGGATGGGAGCTCGGTAGGGATACCTCGCATGTTCGACAACAACTGTATGAGTCGCGAACATGGTCACCTAGAACTGCGGGCGGACGGAAAGGTATGCCAATATCTAGTGCGCTGCCAGGCACGTCATAACCTTCATCATTCGTAGATCATCCTGCACGACGACTCTACGTTCGGTACCTTCATCTACTGGGGGAGGGGGAGCAAGAAACTGTCCAAAGGGGAGCACTACCAGGTCAAGCATGGCGACTCTATCATCTTTGGGTCCACAAAATACGAAGCAAAGGTACGTTGTCAAGCCCTGTGGTTTGTCCGCGACCTTCGGACCTGATATCGCCTGAAGGGTTCTTTCGCTGTACGAGTGGTAATGCAAGTCATCGACAATGAGTTCTTGGCACCGCCCCCGGTTGCAGAAACTCCTTCCAAGCTCACCGTGCCTAAGCAAGGCCATCGAAAGAACAAATCGGACTCAAATCTGCCGAATGCAGTGAAACACAGAGACAACGATCGTAAACGTCTTTCTGGTCAGGATAAGTACTTGGACGTTCAACCAGATAATACGCCTATTCGATCCCGTTCTCCGTCGCCGACAGCAATGAAAGTACGACCATCATCATTACTATGGTGCTTCACGCTCAAACAATTTATACAGAAGGATGTCGCATCACACAAGGTAACCAAGCTGGACCGAGAGTTAACTATCCCGGCGAGACCTGGTATCCGACTAGGTGATGGGGTAGATGTTTTGACGGGCGATATTATGAGATGCGCGCTCGCATCCACCGCTAGTACTCCTCTGCGGAACAGCGCCGTTCCAGAGGCGAGGGGATCGGCCAACATTATCTCCCACGAAACCCTCTATACATTGCGCAGTGAATACGGCGCTAATGTTGGTGCTAAGATCAATCTCCCCTGCCCGGTGGACATAGGGGCGGACGTCAGATCCCTATTTGCGAAGGAATCGCACAAAAGGGCTTCGATCTTCTTCGTTCAATATCAAGCAGAGGGTAAATTCCCTATGGAAAGACTAGAGGATCCCACTCTCAAGAACCGATTGCAAAATATGACCCCTTCTGCGTTTCGAAATATGTATGGGGACTATTTTGTTGACGGCATCATTAATGGATACAGACACCGAATCATCGTGGCATGCTCGTAAGTTCTTCCTGCTCTCATTCCTAGGATATTCATCATATTCTCAAACTATAGAGCCAAAGATGTCAGCAAGAAGAAGGAAACAGAGCACGAAGCCAGGGTTTCTGTGGCAAATTTCTTTCAAATGGGAGGTCAATACGCTAAGGATACACAAACATCGGAGAGTTACAACGTCCTCGATGCCAGAATTGAACTCTATGGCTATCCCGTTGCCACAACCAACTTGGCGGCGGGTTCTTTAAAGGAAGCGCGCGAAATCCTGAAAGGCTTACCTACACCCATGGGCTCGCCCACATTGGTTCTTCTGCGCCACTATAGGTTGGCTCGCCGACTCTATCTATATTTTTCACTGATTGACGATGTTTTAGCCTTCTTGACTACTGCAAACTTCCGATGGAAGTGAACGTCGACCCCGCTGTTTTCAAACATCTTCAGAAGATGCGAGTACTTTATGCCCAGTTGCAGGCGACAATGTTGCATCCCAGTCTCGTCGGATCGTACGACGAGTATCAAGTATCAAATGCCACAAGCGAATTCGAAGAGCAACGGACCAATCTTGCCCAAGATTCACCCGAAGCTCTGGAGAAACAAACCTCGATCCTGAAGAGCCTTCAAGATGCTAAGGAAGCGGCCGACGCTCGCGTAAATCGGTGGCTGCTGGTCGAAGAGGCTAGGGAGATGGATAAGAAGATCAGGTGTTTCGGGCCTGATAATCAACGCTACAAATGGGAGTGTGGTTCTCTGGGGAAGTCGGAAGCTGCAATGCCTGGGATGAAGTTCGTCCGGATGAAGGGCGGGCAGGAAGCTAGAGAAATTGACTGGACAACGCCAAAGACTGCGGGGAGCAAATTAGGGTCTTTGATAGGCACTCCAACGTTCGAGCGCGTGCAGTTTTGGTCGGAAAACACGAGGAGTGAATCGCAAGAGCGTGAAGCAGTCGTGCAGACCGACGTAAAAAGCTTTAGCCGAAGCATCGTAGGGACGAGGTTCATCGTTCTAGGTTGGTCGTTATCATGTATCTGGAAGGGCAAGGCAAGGCCGAAGGTTATAGCCCCGCTGTCAGACAACTGTATCCTCAAGGATGAGTTCGAGGTGTGCGTTGATGCTAGTGTACCTACTGAATGGCATTGTAGAGTGACATTCGTAGAGAAATATCACTGACTTGTTAACTTGTATATTCCCCTAGACATTTGATACCAATCTCAGTCTGAGTACCGAGCTGCGAGTCTAAGTCAGGCAAACTTCGTGTACTTACCTGCGAATGTAGTGCGTAGGTAATGTGCAGGGATAGAATAGGAAGCGTTCGTTCGTAGCTATGCATAAAGTAAGGGTCGGAAATAGTAGCAAGGAGACACTCTTCGCCGTGAAGGGCATGCACGCTGCATTCCGTCAGGCGAGTTACGACTCGTTGGCAATTTTATTCTCGTGTCGTCGTCTCGACGTCCAATAACATATACATACCTTGAAACTTGCCCTAATCGCCAAAATGGTAGTGGGTGACATCGGAGCAAGCAGGGGAAACGACCCTTCCGCAGAGACGGCCTACCGCTGGCGAACGTTGCCAAAGGAGTTGGGGGCATGTTGGGATTGTGGGTTGATAGGTTGATAAGTCGATGGATAGAGGCATGTCTAAGAATGCGAAATTCATACACCGTAGCACAAGGGTGCGCAATCGCCTGAGGTACCCTACCGTTGTTAACGACGACGTGCTCATTCTATTTGGCTTTTGCGGAGTTTCTGCACTAGTCTTGACATCTGCAGCCGGTGCTTAGAACAACCCGCCTTGTGGCCATTAGAGCAGCGAGCTTGACCCGTATTCATCTTCGCGATTCTCGACTTCTCGTAGTGGTACCAGCAGCTGCAGTCCCGCCTTGACAAATGCCGCAAATCTAGATGTAGATGATAACTTCCCAGTGTGAGAGTGTTGAAAGATGTCGGTAACTGTTTCACCAAAGTGCTACAAAGGCAGTTCGGCCCGACTCTATCTCCATATTAGGCTATAGCGTGCTCCCACGATCACGTTACTCCTTGAGATTGGAAAAGTTCCTCTTCAAAGTTTCGCATCAAGATGACCTCAACGCTCGGGAAGAGAAAAGAACGGGAAGAGGGCAGCCATGGGTGCGTCAGCTGAAACAGATATAGCGATTGAATAATACTCACATGTCCGCAGCTCCACTCTTTTCGTATCCAATTTACCGTACACAGCAACATCTGTAGACATCCAGACGCTTTTTTCTGACATTGCCCCCGTGCGATCCGCATTCGTGGTTTTGGAGCAGGGTACAGGAGTTTCCAAAGGGGTTGGGTATGTCTCCTTCGCCCTACGAGAAGATGCGGAATCAGCACTTGAAACCATCGAGCGCGACGGAATTTCCTTAGTGGGTCGCAAGCTGCGGGTTCAGTGGGCCGATCATAAGGTACGGCCGTTCATTCGAAGTTTACTTGAGTTAACCGACAAGCAGCCCAAAGAAAATGAGAAACCAGCGCCCAGCAAACCTATTGGTGAACGCAAGGCACGGCCGCTTCAGCCGCCACGTCCACCGAATGACCCTCTCGCTATTCGCACCTTGGTTGTTTCAGGACTTCCTCCTTCGATAGACTCTAAGACTCTTTGGAAGAAGATGCGCAAGTATACTGGTGCTGAAGACGTTGTCTGGCCTGTCAAAGTGGATGGCCAAAGTGATGATCCTACGACCGGTAAGGAAGAAATAAATCGCTGAAATACTAACTACATGAGTCTACAGCACACGTCCACTTTTCTACCCCGGAACTGGCTAACAAAGCAGTCGATAAATTACATGCCCACATCTTCAAGGGATCTCTTCTCTCGGCTACCCTCAAGAAGAGATTAGATAAAAGTGCGCATATCCCTGCGACTGAAGGAACAGCATCGGCAAAAGCTGCCACTCCCAACCGAGCCAGTCGACTAATCGTACGGAACCTTCCATGGGACACGACGGATCAAGACCTACGTGCCGTGTTCCTCCCCTACGGCCCTATATTTTCTATCCACATTCCTACCACGCCAAACGACAACGAAGAGGAAACTAAAGTGCGCGCGAAAGGATTCGCGTTCGTTTGGATGGTGAGTAAGAAGGACGCTGAAAGAGCTTTGGCGGAGTGCAATGGGAAGACTCTGCGCCCAGGCCTAGCTGCGACGTTGGCTTCAGATAAGCAGAAGAAAAAGAAACAGCGTCGGATAGAGCAGAAGCTACGAGCCACTGCTGAAGGCACTGCTGCCGACGGCGCTGAAGATGCGGAGACAACGGAGACAGGGCGGGTTATAGCTGTGGATTGGGCGTTGAGTAAGGATAGGTGGGCGGAGGAGAAGGCGAAACTGGAGGCAGATGAAGAAGTAGAAAAGGGGTCTGACGTGTCCATGGAGGATGGCGATGAAAGTAATGACGAGGAGAGTGATGATTCTGGTGGCAGTCAACTCGGTGTCCACGACTGTGACGACGACGACGAATTTTCTCGTGATGGTGCTAGCGACGCCGAATCTGAAGAAGAGCCGGTGAAGCCACAACTCCCAGCCACAGATGTAGGGACAACGCTATTTGTTCGAAATGTTCCATTCACCGCCACCGACGACGAGCTTAGAACATTGTGCGTTTGGCGACTTCGGCTGACACTTAACGGCTAAGCACTAAATGACACCTGGCTTCAGATTCAGAGTATTTGGACCCCTGCGATATGCTCGCATCACTATGGATCATGACACAGGCCGTTCTCGTGGGACCGGCTTTGCATGCTTTTGGAACAAGGAGGACGCCGATAAAGTCATAGAACAAAGCGATCTTCTCCGCGCCGAAACTACGGGTACTTCTATCACTGTACGTTTATACTCAGCGATTCACGGTTCTTTGCAATGGAGCTAACGGCGTTTCCCAGCCAAAAGCGAATCCATTCACTCTCCCATCTATTTTGACCCCCGATCCCTCATCTTCGTTGGCACGGAGTCTTGTCCTGCACGGTCGCACGCTTGACGTTGTCAGAGCAGTTACGAGAGACGTCGCACACAAACTCAAGGAAGAAGGCGAGAAGCAAAGAGAGAAGGCGGACAAACGCAATCTCTACCTATTGCGTGAGGGAGGTTCGTAGCTTTCTATCATTGTCGTATACATCCACTGATATTTTCTCGCAGTTATCTTTGCCAATACTCCGGCTGCCGATTCGCTCAGCGCCACAGAAGTAGAACGCCGTACAAACTCATACAGTGCCCGCAAGTCTTTGCTTCGAACAAACCCCTCTCTCTTCATCTCGAAAACACGCTTGAGTATAAGGCAGATCCCCATTTTTGTCACCGAGCGTATGCTCAAGCGCTTAGCGATACACGCTACACGCGCGTTCGAAGACGATGTTCGTGAAGGACGCAGGAGTGCCTTAACCGAAGACGAACTTACCAACGAGCCTGTTGCGGAGGAGGATGAGAACCTCCCTCCTGCCAAGGGCAAAAAACCTCGCGGTACTCGCAACACTGGGGTGAAGCAAGCCAAGATCGTCCGACAGCAAGAACGTGTAGACCCTATTACAGGCAAGGGGCGTAGCAAGGGATACGGATTCCTCGAAATGCACAAACACGCTGATGCTCTTCGAGTATTGCGATGGGCGAACAACAATGCGGAGGTTATGAAGTTGTTCCGGGGCTGGTGGAAGGAGGAATTGAAGGATCTCATGAAAGTTGAGAAGGAGCGGCTCAAGGAAACGAAAGAGACTGACGACGCCCGCCTGCAACGGATGAAGGCTGAGTCCGAGGGTGGGCCTCCAAAGGGCGGGAAGGATACTTTGATCGTTGAGTTCTCGATTGAGAATATTCAGGTTGTGCAGCGACGCGCCGCTTTAGCATCCGTAAGTGACGATCTGCTTTACCTCGAGGGCACTTACTCAATATGAGAATTAGAATCCCTCAAGGAAAAATGATCAAGAAACGGTGCCCGACGATTCCAAACGAACAACCAAACCGCATCGCTCACGAACGGACGCGTCATCCAAGGACGACAACTTTGTCGAGGAGTCGAAATCTTCTCTAAAAAAGCGACGTATATCTACGGTCGCACCCCCGACATCGGCGAAGGAGGCGAAGGAGCAGGGAGACGGCCTTGGTAATAAACTAGGCTCGCTCATCGGCAGAAAACGCAAGCAGCGAATGGCGAAGAAAAAATGAGTAGTACATTCTTGCTGGAATATCAGTGCATGCGTTTCACTCAGCGTTCTCTCCTATCTGAAGTTTACAGATATAGGGGTAAAGGATTGGAGCTGTCTCCGATTTGTGCACTTGACTATGATTCTCTTTATGTATGTAGTGTGATGGGAAAGGGATTGGTTATACAGTGCGAAGGTATACAATGATAGATGCGAATTGTCGGAAAAAAGGGAATCCAATGATCTATCTTGTGCATGGGAGAGATCAAAGCTTCGGGGAAATAGTCTGACTCGTGAAGCCGAAAATTCGTGAGACTACTCGTCGAGCGCGCGTACGAATCTTCTCTCGGCGATGGACGTATTGCACTGGCTCGATGTACCAACCCTCAAGGCATTGAGAGTCGTAGTGAGTGCTATCAGAGCCAGAGTCTTGCTCATACACCAGAAGGCTAGAACCGGCTATTTCTACTGGGGGAATGGGTCCTTCATGATGCAACTGTTGTCCTTGCGGACATTCTGCCTGAGAGAGCAAAGTGTAAGTTGAGCTGCAGCGCTTCGTTGTGAAAAATATGTTTGAACCTACATCGTAATTCTCATTAACAGTGCTATTTTCGCTACCTAGATTGCTCAGGAGCGCCCATTGACGTTCACCCAACGTCGGTAACAGTTCTGCCAGCTCCATTCTCATCAAGAAGATCTCGTTCAAACGCACAACGCCTCCCGAGTACCGCACCCACTGCGCGTCAACGTCGTGACCCCTGTCTAGCGACGCAAAATGCGACACGGCTCGGAGTGTTGCCAGAAACAGGTGGTGGGGAGAGGATGACGAGAGGGGGCACAATCCTTCCTTGGTCACCCAACTGATGACCTGAATTGTAGCCAGCGCGTTTGGGAGAGGGATCTTCGTCTCTCGTAGAAGTCGGTCTACGAAGGCATTCAACTTTGTGCGAGGCGTAGAGAAGGCGTGTTGCTTGGAACAAAGGGGTGATTGTTGTAGAAGGCTGGTGGTCATTTTTGCAAGATGCTGCGCGACTTTCGCAGTCGCATCCTTGCCAAACTTCTGAAGATGGTTAATTTAGTACATAGGTTAGGAGTTGGTTAGGAGATTCCAACAAGGTGAACTGACCTTGAAGTAGGTGTCCATTGCGGGCCAATACTGTCGACCGGATACAAAGATGGTACAAGGAGCTTGTGTTGTGGGCATATTGTGGATGAAAGTTGTAGGCAATTATGTTGCGAGGATGCGAGATACATACTGTGGCTGACGTATGCATATTGTGACCCAAAATCTGCTTCCGCTCTGAACAACTCAACTTGCACTATATTTGCGACAATCTTCTCATTTATTATTTGCACTGGTTTCGTCGCCGGGGGTGAGTTTGATAGAACTCCTATCAATAATCCGAATAAAGTTGTTGGGACTCCTAGGCACATGATACGCGGCATTGCGAGGATCAATGTTGAACGTTGAGGCATGAGGGAAAGGTCTTTATGTATGTTGGGACTGCTTTCACGATATAAAGGTGCACCAGATATATGTAGCATTTTTCTCTGTCATATCGAGCACAAATAGCAATCCTGCGACCAGAAGCTCCTATGTTGGCCCCTTTTGAACTTGTTAAACTACAGAGTCAACACATCCTTCGCTCCATAAATATATATGGGGACCTCGTCAATAAAAACATGCTTCTGGTAAGGCTGTATTTGTCTAGAGCTTTGCATGGCTGCGTGGGCGCATATGTGACCTTCATACTTCTCTTCATCCTCGGAGCTGATACAGATTGGAGTTTCCTTTCCTGAAAAGGGTCCTCTTGCTGCGTCTGCTTCTCAACGTGCAGAAAGACCTTCCGGATATCCTGCCCAATGTATACCGGCGTCACGGCACATGTCCAACGACGCAAACCGCAGTGTTGCCCAATATAAGTGGTGAGGTCACAACATGCCGGAGGCTGTGAAAAGTGGCTAGCGCGCTTGACACGGGATGTCAAGTTGTCGAGACATTCACTCCATGTGAAGGTCGCCATGGATAACATTTTGATAAACTGGTAGTCAGCTTTAAACGATTTTCGCGGCAGTGCCGTTGTCCAATGGTCGATGATAATCGGTTTCATTAGTTATACGGTTTATGAGTCGAGAACCCACGAAATAATGGTGACACGTCCACGAAAGCCCAAAGTTGTGGGCATGTTGTGGATCACATTGCTGAGGGAATTTTGTTGCAAAGACGCGAGATATAGCTTGGTATAATTTCATATTACATCTTAATCCGATTCACTAGACTCATCCGCTGTTGATTCCGACAATATGTCTTCCGCCATAAACTGAACCCCTATTGTATTGAAATGAGGATGTCGTGTGCTACGATGGTACATCTCTCATCCGTCCCAGCGCCAAACACATTTGTTACTACGTTAAAACTGGCTGCGAATAAGGCAACCGGCAATGTGTAGATTTGAGTGGGTGAGTAGTACCCCTGAAGCCCCTGATTGATTTTCCTCGCCGGGACGCTGAGTGCGCAATCGCCTGAGGTCCCCTTCCGTTGCTAACGACGATGTGCTCCTTCTATTTGGCTTTTGCAGAGTGTCTGCACTAGTTTAGACATCTGCAGCCGGTGGCTAGCTTCAACGACCCGCCTTGCGACCAATAGAGCACCGAGCTTGAACCGTGCGATTCTCGACTTCTCGCACTGGCACCAGCCTTGACAAATCCGGCAACTCCAGACGTAGGTGATAACTTCACATAATTGAGAGTGTTGAAAGATATCAGTAAGCTGCCTGAAGTCCCGGGGCGGTAGGGTAGTCTGGAAGATATTTAGTAGTGAGTTGAACGTAAGTCCCTCTGCAAGAGGGAAAGGGGGGAAAGGGGCCGAGGGGTAATACGACGATGAGGTTGTTTAGCTGTACGCCCGTGTAGCGAAATCAATGCACGACTAGAGCAGGGAATAAACGATATACTTGCTGGAGAAATCAATCACGACTTGTCCCGCACGACTTGGAAGTAGACTTTACTAACCCTCGTTGTAAACATCCCAGTGCTAGGAACCTTGCGAAGCAGTCAGTATTCTTCCTGTGCACATGAATGAGACTAGACATACACCCTGATCGCCACCAATCACCAAATCGACGCCTTGCCTGAGGTACGAACTTGTTGAAGCGATACAATCCCTAAATCACAAGCTAAATGAGCAGGCGAGCTAGAGCGACGAGTTCCAGTTAGAGTTAGCGTACGTATAGTCCGCAACCACACAGAAATCTCCAACGCAACTGCGGTAGGGTGAATTGAATAGAATCAAAGTATGATGGTCATTAACGTTAACGTTAGGATTTAGCATCGACATGGAAGGGAAACTGAAAACGTGGAAGGAAAAGAGGAAGAGAAAGAGGGTGTTATAGATATATAGATATACATATAAGTAAGTTAGTATCCGCAGAGAATGCAATATGATATGAGCATGGGCCGATTCATAAATGGTGCAATGCCAGCGATGGTGGAAGATTTATGCGTGCAACATAAATATGTGTACAAGATATGCTCCAGGGAGCAAGGTGGTAAGCACCAGCTGCAGTCGCATGAACTTCGTCCGACGTAGTTTTGAAAACCGAGATGGGTGAGTGCAAGATGTGTGTTCGATTGCACTGCGGTATACGTATAGGCGTGTGATTTTGGAGAAGTATGCGAGGTATGATGGCCATTGGCGGGTATATCATGGGTATCTATGAGAATTTGGAAATTGGAAATGCTGCACTCTGCGGCGCGTAAAGCATCGGCGCAGCAGATCATCGCGTAAGATTGATGCAGTGGATGCGTGGAGGGAGAAGTATGGAGCGTGGAGAAAGGAAAGCGGAAATGGAACGAAGGGAAGCGACGGCGAGAACCAAGAAACGCGAGAAGGAATAGAAGATATCGTTAGGATGTATGAATTGTGTTGGTATGTGTCTATATGTACAATGTCCACCGTCCGTCCGCGAAAACCGTAAAATCCAAGAAATGAAACATACCATCACCAAGCTTCACACTCCAGGCGCCGTGCTCGCGCTCGACGTGCTGCCCATTGTATACGCCCGCGCCCTGTGCCCCGTCATCCCGTMCGCCCCCMCCCCCGTGCCCACATTGCCGCTGCTCGCCGCCCCTGCCTGCAACACGCTCCGCCTGCGCAGCCATCGCGTCCCCGCCCTGATTGCATCCGCCAGCGCCCCGTGATTCTGCGCCTCGTTGAGGTACAGCGACGCAGCC